>CM017572.1:46335501-46791851 GCA_007844125.1 Sinonovacula constricta | reverse complement strand
ATGATTACCCGCAAATTGTACACAATTAACTGTGAAAAACTAAAACCATACACTTATCATTTATTTGAATTCAATGTACATGAAAATCAAAGGCTATTTATACTTTATGACAGAATCAATATTTTTAATTTGTTGCATGAGACTGTACATTAACATGCGTATGATCTTTCATATTAACCTTTGTATACTTAAATAAAAGATACAAAAGTTTGTAGTCATGGTTTTAGTTTAAAAAACATGAAATAACAATAAACATATTATTCATGAAGTATAAAATATAAAAATTCATCATAAGACATGTACAGAGCAATACAAATGCTTCTAGTTCGACACGAAGCAAAACATACGCCGTTAACAGTACTGGTGTACAGTAAGTCGCAAAACATAATCTTGTAATTAATGGAGATGTTATATAGAAGTTCAACCAAACCATGATGAACACAACATGTAAACATCAGGACAGAACATACCAAGTAAGAACAGACTTGACCTTGGTTAATAATGTACATCATGATCAGACAGTACTTGCTGGGGACTGTCTGATCAGATCTGCCCTATCTACAGTACAACCACATTGGCAGTACTTGCTGGGGGCTGTCTGATCAGGATCTGCACTATCGGCAGTACAGCCACATTGGCAGTACATGCTGGGGGCTGTCTGATCAGGATCTGTACTATCTGCAGTACAGCCACATTGGCAGTACCTGCTGGGGCTGTCTGATCAGGATCTGCACTATCTGCAGTACAGCCACCTTGGCAGTACCTGCTGGGGGCTGTCTGATCAGGATCTGCACTTATCTACAGTACAGCCACATTGGCAGTACCTGCTGGGGGCTTGTCTGATCAGGATCTGCACTATCGGCAGTACAGACACATTGGCAGTACCTGCTGGGGGCTGTCTGATCAGGATCTGCACTATCTACAGTACAAACACCTTGGCAGTACCTGCTGGGGGCTGTCTGATCAGGATCTGCACTATCTGCAGTACAGTCACCTTGGCAGTACCTGCTGGGGGCTGTCTGATCAGGATCTGCCCTATCTACAGTACAACCCACATTGGCAGTACCTGCTGGGGGCTGTCTGATCAGGATCTGCACTATCTGCAGTACAGCCACCTTGGCAGTACCTGCTGGGGGCTGTCTGATCAGGATCTGCACTATCTGCAGTACAGTCACCTTGGCAGTACCTGCTGGGGGCTGTCTGATCAGGATCTGCACTATCGGCAGTACAGACACATTGGCAGTACCTGCTGGGGGCTTTCTGATCAGGATCTGCACTATTTGCAGTACAGCCACATTAGCAGTACCTGCTGAGGGCTGTCTGATCAGGATCTGCACTATCGGCAGTACAGACACATTGGCAGTACCTGCTGGGGGCTGTCTGATCAGGATCTGCACTATCTACAGTACAGCAACATTGGCAGTACCTGCTGGGGGCTGTCTGATCAGGATCTGCACTCTCTACAGTACAGCCACCTTGGCAGTACCTGCTGGGGGCTGTCTGATCAGGATCTGCACTCTCTACAGTACAGCCACCTTGGCAGTACCTGCTGGGGGCTGTCTGATCAGGATCTGCACTATCTGCAGTACCGCCACCTTGGCAGTACCTGCTGGGGCTGTCTGATCAGGATCTGCACTATCGGCAGTACAGACACATTGGCAGTACCTGCTGGGGGCTGTCTGATCAGGATCTGCACTCTCTACAGTACAGCCACCTTGGCAGTACCTGCTGGGGGCTGTCTGATCAGGATCTGCACTCTCTCTACAGTACAGCCACCTTGGCAGTACCTGCTGGGGGCTGTCTGATCAGGATCTGCACTCTCTACAGTACAGCCACCTTGGCAGTACTTGCTGGGGGCTGTCTGATCAGGATCTGCACTATCTACAGTACAGCAACATTGGCAGTACCTGCTGGGGCTGTCTGATCAGGATCTGCACTCTCTACAGTACAGCCACATTGGCAGTACCTGCTGGGGGCTGTCTGATCAGGATCTGCACTATCTGCAGTACAACCACCTTGGCAGTACCTGCTGGGGGCTGTCTGATCAGGATCTGCACTATCTGCAGTACAAACCACCTTGGCAGTACTGCTGGGGGCTGTCTGATCAGGATCTGCACTATCTGCAGTACAACCCACCTTGGCAGTACCTGCTGGGGGCTGTCTGATCAGGATCTGCACTATCTGCAGTACAACCACCTTGGCAGTACCTGCTGGGGGCTGTCTGATCAGGATCTGCACTATCTGCAGTACAACCACATTGGCAGTACCTGCTGGGGCTGTCTGATCAGGATCTGCACTATCTACAGTACAGCCACATTGGCAGTACCTGCTGGGGGCTGTCTGATCAGGATCTGCACTATCTACAGTACAACCACATTGTGCAGTACCTGCTGCGGTCTGTCTGATCAGGATCTGCCCTATCTACAGTACAACCACATTGGCAGTACCTGCTGGGGGCTGTCTGATCAGGATCTGCCCTATCTACAGTACAGCCACCTTGGCAGTACCTGCTGGGGGCTGTCTGATCAGGATCTGCACTATCTGCAGTACAGCCACCTTGCCAGTACCTGCTGAGGTCTGTCTGATCAGGATCTGCCCTATCTACAGTACAACCACATTGGCAGTACCTGCTGGGGGCTGTCTGATCAGGATCTGCCCTATCTACAGTACAGCCACCTTGGCAGTACCTGCTGGGGGCTGTCTGATCAGGATCTGCACTATCTGCAGTACAGCCACCTTGGCAGTACCTGCTGAGGGCTGTCTGATCAGGATCTGCCCTATCTACAGTACAACCACCTTGGCAGTACCTGCTGGGGGCTGTCTGATCAGGGAATCTGCACTATCTGCAGTACAGCCACCTTGGCAGTACCTGCTGAGGGCTGTCTGATCAGGATCTGCCCTATCTACAGTACAACCACCTTGGCAGTACCTGCTGGGGGCTGTCTGATCAGGATCTGCCCTATCTACAGTACAGCAACATTGGCAGTACCTGCTGAGGTCTGTCTGATCAGGATCTGCCCTATCTACAGTACAACCACATTGGCAGTACCTGCTGGGGGCTGTCTGATCAGGATCTGCACTATCTGCAGTACAACCACTTTGGCAGTACCTGCTGGGGGCTGTCTAATCAGGATCTGCACTATCTACAGTACAGCCACATTGGCAGTACCTGCTGAGGGCTGTCTGATCAGGATCTGCACTATCTGCAGTACAACCACTTTGGCAGTACCTGCTGGGGGCTGTCTGATCAGGATCTGCACTATCTACAGTACAGCCACATTGCAGTACCTGCTGAGGGCTGTCTGATCAGGATCTGCCCTATCTACAGTACAGCCACATTGGCAGTACCTTCTGGGGGCTGTCTGATCAGGATCTGCACTATCTGCAGTACCGCCACCTTGGCAGTACCTGCTGGGGGCTGTCTGATCAGGAAACAAGTTTTCATATATTTCAGACAAAACTATAGACAACATATAATATCAAATTATATGAAATACTTATCATTTAATAGTCTACTACGTGCCAATCAAATGGATGTACAATGTATTCGGGATTGCATTGTTTAATCGTGAATCATGTAAGACCCGAAATAAAAATTTGCACATCTATATTATACTTTCAAATGTATAGTTTTCTTTTGGTTTTCATTACAAAATATGGAAATTAATCAGAATCTGTTATGTCTTCCTCGTCTGCGTCCTTGGACAAGTATTATGGAACGCATGGACCCGGCGTAGCGTCTTATAACATGATCAGGTATGGCGACCCATTCATGAATCGGTGCTGCAATCGTAAATATTGACAATCACGTATGTTTTTCTGACTCTCCGTCCCAGCCAGTCCCACAGGTGTTCGATCCGTCTCAGCCAGTCCCGAAGGTGTTCGATCCGTCCCAGCCAGTCCCACAGGTGTTTGATCCGTCCCAGTCATTCCCACAGGTGTTCGATCCGTCCCAGCCAGTCCCAGAGGTGTTCGATCCGTCCCAGCCAGTCTCACAGGTGTTCGATCCGTCCCAGCCAGTTCCACATGTGTTCGATCCGTCCCAGCCAGTCCCACAGGTGTTCGAATCCGTCCCAGCCAGTCTCACAGGTGTTTCGATCCGTCCCAGCCAGTCCCACAGGTGTTCGATCCGTCCCAGCCAGTCCCACAGGTGTTCGATCCGTCCCAGCCAGTCCCACAGGGTTCGATCCGTCCCAGTCATTCCAACAGGTGTTCGATCCGTCCCAGTCATTCCCACAGGTGTTCGATCCGTCCCAGTCATTCCCACAGATGTTCGATCCGTCCCAGTCATTCCCACAGGTGTTCGATCCGTCCCAGCCAGTCCCACAGGTGTTCGATCCGTCCCAGCCAGTCCAACAGGGTGTTCGATCCGTCCCAGTCCTTCCCACAGGTGTTAGATCCGTCCCAGCCAGTCCCACAGGTGTTCGATCCGTCCCAGCCAGTCCCATAGGTGTTCGATCTGTCCCAGCCAGTCCCCACAGGTGTTCGATCCGTCCCAGTCCATTCCCATAGGTGTCCGATCCGTCCCAGCCAGTCCCACAGGTGTTCGATCCAGCCAGTCCCACAGGTGTTCGATCCAGCCAGTCCCACAGGTGTTCGAACCGTCCCAGCCAGTCCCACAGGTGTTCGATCGGTTCCAGCCAGTCGCACAGGTGATCGATCCGTCCAAGCAAGTCCCACAGGAGTTCGATCCGTCCCAGTCATTCCCACAGGTGTTCGATCCGTCCCAGTCATTCCCACAGGTGTTCGATCCGTCCCAGCCAGTCCCACAGGTGTTCGATCCGTCCCAGCCAGTCCCACAGGTGTTCGAACCGTCCCAGCCAGTCCCACAGGTGTTCGATCGGTTCAAGCCAGTCGCACAGGTGATCGATCCGTCCCAGCCAGTCCCACAGGTGTTCGATCCGTCCCAGTCATTCCCACAGGTGTTCGATTCGTTCCAGCCAGTCCCACAGGTGTTCGATCCGTCCCAGTCATTCCTATAGGTGTTCGATCCGTTCCAAGCCAGTCCCACAAGTGTTCGATCCGTTCCAAGCCATTCCCACAGGTGTACGATCCGTCCCAGCCAGTCCCCACAGGTGTTCGATCGGTTCCAGCCAGTCGCACAGGTGATCGATCCGTCCCAGCAAGTCCCACAGGAGTTCGATCCGTCCCAGTCATTCCCACAGGTGTTCGATCCGTTCCAGCCAGTCCCACAGGTGTTCGATCCGTCCCAGCCATTCCTACAGGTGTTCGATCGGTTCCAGCCAGTCCCACAGGTGTTCGATCCGTTCCAGCCATTCCCACAGGTGTTCGATCCGTTCCAGCCAGTCCCACAGGTTTTCGATCCGTTCCAGCCAGTTCCACATGTGTTCGATCCGTCCCAGTCATTCCCACAGATGTTCGACAGATGTTCGATCCGTCCCAGTCATTCCCCCAGGTGTTCGATCCGTCCCAGTCATTCCCACAGGTGTTCGATCCGTTCCAGCCAGTCCCACAGGTGTTCGATCCGTCCCAGTCATTCCTACAGGTGTTCGATCGGTTCCAGCCAGTCCCACAGGTGTTCGATCCGTTCCAGCCATTCCCACAGGTGTTCGATCCGTTCCAGCCAGTCCCACAGGTTTTCGATCCGTTCCAGCCAGTTCCACATGTGTTCGATCCGTCCCAGCCAGTCCCACAGGTGTTCGATCCGTCCCAGCCAGTCTCACAGGTGTTCGATCCGTCCCAGCCAGTCCCACAGGTGTTCGATCCGTCCCAGCCAGTCCCACAGGTGTTCGATCACTCCCAGCCAGTCCCACAGGTGTTCGATCCGTCCCAGTCATTCCCACAGATGTTCGATCCGTCCCAGTCATTCCCACAGGTGTTCGATCCGTCCCAGTAATTCCCACAGATGTTCGATCCGTCCCAGTCATTCCCACAGGTGTTCGATCCGTCCCAGCCAGTCCCACAGGTGTTCGATCCGTCCCAGCCAGTCCCACAGGTGTTCGATCCGTCCCAGTCATTCCCACAGGTGTTAGATCCGTCCCAGCCAGTCCCACACGGGTTCGATCCGTCCCAGCCAGTCCCATAGGTGTTCGATCTGTCCCAGCCAGTCCCACAGGTGTTCGATCCGTCCCAGTCATTCCCATAGGTGTTCGATCCGTCCCAGCAGTCCCACAGGTGTTCGATCCAGCCAGTCCCACAGGTGTTCAATCCGTCCCAGTCATTCCCACAGGTGGTCGATCCGTTCCAGCCAGTCCCCACAGGTGTTCGATCCGTCCCAGTCATTCCTACAGGTGTTCGATCCGTTCCAGCCAGTCCCATAGGTGTTCGATCCGTTTCAGCCATTCCCACAGGTGTTCGATCCGTTCCAGCCAGTCACACAGGTGTTCGATCCGTTCCAGCCAGTTCCACATGTGTTCGATCCGTCCCAGCCAGTCCCCACAGGTGTTCGATCCGTTCCAGCCAGTCTCACAGGTGTTCGATCCGTCCCAGCCAGTCCCACAGGTGTTCGATCCGTCCCAGCCAGTCCCACAGGTGTTCGATCCGTCCCAGTCATTCCCACAGATGTTCGACAGATGTTCGATCCGTCCCAGTCATTCCCACAGGTGTTCGATCCGTTCCAGTCATTCCCACAGATGTTCGATCCGTCCCAGTCATTCCCACAGGTGTTCGATCCGTCCCAGCCAGTCCCACAGGTGTTCGATCCGTCCCAGCCAGTCCCACAGGTGTTCGATCCGTCCCAGTCATTCCCACAGGTGTTCGATCCGTCCCAGCCAGTCCCACAGGTGTTCGATCCGTCCCAGCCAGTCCCATAGGTGTTCGATCTGTCCCAGCCAGTCCCACAGGTGTTCGATCCGTCCCAGTCATTCCCATAGGTGTTCGATCCGTCCCAGCCAGTCCCACAGGTGTTCGATCCGTCCAAGCCAGTCCCACAGGTGTTCGATCCGTCCCAGCCAGTCCCACAGGTGTTCGATCCGTCCCAGTCATTCCCACAGATGTTCGATCCGTCCCAGTCATTCCCACAGGTGTTCGATCCGTCCCAGTCATTCCCACAGATGTTCGATCCGTCCCAGTCATTCCCACAGGTGTTCGATCCGTCCCAGCCAGTCCCACAGGTGTTCGATCCGTCCCAGCCAGTCCCACAGGTGTTCGATCCGTCCCAGTCATTCCCACAGGTGTTAGATCCGTCCCAGCCAGTCCCACAGGTGTTCGATCCGTCCCAGCCAGTCCCATAGGTGTTCGATCTGTCCCAGCCAGTCCCACAGGTGTTCGATCCGTCCCAGTCATTCCCATAGATGTTCGATCCGTCCCAGCCAGTCCCACAGGTGTTCGATCCAGCCATTCCCACAGGTGTTCGAACCGTCCCAGCCAGTCCCACAGGTGTTCGATCGGTTCCAGCCAGTCGCACAGGTGATCGATCCGTCCCAGCAAGTCCCACAGGTGTTCGATCCGTCCCAGTCATTCCCACAGGTGTTCGATCCGTTCCAGCCAGTCCCACAGGTGTTCGATCCGTCCCAGTCATTCCTACAGGTGTTCGATCCGTTCCAGCCAGTCCCATAGGTGTTCGATCCGTTTCAGCCATTCCCACAGGTGTTCGATCCGTTCCAGCCAGTCCCACAGGTGTTCGATCCGTTCCAGCCAGTTCCACATGTGTTCGATCCGTCCCAGCCAGTCCCACAGGTGTTCGATCCGTCCCAGCCAGTCTCACAGGTGTTCGATCCGTCCCAGCCAGTCCCACAGGTGTTCGATCCGTCCCAGCCAGTCCCACAGGTGTTCGATCCGTCCCAGCCAGTCCCACAGGTGTTCGATCCGTCCCAGTCATTCCCACAGATGTTCGACAGATGTTCGATCCGTCCCAGTCATTCCCACAGGTGTTCGATCCGTCCCAGTCATTCCCACAGATGTTCGATCCGTCCCAGTCATTTCCACAGGTGTTCGATCCGTCCCAGCCAGTCCCACAGGTGTTCGATCCGTCCCAGCCAGTCCCACAGGTGTTCGATCCGTCCCAGTCATTCCCACAGGTGTTCGATCCGTCCCAGCCAGTCCCACAGGTGTTCGATCCGTCCCAGCCAGTCCCATAGGTGTTCGATCTGTCCCAGCCAGTCCCACAGGTGTTCGATCCGTCCCAGTCATTCCCATAGGTGTTCGATCCGTCCCAGCCAGTCCCACAGGTGTTCGATCACGCCAGTCCCACAGGTGTTCGATCCGTCCCAGTCATTCCCACAGGTGTTCGATCCGTCTCAGCCAGTCCCACAGGAGTGCGATCCGTCCCAGCAAGTCCCACAGGTGTCTGATCCGTCCCAGCCAGTCCCACAGGTGTTCGATCCTTCCCAGTCATTCCAACAGGTGTTCGATCCGTCCCAGCCCGTCCCACAGGTGTTCGATCCGTCCCAGTCATTCCCACAGGTGTTCGATCCGTCTCAGCCAGTCCCACAGGTGTTCGATCCGTCCCAGTAATTCCCACAGGTGTTCGATCCGTCCCAGCCAGTCCCACAGAGGTTCGATCCGTCCCAGCCAGTCCCACAGGTGTTTGAACCGTCCCAGCCAATCCCACAGGTGTTCGATCGGTTCCAGCCAGTCGCACAGGTGATCGATCCGTCCCAGCTAATCCCACAGACGTTCGATCCGTCTCAGTCATTCCCACAGGTGATCGATCCGTTCCAGCCAGTTCCACAATGTTCGATCCGTCCCTGTCATTCCTACAGGTGTTCGATCCGTTCCAGCCAGTCCCACAGGTGTTCGATCCGTCCCAGCCAGTCCCACAGGTGTTCGATCCGTCCCAGTCATTCCCACAGGTGTTCGATCCGTCTCAGCCAGTCCCACAGGTGTGCGATCCGTCCCAGCCAGTCCCACAGGTGTCCGATCCGTCCCAGCCAGTCCCACAGGTGTTCGATCCGTCCCAGTCATTCCAACAGGTGTTCGATCCGTCCCAGCCAGTCCCACAGATGTTCGATCCGTCCCAGTCATTCCCACAGGTGTTCGATCCGTCCCAGTCATTCCCACAGATGTTGAATCCGCCCCAGTCAGTCCAAAAGGTGTTCGATCCGTCCCAGCCAGTCGCACAGGTGTTCGATCCGTCCCAGTCATTCCCACAGGTGTTCGATCCGTCCCAGCCAGTCCCACAGGTGTTCGATCCGTCCCAGCCAGTCCCATAGGTGTTCGATCTGTCCCAGCCAGTCCCACAGGTGTTCGATCCGTCCCAGTCATTCCCACAGGTGTTCGATCCGTCCCAGCCAGTCCCACAGGTGTTCGATCCGTCCCAGCCAGTCCCACAGGTGTTCGAACCGTCCCAGCCAGTCCCACAGTTGTTCGATCGGTTCAAGCCAGTCGCACAGGTGATCGATCCGTCCCAGCCAGTCCCACAGGTGTTCGATCCGTCCCAGTCATTCCCACAGGTGTTCGATTCGTTCCAGCCAGTCCCACAGGTGTTCGATCCGTCCCAGTCATTCCTATAGGTGTTCGATCCGTTCCAGCCAGTCCCACAAGTGTTCGATCCGTTCCAGCCATTCCCACAGGTGTACGATCCGTCCCAGCCAGTCCCACAGGTGTTCGATCCGTCCCAGCCAGTCCCATAGGTGTTCGATCTGTCCCAGCCAGTCCCACAGGTGTTCGATCCGTCCCAGTCATTCCCACAGGTGTTCGATCCGTCCCAGCCAGTCCCACAGGTGTTCGATCCGTCCCAGCCAGTCCCACAGGTGTTCGAACCGTCCCAGCCAGTCCCACAGTTGTTCGATCGGTTCAAGCCAGTCGCACAGGTGATCGATCCGTCCCAGCCAGTCCCACAGGTGTTCGATCCGTCCCAGTCATTCCCACAGGTGTTCGATTCGTTCCAGCCAGTCCCACAGGTGTTCGATCCGTCCCAGTCATTCCTATAGGTGTTCGATCCGTTCCAGCCAGTCCCACAAGTGTTCGATCCGTTCCAGCCATTCCCACAGGTGTACGATCCGTCCCAGCCAGTCCCACAGGTGTTCGATCCGTCCCAGCCAGTCCCACAGGTGTTCGATCCGTCCCAGCCATTCCCACAGGTGCTCGATCTGTCCCAGCCAGTCCTTCAGGTGTTTGGTAGGATTCATTTCTGTGGCAACTGAACTGCCTGGCGACGTCAGTGACGCTGACTCCAGATGGAAATTGTAAGCGTGCATGAATTCAACCGTGTTCTCGAAGTCGAGGCATCTTATAAACAAGAGACTTTAAAAGAGCGATTTTATCATTAACTAACCTCTAAAGATATACTATCACTTACAAACTGTCATTGTACACATACTACACGAGTAGCACGTGCTAAAATTGCATAATGACGTTATTTCATTTTGAAGGACATCCACAAGTTGAAAAAGACGATACAGTTATGCAATGTATAGACTGTTACTTTATCATAATTTTTATCATTCCCCATTTTTACCAGTAAAAAGTATATACAATACAAAAATTTACTGTTTTTGTCTGTATATATTAACATTTAAAAACAGTTACCACCTTGGAACAATCAGCCGGTAAAATTGGCTGACTGCGGTGCTTAAGCAGCTATACAGCTCTATAGCTGCGCACATCCTCAAACGTTTCTACTGTTCACGCAGTGAAAAGAAGGAAATTATCTTAAAAAAAAAAAACCCAACAACATTCCGAGTCATGATGTTTATTAGATGTAAATAATGACACCGTCATTTAAACCTACAAAAAGTTGTATTACTGATTTTTGCAACCCGGAAAGCATTTGATGCCCTTAATTGCATGACGCTGACCCGTTTAAATTCTTATAATTGACACATTGACTTGACTTAGTCTTTATTTAGAAAGTCACTGTCTCTTCATCCTTCCAGAACATGTCCTATTTAGGTATGGAACTCGAACAATCTTCATTGCTCTTTACATGAAATTGCACAATGAGTATACTTTTGGAAATGTGTCTGATTTGTTGTATTTGACATGCTATTTTTTTAGCTCAATCCTCGGCTTACTTTATTATTATTTTTGTTTCTCGTTATCTTTACTCCTTTTACAAAAAACTACATTTTGTTTCGTCGATTTGAATAAATTTGCCACTTATATATTACTTCTTGTCCATCAATACATCTATTTTCCCAATATTATGTCTATTTATCTAAGACATAATTGCATCACTTATTTCTCCTTACAATAATCACAAGTAAAGAGCAGTGACTAAACATCTTATCCAAAATCATTTTAAAGTGGTTTCCAAGTGGTTTGAAATAAGATTCGTCAAAATGTTGCTTTAAGATAAAAAATTCCATAACTGACGACAGACATTAACATGTAATTTTTCTGAAAATGTTACATAATGGGTTAAATCTTGTCATACTTTCTGAGTGCGTTAAAAGCAATTATTTATCAAAATATTGAAGTCCACTCTTACATTAAAGTCATTATTTATTTCAAGGATTGCTTATAGTAAAGGTATTTTCGAATATTGATGTACATATGTTTAATACCTATACCCCTTATCCCCAACTGTTTTAATATTGCTCAGGCCGAAGAGAACCGGATAAAACCAGTGATATTACTTTTTATGCTTTAAATAAATATAATCTAGCTACCTAAATGATACACGTACATACGAAGACAAATTAGTAGGAAATAGCAGTAAATCGTGGTGGTCATTTTGAAACCATGTACGGTATTTGATACTTTCTTTGACAAATAGTATCCCCCGTGATTAACCAGAATCAACTTACAAAAAGTTAACATGACTTTCATTGACTTGAATAAGGAAATATAAATATAACTCTAATGAGCACTGCATCATATGCCAGAATTGAAACGACACAGGACAAAGGTATTGACATGCAAGCCAAACGTAAAAGAAATCTGTAGGAGTCATTAAAAAGAGCAAATCTTACAGATACCGCCTTGGAACGGGACGGGCAGTCGGCAAAACTAACAGATACCGCCTTGGAACGGGACGGGCAGTCGGCAAAACTAACAGATACCGCCTTGGAACGGGCAGTCGGCAAAACGACGGATACCGCCTTGAAACGGGCAGTCGGCAAAACTAACAGATACCGCCTTGGAACGGGACGGGCAGTCGGCAAAACTAACAGATACCGCCTTGGAACGGGCAGTCGGCAAAACTAACAGATACCGCCTTGGAACGGGACGGGCAGTCGGCAAAACTAACAGATACCGCCTTGGAACGGGCAGTCGGCAAAACGACGGATACCGCCTTGAAACGGGCAGTCGGCAAAACTAACAGATACCGCCTTGGAATGGGCAGTCGGCAAAACGACGGATACCGCCTTGAAACGGGCAGTCGGCAAAACTAACAGATACCACCTTGGAGCGGGAAGTCGGCAAAAGGGACCGGATAGGGCGTTAAACTACACTTTGAATGGACAACAAAGGGAACCTATATATAAGTATATGGTCAAGATTTTAACACGTGCTGTTGTGAAAGTTCATTTATTTAACCGGAAACAAAACACAATAACTCAATTATGCAAGCATTGACACCTAACGTTGTTAACCGAGATAATGAGCTTAAAATCGTTTCCGCCAAATATCGAAATGCCGCTTTATCGGAAGGTACATAGTAAACATAGAGAATACTAGGTTACTGTTGAATAAAGAAAATGTTATTATACGAGACTGAGACAAATCTAAATCGCGAAGCTTGCCGAGCTAGTTTGTTTTGTCGTCTGAGTGGGGTAACATTTTCTTTGTTCAACAATAACCTAGTATTCAATTTATCCTATCATCAGTTTTATAAACAAAAGTGTTGTTAAATGTTTAGATCTATTTTGTTTTTCGAAAATGGAATTCGCGTTCGAGTGTGGGTGTTATGTCTGCATCCACGCTAAACAAGAAAAGAGTAAAATTTCTAACTCTTCATACGATCTGTAAGAAACGTGAATAAAGATTATCGCACTGTGTTAAAATCCAACATTTACAGGTTTGCCTTTTAATATGAATAACACCAAATTATGTTGATTTTTTCGAAGAAATTCATGTCACTACATATGACGTCATATGTTATAAATAAAAACAAGAACGCAGGGATTCACATCTTTCTAAACTATTCTGTTGTAGCCATAAGCTGTTGCTATCCTTAAAATCTTATTTTGTTCTTTGATTTGACGATGTTGATTTGATTTTAATTTGTTAGAAACTCCAAGTATGGAATTTATACTTTAAAAAAGTAGTCCGTCCGGATGCTCGTGACAGCCTTTATACACTGGTGTTTATCGTGACAGGCTTAACACACTGGTGTTTGTCGTGACAGCCTTTACACACTGGTGTTTGACAGACAGCCTTTATACATTGGTGTTTATCGTGACAGGCTTAACACACTGGTGTTTGTCGTGACAGCCTTTACACACTGGTATTTGACAAACAGCCTTTACACACTGGTGGTAACTGTTTGTGTTGTTGTAAACAAGAACGAACTTTCAAGCATCGTAAAACAATCCTACATCTTAAATGAATGTCACATTACTGTCTACATATTAATCAACCTCTGCAGGTATTCAGATTTGAAATCAAACTTAAATCGAGAATGGACACTGTTTTATCCACATAAGATTTAAGCACAGAGGCAATCGACTCAGATAAAGGAATTTATCGAAGCCTTCGAGACACATTGGATGCATAGTTATTGGATGTTGTAACTTAATTATGTTAAAGGCGTAAAACAAAAACCATTGAAATGTAAAAGGATTTAGTGCTTCTTCCAGCGATGTGAACTTAAGGACTAAGTCAATTAATTTTAGAAACGAGAATAAAATCCCAATTGATTTTAAGGATTCAATATGATGCAAAATTTTCTCGTTTATCGTGCTACAGCACTTCTCCCTTCACCATTTATATACAATTATTGGTCGTGATATGTTTCAAGTATAAACATAGCAATCACAATCTTTAATTGAAACTTTGTCCAATGGCAGGAAGCATACATTTGTCACGGAAACATCTCGCGGTTTTTAAGGAGCATCAAAATGAAGGCGAATTACTGCTAGAAGTAATTACACGTCAATAGTAATAATAATAATAATAATAATAATAATAATAATAATAATAATAATAATAATAAAACATGTCTTTTGTAGAAAGTGAAATATTGCATATTTCTGTTATTAATAATTCTGTTATAAGTTTACTTTACATTACAATATATTATGTAACACGAGATGTTTTTGGCAGATGTTCGATCAATGACAACGATTCCTTCTACTGGTCAATTAGCAACAGGAGCCTTCACATCCCACTGCAATGCCGACAGTAACACTCTCTGTGTAGTTTTATAACGCACTGGTCCCTTGGACAAATCTCAAGTCTTCAGATCACCCTGGTTACATATAAGATGCGGGGAGAAAGGTTATAGTACTGTTGTGCATGTAGCGGTTCGTGCATTAGTAGATTTACAACGCTTTACTTTTTCTAGAGAGGCAAAATGTTAACGCGTTTTTGAGATTGTTGTTTAATTCCAGTCGGCCTGTCTAACAGCAAGGAAACATGCGTCTATAGAAATGTTTGTGCAAACTCGAAAAGTAATCTGGTATTTTGATAATTATAACACGGTACAAAGATAACGTGTTACGCTTAACAATTCTCTTTAAATTTCATTACAATACAATTGTATTATATTTTTTTTTTAAATTTCATTCACTAAAACCTGCTTTAATAACTTTGTAGGTGTGATTTTATTCAACGAGCTTTATAATGAAATACAAATAGATCTTTCCAAAGTAGAATTGTTCTATGTTATGTTATGTTATGTAATGTATTGTTATGTTAAGTATTGTTATGTTATGTTATGATATGTTATGTTATGTATTGTTTCAGTGTTTGTCAATTTTACATAAACTGAAAAAATGTGAATATCTTACTTTTTTTTTTAAATTTAACTATTTTTTGTAATACACATCGAACCTTATAATATTTTTACTGTAATTATATGATATTTACGTAAAGTCATCTTGTATTTTATAATAGATTGTAATCTCAAACATTGAAAGTAGAATCCCTGAATGGACCGAACAACATTTGAATTGACAGACTATCATCAAAGGTCTAGTTCTACTGTTTGTTTCGCTTACAATCGCTCGGAATCCTTTGTGTGACACTGGAACTGTCTGTCAGATTGATGTCGTCATCTTTAATAAGGTTACACAATCTCATTACTAGCATTTCATGTCTTTAACATTGCAGAGGCTTTGCTTAATTTCTTTATCTCAAGCAGATGACGATGTATTTATAAATTATTTGAAGAAAACACTGCCCATTTTAAGACCAACTCAGATGTTCTGTTTGGAACCTTCCATGAACATCCTGGTGGATGGTTCTTTTTGTCCCAACTGTACGGTTTTATCCCACCATCAGCCGTTGTATATACCGGGTAAAACCGTGTGATTATTTAGTGTTCAAATGTGTATACGGTTTTCTTCTTAAACGAAAATTCGGTGCATTTCGGTTATAGTTGTAGCCGTATTTGCAGTCGTGTTATTATGTAATAACGAGTTGACCGAATGGATTCTTCCATCAGGTGTAAGTGCCATTGTCTATTGATTTGTATAAAAGAGGTTTTATATGTTTCAAAACCTTATCACATTATAGTTGATTGCAAAACCATTCGACAAATTCTTTTGACACATGTAGTTTATCTACAGTAAACATATAGAGTAATGCAGCTTTAAGCTCAATTTTTTCATTTTTACTTCTTTTGTTTTCTTTTCATTCAACCAGTAAAGATTAAATTCATAGTTGATGCCAAGATTATGAAAGTTTATCCTCGTTGCTTTGAAAGCGAATCTAGACTTGTTTTAGCGCCAAGATAAACGCTTTCTCACTTACCAGATATACTTTGATAAACTTTTCTTTTTCTCGGCGCGAACCATGAATTCTTTATTGAAAACAAATCATAATAGCTTACATTAGCTATTTTATGTAATTGTCTAAATGACAATGCCATCAGGTATCGATGTATATTGTCAGAAGAGAGCACACAAACCACACAGCAGATCACGTGTGTGTATATTGAAAAAAGGCAATGATATATTTTGTTGAGAGTTGTAACAACACATTAAAATCTAAGACCAGTGATATTGATCTGAAAAATTGTATACCCGCGTATACCCGTGTCCTAATCCAACGCACTGGACAATAAAACTCCAAATACAATGAATAGAAGACATCAGTTTACATGTGCGTGGTTTCTTACCTACAACCACATCTTTGAAATAACTATTATAACTCCACACTTTGAATGTACTTAGTCTCTATTTAGACCTTACCGTTTTGTTGAAAAAATCAATTCAATGTGGTATGTTATGTCTAAAATGTGTTTTGCATTGCTATTTATTACAGATATAACCATCTTTCCTTAATGTACATTTGCAAAATTAAATAACATGAAACAGATTTTCATTATAGATTTTTGTATAAATAATACCTGCGATCAGTCTGATAAGAATGAAAGGTCTGAATATAATATCACATTTTCTACTGTGAACGCATAGATCATGGTAAATAAATATAAATACGCATGTAATAATACTTCAAACAATGTGCAAACGTCTATCATCTTTAAATGATGCTTACAATATTTTATAACCGAAAGGAATCTCGTGTTTTCAACTCTTATGAGATTATCCTCGGATCTATAAATAATAGTGTATAGTGAAGACAGTGAGACTATGAGACGGTAACACTCAGTCTCCATACTTCGGTCTCGTTTACCACGGGAGTAAGCTATTTTGAAATGCTAATAATTTGCCTCGTTTTGTGGCTAACTTAATATTATAAAATATTTTACTGTTTGATTACCCTATCTGTACATTAATATAAGTATATAGGTTATGCTTGCAATTTAAAAGATAGATGGTTATGTACGTTTATATTCTAGGAATCTCTCAGTCAAAAATATACAACATTCGCATAGAAAATAATTAGTTTAGTTAAGCCGTGAATGCTTCGTCTCATTGAATCAACTCTTTGGCAGCGCAGGATGATAATTTGATGACACCAAAGATTGCTTCAGAACACGCGACGAGCAACTATTGCAATGTGAGATGAAACAGGAGTGTCGACAGTATGATAGTTTTCATATAGTTCATCATTTTAAATTCCAAAAAGAAGTCAACAACGTGCTGCTCAGATTCTGTTAATGTATTTATTTACTATAATATAAAATACCATACATAATTTAAGACATTAATTTAAAACCATAATTTATATAAACTGTAATTTTTTTATAGGTATTTCCCTTTTTGATGTTGTTGCTTTATTAAATTGTCGAGAAGACCTGCTTGAATGAACATCTGAACGATTGCCACTTAATGATTGTTGCTATATTTTTAGAAGAAAAATGTAACAATGATTCTCGTTAAAAATGACGAAAAGATTACAAGTTCATACGAGTATTGCAACATATGTCAAAAGTGAAAAGGATAAGACAAATGCATTTACGTGCAGTCAAAAATAAAAGTTGCAAAGTTACTGAGACTAGACCTAACATCAAATTAAGCAAAACGGACAGTTTCCGCCTTGGAACAATCAGTCTGCAGAAAAGTGTTTTGCTGGTCTCTAACCGCTCAAGTCCGGAGTGGTTTCTCAAATGTGAGCATTGGAAAGAAAATAGATCTATTTGGAACATAATCAACTCATGGCATTTGCTTAGATCCAGCCATTTACGTCATGAAAATTTGACGTAATCAAAAGTAATTATGCCTACATTGTATCTAGCGTAGAATTATTATTTCTAAATTATTAAAGAAAACTTTCTAACTTGGGTCGGACATCGTGTGGTTTGGGAAATTTCAGACATCAACATAGACGTTGTAGTAAGACCCGATAAACATGTACCCTATATAGCTAGAAGTTGTTTTGCGTATTTTTTTCAAATGTGTTTTCTGCGTTTCAATAGATACTTAACGTCTGCGCCTGCAGTACCTTGAGAATCCCACTGCACCAATTGACCAGGTCGCCCGGAAGAAAATAAAATCACGACAAGAGATGTTATCGTCGTTAACAAACTTAATGTGTCGTTTTTATTGTCTACTTGTATCAGAGAGCAGGGGTAATAAAATCTTCGCAGCATCGACTTACGGACAAAAATCATTTTAGCAATAATAGCTAGTCCTCGCATAGACAGATCGTCGGTTCAAACAAATCATAATAGGATGGGATTTACCGGCATTTTTGCCGATACTGGGAAGTGACATTTATATCATTATAGCACATGGGCACTTACGAGGTGCCCAGGGACTGAACCCGGCCGGTCCATTGTACTGACACTGACAAGTCAGGCGTAATGCTGTCCCCTTAGCCTCGAGCGTTTGAAGGGAAGCCACTACTACCAACTTTAAAGTCTTTGGTTTGACCCGTCTGCGGTTTGAACCCGCGACCTCCCGATCCGCAAACCGACGCTCTACCACTTGAGCTATTGTTGCCGGTTAAATTATAATGGATCCACGTATAAATAGTTTATTCTAGAAATGTTCAGAAGCCATGTAAAGATAAATCGTTTATTAAAACAAATATCTTCTTACATAAGCTACAGTAACCCCAAGTGTAATTGTCCTTTGTGCCAGTTTGTTAGCACTTCACAGCAGAAAAATAAAAACAACAACAACAAAACAATAGCAGCAAGAACGACTAAAAGAACAATAAAAACAATAAGCTAACATCCCCTTTATATTTGAGAACTAATAAAGTGTGTGTATCTGTGTGTGTGTGTTACTTTTGTTAGTTGACACAACATCTCACAAAGATTGCTGGAAACACATTGAAATCGTATTTTAAGGGATAGATGGACCGTACTTTATTTCTTTGTTTAACTTTTATTAATAACAATTTCATTGTTACCCTGTTATTTAATGGGTTTTCTAAAAGATGACTATTAACAGAATAGTAAGTTTGCAGTTCATGTGATGTCTTAGTCCGCGATTGTTTTGTAAGTAATTTAATTTGCATATTAACATTTTTTTTTTAATTAAGCCAGTTTTAGTATAATTGTTTTGTAGATATTGATTCGTTTGTTAGCACTATCTATAACATATAAATGATCCATTATTTCCCGAGACGGATATGCTCTGTCCCAACACTTTTTTGTTAATACTTTTAAAGGAATATATAAGTAAAAAGGTTGTAGTGCTCTATTCGTTATTAGGCTCGCATGTCTATAAGGTGTACCGAGATTCTGTCACGATTAAAAATGAATGCTAATTGAATCGTCAAAAAAATTAAAATGTTTTGACCAGACAGTCGTTTCCCTGAAAAGCGTGTATTTTAATTTTGTTCCGTTTCAGTTTCACAAAGTTTTTCAGATGAAACAAGTCCAGCTGAATAATATACCAATCTCTATACACATGTCTAGCTCAATTTTAATATGTTCAGTTCGGTTAAGGAATAATCGAAGTGACATTTTATTCTTATCGCTGCCATGTAAATAATTATTATGGAGTTTAGACATATAACATAGTAAGTTTATTCATTCATTCAGATTTACCCAAATTGGCCATATCAGATTATTTCTTAAAGAAATATTATGCTCTCTTCTAATAACAAACTGCGCGCTCTGTAAAACAATGTAAATGCCCCAAAATATATACTTGGCTGCTATCCTGTTTTATGTTCATCATATGCTCTGAAATGTGTTAACCGGCTAATCCAAAAATATTCAATCTCGGCCTAACATAACTGACGAGGCTTTGTTACTCTCTAATCTGTAAATGTTACTATCCTGACGCGGCACAATACTATGTGTGACACAACAGTACGTATACAATTATCTAGTGCCCCTTCCGATAACTCTTTCGTTCGTAGAAAACATATAGCGATACTGATTATAAAAAAGAGTAAGGCCGGCGATATTTTTAATCATTTTGAGATAAGGCGACCCAAACCTTCTGCTCATGTTTACGTTGAAATCGTTAAGAAATAGGAACGAAGAATCAGAATAGCATAACTAAAGACTCTTAAATAATTGTTGTAATGTCCATATATATGCGTGGTAGATGAATTGCTTGATATGTGTTATTTTGTGTCCGTATTGTGAAAATAAGATGGTCTGTTGAAGATTGCCTGATCCACCATAAGACTTCCTTAGCCAGACTAATTAAGTCTGTGTGATAGGGTATCTATTCATTTAACAATATCATCTTCGCTCAATTGGAAACTGAAGTTCCTTAAACAAAAGGAAACGCCAATATGCACGAAACAAGCAGTTGATTAGACATACACTTTAAATGTTAGGTGTAATTGTGTGAATCCATCTAGATGTGAAACTATATGTTTTCAGACTAGTAACGACATTAAGAGTTCATTGGCGCAGTCAAATGCTTTAATGTGACACAGGATGTCGTGTCTGTAAGCTTGTTTAAGAGTCGATGGCTATGGGATTAGAACATACAACACTCTTGTCATGTATGCTCTGTTCCTATGTCACCGTTTCTTTATTAACTATGGTCCTAAGATAGCATAATTAATTCGATAAGAAAGACAACAAACATTTATACTGAATGTATATAATAAGTGAGGTAGTCCACGAAAAAAGTTGAACATAACAATATCCTTGAATGTAGGTGGCAGAAAATACCACGTCACTTCCATTGTGCCGCCTCATCGTTTTATTATGTTTTATTATCTAACAGTTGAACACATAAAAGGCATGTGTACTCCGAAATCCTGCACAAACACACTATAACAAGAACAATAACCATGTGCTTGTCATGTAGGCGTTGATTATCTAATGTAAGTCCCATGTTTTTACAGATTTTAGTGGTAATCTGTAGCGTGTAGAGGCTTGTGGTGAACAATCTGTTCTCGCCATCGTATCTAATCTTCATATTTAATTTTTATTAGCACAATCCTTGACTCAAGTCATTATCAGGATATTCCTTTGATCATTCTGTCTTATTTTAAAAATAATATTTGTCAAAAAAAACCCCACAAACAAACAACAACCAACAAACAAGTATAAAGATTGTATCAAACTGATACACATCTGGTAAATACTTGCATTATTGCACGTTAGTGTGATATTTAAATAGCTGGTTACTTCACAGAAAGACACGCCTGTTTCTATTTATATCTTTTCAAGGAAATTCCTTGTAATTATAACACACGTAGAGAGAATGTTGACGTAGTTGACAGACAACGTATTTTGAGATGTTCCATTTTTAATTAAAGATGACGTTGTCTTAGTGGAAACCACATAACATGTCAGTTCTAAAATATGTTTACACACATGCACGCACGAATGAACGAACACAAACTAATGCAAGCACACGCACACACGTATATGTATACATACAAGTTCATGTAAATACACAAGTACAGATTCATACACTAGCACATGTACACAACCAAGCACATATACGTTTTCTAGCACATATACATTATAACATGGAACGGTATCTATTCATACAATGATTCTTATACACATACTTGTTCATGTACAAATATTAGCACATGTAAATGAGTAAACACATGTACATGCACACTAGTACATGTAAATTTACTAAGCAGATGTTCTTACACTATCATACAGAAATACACTTACACAAATACGTAACTTTCCTGTAAGCTAAATGAAGTTATAATGAAGCACAAGCTAAATAAGATGACACATCACCTTCAATTAAATAATGATATTATACACGCATTTAACACATCATAAATAGACCCATACACTGTGTCCATTGTCTATCATAACGTACATGCTATAAATATGTACAGTAAAAAGGTTAGGACGATTTAGCTAATGTTATAGGCTTAGTATCTGTTATAAAATTATTAACTCGCCATATTTAATAAGGTTCTCCCACCATTTAAAGTATATGCTAGTCATTTCACGAGCATTTCATTTCTTTTTCTTTGGTAATGATTTTGTCGAACTTCTTTATCAACGAAATAAATTTTATTGTATTACCTTTACTCTTCCAAATTGTACCGAACATTGTTTCATTTTGTGAACACAATATATCTAGATTGTAACATTTTTTTCAGATATTATTTATGGAGGACTGATTCTGTTGACATGTAAATGAGCACGTGTCTTGTGGTAACACTTTCCATCACCGAGTGTAATGATGTTTATTCTACAAAAGTAATATTCATTAGCAATAGTTTTAACTAAAAGCTGGTGTATTCTGCTTTCGTATCAATTATAATAAAATAATAAAAACAATCATTGGTCTGAACACGAATCAACTATTTGTCAGTTACCTTGGTTCATCGTAGACAAACTTCAAATACATTCCTTCAAAGTAAAAAAAAAATGTTTGTATAATTTATTAAGAAATAATAAACTTACATAAAAAAGTCTCCAACTAACCGTTTTCGAACATTTAAAACTGTTTGATAAAATTGTATATTTATGATTACATTTTATGTAAAAATACATTAGATTTAGATTAAGATATAAGTGAAAAACACTGCTGTCAAAAGGAAATATAACTAAACTAGTCAAAGAATAATCATAGAATATATGACGTCTGGACAAACACTGGTATGGTCAGTATATCTAATAAACACTATGTCTAAATATTTCAAACACACAAATATTTACGCATATTGCTAAAAGGATTTTATCCTTAGGAGTAATCTTCTAGCCATCAACAGTATCAGTGTTATTTTAAACATCAATAAATGAGTACAGAATCAACAAAATATGTCTTTGCAATTAGCTACTTAAACCATAACTACACTTATACCTTCTCTTTGCATTGAGCGGTAATAGCTAATTAACGTATCATGTTTTCACAGATAATCAAATAAACTCCACGACTAAATCTGCAGTTCATCGCGGATGAATCAAGTTTGATGGCGATTGAGACATTATGTTACAACAAGCTCACTGAATATGACGTCATTCGTGATCAAAATATCTCGATTAAACCTTTGTGTACTCGGGCTCGTGCAAGTATGTTTACAACTTTTGCCTGTATTTTTATCCCTTTGCTTCTGTTTTTATGTCCTATTTTCCCTGAATTAGTGAATTATACTAAAAGTTACTTCGTGCATCTTTACAATAAACAGAAATACAACACATTTACCAATGAAATAGCAGTCTCCTTTATGAGACTAGTTTACCCTAATTAATAGGACACATCAAACACCACTCCCTCTAGTCAACGTAATGCCGGATGTTAGATCTAAAACCATGTGTAATGACTTATTCAAGTAAACGTGTCAATGTATCTGTTACAAGTACTCACGTAATGCCAAATCACTACTCTATTATTTGAACTGGGCATTGTCACATTGGGCGTTTAGTAAAAATCAGATAACACTACAGTAGCAAGGGCCTTAACCTGACCTTTAACGAAGGTACACTTTGGGAGAGACAGGCAGAGTTTGTACAACGGGACCAGCTATTTGAAATACCGCATCTTTTTCAGTCTATATTCCCATGTAACTATTGTTAATGAGTTGAACATGTGTAAGCTAATTGGACCACTTTAAAAAGTTCCGTCTTAACAAAAAAACAACAATAGCTCTCCCCCAACAACACAAAAACTGTATGAACTAGAACTAGAAGGCTTATGTAAAATTATTAAATGTACAACACATTTGACATTCCGTGTTCTATTGTTCGAAAATTGTACTGAAACTACACAACTATATTTTCCCGTACTTAACTTAGATGCGTTTATTGACCGTGAAATGCAACAAAATATAACGACAGCAATCACAATCTCCCTCTCTAATTGCCACTATGTTCAATCGCAGGAAGCATACAAATGTCGCGGAAACATCTTGCGGTTATTTAGAGGCAGCTAAATGAAGACGGATTACATCTGGATGTAATTACAAGTTAGTGACAGGATATAACGATAGAAAATCATACTGCACTTGGTGTCTTTGTTATATTTAAATACATTCTACCACGAAACGTTGTTTATTGCAGTTTTAAGGAATGGTAAAAGTGCATTAGTCATACTTTGCATTTTTTTAATGTTTTAGATTGCAACTTTACCGCTTCACTTTAATATATTTTTCTGTATACCAACACATGCTGAAGCGGTAATGCGCAGAATACTTGGACAGAAGGTGGATGTGGCTTTGAAAGTGGAAGTAATTCATACCAAAGCTACTGATCTAGCTTTCCTTGACTTGTTTGCTCAAGATTTTTTCTTAAAAATATCTCCACAATATTTGTGAATTGCTTACACAACACATGCAAAACTCAGCCGGATCAAGCACTTCTTGTCATGTAACAGCGTGACCGCAACTCTGGCAACTAGTTTTAAACAAACATGTTTATGCTGGTCCTTGCTTTCTTTTATACGTTGTTCATAACAATGAGACTGACCGTTCCAATGTGGAAACTGCTGTTTTTTTTTTCTTTTTGAGTGTAACGTCTCGTCTCTGTTTTTTTTCACTTTCACATTTCTTATTTATACCATTTATTCTGTATGCCTTTATTTAGAGGCAGTTCAGATTTATGTATCCGTGGTAATTCTTATAGGACCTTTTTATATTATCTCATTGCCGCTTCAGTTAGCGGTGTTGCTGTCATCTAACTTTCTTTCTTCGACCGATCAATACCGAATGGCTAAGTGATATTTTAAACAAATGTGATTATACAAGTAAGAAAAAACACACTGAAAAATCACTGGCATTGCGATATGCCCGTATAGATATGGTAATTGACATTATTATACGACAGTTACTTTATTGAGTTGAGGTCTATCGTTCCACTAGCAGTCTGAAGACGGTGTCCACATGAAGAAGATATAGTGATGCTTTCAGTGGCTATAACATGCCATGAACACCGGGCACCCAGTCACAATATCTTGACACCGGACCAGCTTATGTTACTACCATTATATTTGCTTGACATTTGTGAGGGAGCTTATCCACTAAAATTTTAAAGACTTTGTTCTGTCGCTGCCCGGCATCAAAACCGGGACCTCTCGCAGCTGGAGCCTATGCTCTACCGATTGTTCGCACTTGCCTTATAAGTTGCTCTTGTAAATGCTATATTCGACATATCTTTTAGTTTATTTATCTAAAATAATTAAGTATTTTTTAAAGTACTGTAATTAATATAAAACATATGATTAAAGAACAAAAATGGGACGCACAGACACACGTAAAGAAGCAGGACGGACAGTGCGACCACTTTATACCGTCGTGCTGTGTCACAGAAAAGTCCACTTACTCAACTATTTATTCTAAATAAAATCTCATAGTTCGGACATTATTATATTATTTAAATACACCGTTATATTATAGTAAAATACTTTACTGTCGGAATAATATACCGGATGTCACCAATTATTTCTGAAATAACTTTTATTGTAGCCTTATTTGAAACGCCAGCGCTATTCGAATTCAAGCATTCAAGTACTGTCAGACCGACATCAACATAAATCATGGACTCTCACCTTTATACTAAACTCCTAGGTTGTTTACAACGATAATGGCACACTGAAACTACATCAGATACAAGTTGACCTATATTTCACTTGGCATCATAGGGTAGTCTAAATAGAAGATATAAAGATCTATCTACACGATGCCTTTATAGGCAACAGCAATGCAGCTGCCATAAATCCCTACAATATTTGCTCATATAGCAGGTATATTAATACACAAGGAACGCGTTGTTGTCAATTTAAACCTGTAATGTTTGAACAGCGGGTTTATGACCTGGCCTATTATTAACGTTATTAATGAGAGCGGTAAACTCTAAACCAATCCGAAGAAATTTCTCTCGCTATGAGGACATAATACAAAGGGCACTACTTGCAGTAAGCGGGTCAACTTGCACCATTCATATAATTTGGCAGTTTATCAATCGAAAACTTGATAGCTTGTGGTACAGAGAATATATATGTAATAAGTAACAATAGACACGAACCACATGTGCGCTTTAAGACTAATAACATGTGGAATATATAAATGGTATGTCTACAATTTTTTAAATTGTTATCTACATGCATTAAACTGGCTTCCATGCAGCGTGTTTGTAGGTGTACATTTTTGTTGCTTTTTTGATTGTGCACATGTTTTGTAAGATGTCTGCTGATATCTCTGTCTCATCCACTCTGTCTTCTTTGTCTGCTGATATCTCTGTCTCATCCACTCTGTCTTCTTTGTCTGCTGATATCTCTGTCTCATTCACTCTGTTTTCTTTGTCTGCTGATATCTCTGTCTCATCCACTCTGTCTTCTTTGTCTGCTGATATCTCTGTCTCATTTACTCTGTCTTCTTTTTCTGCTGATATCTCTGTCTCATCCACTCTGTCTCCTTTGTCTGCTGATATCTCTGTCTCATCCACTCTGTCTCCTTTGTCTGCTGATATCTCTGTCTCATCCACTCTGTCTTCTTTGTCTGCTGATATCTCTGTCTCATCCACTCTGTCTCATCCACTCTGTCTCATCCACTCTGTCTTCTTTGTCTGCTGATATCTCTGTCTCATTTACTCTGTCTTCTTTGTCTGCTGATATCTCTGTCTCATCCACTCTGTCTTCTTTGTCTGCTGATATCTCTGTCTCATCCACTCTGTCTTCTTTGTCTGCTGATATCTCTGTCTCATTTACTCTGTCTTCTTTGTCTGCTGATATCTCTGTCTCATCCACTCTGTCTTCTTTGTCTGCTGATATCTCTGTCTCATCCACTCTGTCTTCTTTGTCTGCTGATATCTCTGTCTCATTTACTCTGTCTTCTTTGTCTGCTGATATCTCTGTCTCATCCACTCTGTCTTCTTTGTCTGCTGATATCTCTGTTTCATCCACTCCTTCTTCTTTGTCTGCTGATATCTCTATCTCATCCACTCTGTCTTCTTTGTCTGCTGATATCTCTGTCTCATCCACTCTGTCTTCTTTGTCTGCTGATATCTCTGTCTTATCCACTCTGTCTTCTTTGTCTGCTGATATCTCTGTCTCATCCACTCTGTCTTCTTTGTCTGCTGATATCTCTGTCTCATCCACTCTGTCTTCTTTGTCTGCTGATATCTCTGTCTCATTTACTCTGTCTTCTTTGTCTGCTGATATCTCTGTCTCATCCACTCTGTCTTATCCACTCTGTCTCATCCACTCTGTCTCATCCACTCTGTCTCATCCACTCTCTCATCCACTCTGTCTCATCCACTCTGTCTCATCCACTCTGTCTCATCCACTCTGTCTTCTTTGTCTGCTGATATCTCTGTCTCATTTACTCTGTCTTCTTTGGATTGCTTGTAAATACTTTTGTCCTGTGCCTTTTTTCAGATTTTGGTATATGTTGCAATGCTCTATGACTTTGTCATATATTCTTATTAATGCTGATATCACGATACATATACATCTTATTATTGCTGATATCACGATACATATACATCTTATTAATGCTGATATCACGATACATATACATCTTATTTATGCTGATATCACGATACATATACATCTTATTTATGCTGATATCACGATACATATACATCTTATTATTGCTGATATCACGATACATATACATCTTATTAATGCTGATATCACGATACATATACATCTTATTTATGCTGATATCACGATACATATACATCTTATTATTGCTGATATCACGATACATATACATCTTATTTATGCATAATTTCTCTCCTAAGAATTATTATTTCATTTAAACATTATTTAACTGATTTATATATTCTATATATTCTATTATTTTCATTATATTATAATAATAATAATAATAATAATAATAATAATAATAATAATAATAATAATTATTATTATTATTATTATAATTATTATTATTATTATTTTTGTTATTATTATGGTAAGAGTTTAATCTAGATAACTTATATTTTTATTTAGTTGTACAATTTAAAATACGCTTTATAATACATTTAACGTTGTAAAAATGCAGATTTTTATCCTATGATGAATATGTGTTAAAAAAACCCCGAACAAGACACACATGAATTGTCTACAGAAGTTACTCTTGTTCCGGCGGATTAACCAATTATCAATAATCTGTTATTACCTACAGATAATAGTGTTGCGCTTGCTTTAAAGAGTACTCTCAAACGTTGACGTGCTATCAGGTCGCGAATAGAAGCAAGAAATGGAGACTGTACTAGAATTATTGTAAAATACTACGCATGAATATATAAATACACATTTTCAAAACAAATCTTAAATGGTGAAACCTAAGACCTGGTTCTTCGTGATAGTATACGAAGGTTCTTTATAAACTAGACATCGGGTAGATTTCTATCTACTCACCTCTGGAGCATTATTACCGCTGAACTGTTTAACATCTTTTCACCATTTAGAAAATAATTATGAACAGACATAATAAGACCGTACTTTGTATAAAATAATTCAAGCGTCATTATAACACGTGTACATCTATACTTTCCAATTAGTAATACGTATTTATATTTATATTATTATACTAGGCGATAATTCTCTTTCGTGAAAACCTGACCATGTTAGCTGTAAATACTACTACTTTATATATTGCTTAGATGTTATTTGATACCAACCACTTACTATATGTATACAATGTATAATCTCTTGTAAAGGAGGCTGTATATACGGCAATAAAAAACAATACACACAAGTACTGTGTTATCTCCACACATCTGTATGAATAGTCGGCTGTTGAGTATGCTTATCGACTTAGAGACGGTGTTCACTTGAAGAAGATACAGTGCTGCCTTCGCATTGTACAGCATGCCGTGAACACCTGGACTGATACCACATTCAATAGCATTATCATGACACTGGGTGAACCAGCCGCGTAACTACCCTTATTGTTGCATGAGTATTAGCAAGGGAGCTATACCACTACCATTTTAACAACTTTGGTATGTCGTCGTCTGGGATTGAACCCGGCGCTTCCCGTACCTATCCCGATTGCGCTCCCCGCGCCAGTTTTACAAGCTGTGCAGACTATTTAAATATACATTTATGTTCGACTGAACAAAATCTATACATGCATACTATGCATACATTTGTTTTTTACCATCTATGATTGGACTTTGGTGACATGAATATAAGCATCAGTTCTGTTAATGTATATTTGTGAATAAATGGTACAAAGTCAAGCTGTCTAAATTTTTTAAAAATGAACTTACTTATTGGTATAAAACGTGTCTGACATGTAAAACGGGCCAGAATACCTAACTATTTTACAGTGCATTAAAACTTAGCCGGAAAACCAATTGGACTTTATGTCCTGCTGATGAGAAACAGCACAAATATATTGGATAACGTCAAATACATAAGTTGTGAACGTCGACAATTAGCATTCCTTTACATATGCAATCTATTGAAAAGTAATGCATACGCATACACATACTATTCGTTTAATTACAACACAGCAATTTTGAAAAATCTGCCTATACCAACATGTTATGAAAATTAAATACGGCGTTTTGTGTTTATTTAAGCTCTAATAGCTCCGAAAAAAAGGTAATTTGTAGAAAATAATTAAAACCAAAGAATATATGGGATAGAAGGCCGACCAAACGAATAGCAACTGACCACTCACTATGTCCTTTTAATTTAAGTGGAATGAAACGCGCTGGATGAAAGCTGTCAAAATCATAACATAGATTATGCTCACATTCTTATGTAGACATTGTGCCGATCGCAATGTACGATAGAAATAGATAAAATCAGTAGAGCAATGTTCTGTCACTTAAAAGGTTCTATTTAGACAATAATTTTTATTTTTGCTTTTATTTCATTTTGTTCTCCCTATTACATAGTCCCAACAAATATTTTTGATCGTTACATCGAGATAGTAGTAAGTATTTATTTTATAACCACATACCCCATTTAAAACTGTTATGAATAAGATAAACAGCACGTATGCCAGAAGTATTATGACGTAAACGTCTCCACGTTACAAAGATAAATTGATCTCAGATAGAGATCAGCAAGATAAATATAGAACCTGTTATCAACAAGTAATGACAGGAATGTCTGTACTTAGTGAAGGAACACCACACTCTTTATTTATGCCATCAGTTTATCACAGTCTGCAAAGACTCGAGACAAAGCACAAGTCTTCTTCGATTTATACATTTTATCAGGCTGGCTTGTATACATACCAGATTGTAGCATAAACATGAACCTAACAAAGCTGAAAAGGCCCAGCTAAGCATGAACAGCGAACCCGTCCCTGTGACGCCAGCGGTATTGGTCCAACAACTACTGGTTAGTCCGGAACAATCCGACATTAGATTGACGATGTATTGAGTAGCATTTTACCCATTCTCAATCTGTAATTATTGAATAACCCTTTGTCATTCTTTGTTATTCTTAGTTGTCATCTTACATCGACATGTAAAGCTAAAAATATATATATTTCTAAGGACTCAGCAAGATATAGTGTAGATCCTGATCAGACAGCACCGGCAGCAAGTCGGTAGATCATGATCTACACTCTTTGCTCTATCAGTAGGCGATAAAAAGACTAAGATTAAAGAGACGAGAGAGATATTGGCATTTGGGGAAAGAAGTCTTTAAACTGAGCAATGCTTCATTAGGAATCATTGTACGTGTTATAGATGATATCATTTGTTATAAATACAGCCTTACCTCCATCGGTGTCAAAGTAGCTGACAATAACATCCATCATCGACATAGAAGCAACACTAGTAAAACCGATCAACAATGGTGATTCAAGGACGATGTATTTAAAGTGAGTTATATGGCAAAGAAAATTATGTATTCTCTGTAATTGTATTGTGTCATATTAATAGACTACTGCACTAGTCCTATAAATGTTCATAGGTGCTGTCAGAATTGAGAAAACACCTGTCAGGTAGTTTATACGTCGCATTGAGGTTGACGATATACTAAAAGATTCGGTATATGGAAATGTGTTATAAACAAATTAACCTTATAATATCTAATGCAGTACGGTTATTCATAATTGAAGACCTCCGACCCACAGTTACAACAACTGCCCTCAGACATTAAGATGATATATAATAAAACTAGTTTATTCCGTCTGGTCAGCAACATATGCCTTAACAAAACCATTTACTAATGACCAAAGGACGTAAACATGTCTAAACAACAAGGTAAAATTTTCAATGGATTAAGAACGATAAACTGTCTTGACATTGCGATTAAGCATGCTAATCGTGTAATACGTTTCAGTATTTTGTTTAAGGAAATTAAATCCAATAAGTTGGATTTCGTGTAGTGCGAGGTACAATTTAAATGAATATATATCGTAATTCTTGTAGCACCCGGTCATATTTGCCTATTGTTATCAGTTACGAATTGTAATGAAAATCAATAGCGTTGGTTATTTCTTTCACACTCATTTACTCTTTAAAATTTCAAATAATTTTACAGCGCTGATATTTAAGAAAAATTGTGTGTTTATTTCAGCGCCTACTTACGATAAAAGCTTAGGATGGGTTTCGACACAGACCGTTTCACATGTGACGTCAATGACGCGTTGACGTGCTGTATTTGCCGTGACGTACTCGAAGACCCAGTCCAGTCTCCATGTGAGCATGCGTACTGCCGCTCGTGTATCCAGGCGTGGCTCGTGAACGAGACCACGTGCCCAGAGGACAGAGAACCCCTCTCAGAGGCGATGTTGCGACCGCTTCATCGCTACATGCGCAATGATCTGAATCGCTTGATGATACGGTGTATAAACATCGCGTACGGCTGTGAAACAGTCACGGCTCTGGAATTTCTAGAAGAACATGAGCGTGAATGTCCATTCCAGCGTCTGAAATGCCCCAATGAGAGATGCGCATATTATGGAACGAGAATGGCTCTCACTACCCATATCACCAATTGCGAATATACTCAAAACCGCTGCCCCAAAGGTTGCGGTTTAATCATAAGCTTCCCTTCGGATGCAAATCATAGCTGTATCCAGGAGCTGAGGACGTCACTTGACGTTTTACGGTCCGAGATGACGTGTAAATACGACGATTTAAAGCGAGAGATGGAACTACGTTTGGACATGCAGAGGGCTCATATGATCAATAAAGAGGCCGTGTACCAAAGCCAGATAGAATCCCTGCAAACAGAGATCGGCAAACTGTCACAAAACGTGAAGCTACTGATGGACATTGAGCTTACTCGGCGGCGGGACGTGGAGAAACTGGAGGAGGAGAAGCGAGAGCTGCAGAATCTTCTGAAGGAACATCTAAAGTCCCAGGTATCTGTCCCCAGACACCCTAGGGCCACAGGGTCAGGCACTTGTTCTGCCACGCGCCTAACTCGCTCCAGCACCTTCTATGGCAAAGAGTCAACAATATAACTTACGGTTGCCGCTTGGGTCGTCTTCTTTGTTATGATAATTATAATTCCGATCTGTGAAGGTATTGGCTCCGGAAAAACATATTTAATGGATAGCATAAAAGTTAAATACTGTGTGAACATATTTATTTCTGTATTGTAAGCTTATATACTACAGTACAAATCTGTTGGCAACCTTTTTTTTTGGTTTCTGAGCCCAACATCCTTTAATTTGGAAGCATGTTAAACAAGAGTGTATTCCTAGAACATGCATGATTTACTAAGCGTTGTTTTCTCTGACGTTTTATTGATAATCTTCTATCAATGGTCAGACGGGACAGAAAGTGAACCAATTCTACGCAATACATACAGAGAGGACACTACATTCTTGTAAAGAAAAATGTAACGGACTCTGCTTTTAAGTGAATTAAGCTTAATCAGTGTATTTATTCGTCAAGTTCTATCAGTACGAGCAGTTTGAGCGCGTCATAGGTAATATGCGCTCACATTTAATATCACCCAAACTTGTGACTGACTCGTCGTTGTTGACTAAATTACCAAATGTGCAGTCGGCAATCGAGCGCAGGTCGAATGAAACATCAACACACAGAGATTTCTTAATGGCACAATGTGATTGACACTGAATGTTTTAGGATTAGCTGGTGCATTAAAAGACAACCACATAATATTGACAGATGGCTCCTGCAGGCTGGCTGCCCGACCACACACCACTCTCGTAAATGCCGACGACAGTTCGTTATTGGAGTTGAGGCGGAAAGTAGGAGTTTATTGGCTGGCTGATATCGGCACTCAAGGCATAGGCAAGGCATAGATATGGGCAGTTCCAGAGTACGGCACTCAAGGCTTAGATATGGGCCATTCCAGAGTACGGCACTCAAGGTATAGATATGGGCAGTTCCAGAGTACGGCACTCAAGGCTTAGATATGGGCCATTCCAGAGTACGAAGATTCGTACTTGGAAGTTACGTTTCTTATTTAGAAAATTGTTTATCTTAGTCTTTAAGTCATATGATGACCTCTTCAATAAAAGATCAATGGCGGTAAGTAAACGGAGAAGAACATGATGTTCTGCGGTGTCACACAGAGATAGAGAAACAGTCCTGGGAAAACAGCTGCCGTCTGCGACAGTTCTCGGTGGTAAGAACTCGTCGTTCATGACAGGGTGGAACATACTCAGTATGTGCACGGCTACATTGTCCAGTTCACAGGAGCAGTGGAATATATGGTCGTTCAAAGACACTTAAATACAATATGTCATTAATACATTCAAATCCAAACGGCCTGACTTGCAAGGTCATTGCGTCTTTTAGTGAGACGCCCAAGCACGAGTCTGTGAAAAATGATAGCACATTACGTCTTTTTTTCCTCTACAATTAATTTGCGGGACACTCATTTGTGACAAACTGACCAGTCCTTCAAAGATTTTTTTTAATTAAAGGAAATGTCATGAATCGGGTATGTTTCAAGTTTTTAATATAAAATTAATGACCTTAATTACCATATGATTAGGTAAATTTTACCTTTGATAAACAATTGCCGCAAAGCAAAATATTATTGTTTGTCAATTGATGATGATCATCAAAAAATTCTCTTCAATAGAGTATTTCTGTTATAGTAATTAGCGATCCAACAAAGGTGGTTTTGGTAAATGAAATTATGAAATTCTGATCGCGATTGAAATGGGCAGAAACAGCAAAGATGTCAAAATTAGTAAACATTTATTATTGGCAAAAATAAACTTAAATTACATTTTGAAATATGCTAAACGATTCGGGTGAAGTCCACGAGCGCATGGTCTTTTATAAAAAACAAAGACTTGTACTCTTCCATTTTATTATGTTTCGTTATTTCAAAGCATAAATTATTATCAGAAAAACATATGAATACTAAACTTTTGATTTAAAATACCGAAATCTGTCAAAAACATACACACATTTGCACCACAGACATTCTTATTTTTTTTTAATTTCGTTGTTTGATGGTAACAATCTTTATTTTATGACAAAAAAGCAACAATAAATAAAACATGTATGCCTTTGTCTATTGGTAGATACAATTTAAAATCTGTGGAAATTTTGATAGGACCTTTTCTTATTTACCTATAGGAAAATGCACTTATAACGCCGCTTTCTGTTATTCTAACTAGCTTTCGGTATCTTTCGGCGGTCCGCTTTCGGATATTCGCTCGCAAAGTATATAGATGAGCGAGCTATATGAATAAAGTCCACAAACATAAAAGTATTTATAAAAGTATGCAATTTAGGTCCGAATATTTTATTGAAATATAAAATATATTCGAGATTTACGCTAGATTTAAGATATAAATGTGTAGTTTATTTGGCAATTTCTGTATGTGGCTCTATATACGAGAGGCCCCGCGTTCGATCACGGGCCGCAACATAACAAAGTCGTTAAAATGGTAGTGGCATAGGTCCCTTTCTAACGCTCAAGCAAATATAAGGGTAGTTCCACGACTGGTTGGCCAGATGTCAGGATAATGTGACTGGGTGTGGTATCATGCCAGGTTTTCACGGCATGCTATACACAGTGAAGGCAGCACTTTATCTGCTTCAAGTGTACACCGTCTCCGGAAAATTGAAATAATGTTGCAGGGACGATAAACCCAATAAACAACATAACTTAGGACATTCCAGCATTTTCGTTTTTTTTTTTAAAAATATCGACTAATACTTGTATAAAATAAGTGCTGAAATTATTGCAGATACAAAGACAAATCATGTAACTTTGTAAAAAAAATACTCAACATCAAAACCAGACAACAATCTTAATAGTCATACCTTATATTAACTCTAATAACAAGAAAATTGTGCAGAAGAAACTATTTTATATAAAACTAAAATATTAACGTTAAAGGCACATTGATGACTCTGTAAAACGTTTTCCTAATTATGTTTTTAAATTATACATTGTTTGTTTGTGTTGATATAATCAACGATCGTTTGATTTTATGTGCTAATACATTTAATTAAATGATGTTTCTGTTTTAACCCCCCCCCCCCCCCCCCGCCCACACTGCAAACACTGGTAATGATCTACAGTCTATCCACATTAGTTCATTTGTGAATGTCGGCTCAACCTTCCAAGATATGATTTTTGCTGTACATTGATTTCTTTCTTTGGATGTTTCTATGGGTGGATGGGGGTGGGGTGTTGCTGTATAGATTGTGGGCTGCTGGACAAAATCCCCCACGGACACAATCCCTTGCGGTCATTTTGGTATAGATGAACAGACTCCCCTACTTCAATTTTCCAAGACAGACATTATTCCCACGTGAAATTTCCAAGGCAGACAAATTCCCCAAATCCCGCGCCAATCCAAATAATTAAGTTTTGTAACATTTTTTTTTTGTACTTACAGTAATTTTATAAATTAAACATTATCACATAAGTGTTTCATTTTCAGGTATTTGCAAGTCCAAATTTAAGCGAAACCTAAGTTCCACGGAGGTGTGGGTTAGATTCTGTCTGCCTTGAAAAACTCCCAGAGGGGTTCTTTGTTGCCTAGAAAAAGCCACTGTTGGCACTGGGGGTGGCGTTGAGGGGCGATTCTGTCCCAAATTGTTGATAAAATTTCTTCTTAAAATAAAGTTATATTTTCATATTGAATTATATAGAAGCATGTATCCGTCATTTATTTCTGCAATCTGTCATGTGATTTATGCAATAAGTTCAGAGAATGATACTTTTCTTTGTTGTGGTACAAAACACGCCGAGTGAAAACTTGTTTTATTGTGTAAATGTGCGTCTGAACATATTTTAAAAAGAAAGTTCAACGGTCACAATTGTACACTGTTTCCAAAAGATTCAGTTTCATCTTATGTCCATGTATTTGTCGATATTAGAGTGTTAGATCGTCTCATTACCTGAATAACAATGTATTTACAGCTGCACGGGATTGGCATTATTACATTAAATAAATCCGGGTATGCGTACAAGGATTGTGCGGGCAGAAACTATTTTAACATAGATTATGTTGTCTATGACATCTTGTATGGATTTATCCCAAATGGTGCCTCGATCAAGCACGTATATCGTTCCACATTGTTATGTCATCTGACCAAGTAATTCATCAGCAACATTCCTGTTACACATCAGTGGACCTCAAGCCCAGTTATTGTAATAATTCATACAAGTTGTTCTGCGAAGTGCAGATATTTGTAAATGCAGTGTTGAAGATAATCCTGCATAATATTTATTCTTGTACGTTAATCACACTCTGATTGGGGGAGGTTATAGAGCTGCTGATATTGCAGGTCAATGTTTACAGTTGTAAATCAAGACTAACTGGGCAAAATATCATTTTATACTAAGTTCATTTTATGGTGTTAGACTAGAATGCACAAAAACGAAAATATTGATGAATATTGGTATTATGTATATTAACGTGTTAAATGTTTCTGAAATAAGATAAATGACAATAAAACCTCATCAGTTATGAGCTCCAACGTTTTATTATTTATCTATCTCCTTATCCAAGCTTTATTATTGCAATATTCCTGTCGTTAAATGAAATGGCGACACAGAATGCTTACTGCAAGCAATTGACACATGAGCCAATCAATAAGTTGAACGTATTTAGTACGTTTGATATATTATTACACATTGTTTTCCTTCCCTTTTTAATGATCATTGTTCCTATTTGAAATAAAAAAACAACAAAATATTATTCGGCGTAACATCTCATTTATTTAGTTTTCTTTATTTTATTATTATTTCTGTGTCTATTGTTTCTATTGTATATGTTTGCTGACATGTTTTCCCAAGTACTCATCGTAAAAATGCATTTTTTAACTGGTCATTATACAAACTTTGATATTGTCGACGCGCATGCTCGCGGCATCTATATGTAATCGTTCCTCGAAAACTCCTATGGCGACATGTTGTTCTATCAACAAGTGAAGTGTGACGATTCTATGCATTGAGTTTCGGTTCTTATTGAACTTTGGTGAATATAAAAAATATCAAATTAGAATGTATATTATTTAAATGTTGCTGCGTCACTTGAAATGGTTAATATTCCATATGTATATGTGGGATTTGTTTAATTTAAATTGCATTTATTATGACCTTGGGCTACGTACAAGAAAAAAAAAAGATCTGTTCTGTTGTTTGTATTTGGACTTATTTTATGAGTCCAAAAGTATTCGTAACTGCATATAATTTACTAAATGAACATTTGAAGGCATTGAAAATCTCTTAATAACAACAGTGTTCAGCTGTTTTTCGATCGGTTCGTTGTTGGGCAAAAAGTTCCATTGTTGAATATGACTTCGAGGGATACTTTTGACTCTTCGCAAAATATCTTGTAGCATTTTAGATCGGCACTTTATAATTATTTTGTTATAGGAATGCTCGACAGAGTAACTAAAGGTTAAAATAACACATATTGCATACATATGGTGCATGGTCGTATTCTGTTGGTCTCTAAAAAGGGATCAAGAGTTGTTTTACTATGTTCACACAAGGGAAGTAACTGATTCGGTGTGCCAAAGCTATTATCTTTCAGGGTTGTCTTTATATTTCACTTTGATAAAATCATTTTGTCATGAATATAATAAAATAAATTAGTTAATTAAATCACGTATGCTACTATGCGAGGTCATGAAAATATGACATAAAAGCGAAATGCTTTGAAAACTGACATAGGGTGTAATTATTTACGTACACGATAAAATGCTGTTAAAATAATTATATTTGTAACTGATATCTCCAACCTAACATCGTGTTTGAGTTACATTTATAAAATGATGCCCGTTTCCATTACTTCAAAGATTCCAACTTGACATTTTAATTAAAGTGAAGATAGATAAGGATTTGTACAAACTACACATACGACGTTTCATAATTACTTAGGGTCTACAAAACAGTTGGTAGGATTGTTGTTGTTAACGGACGGAACTATTCGGTATTAAATAGTAAATACATTTTAATAGTTTTTTGCTTTCTAAAGCAACCCACAAAAAACAAACAAACAAAAACAATAACAACAAAAACACAACAAAACAACAACACCCCCAAAAAAAACAAAAAAACAAAAAAACAAAAAAAAACAACAACCAAAAATAACAACAACAACAAAACACACACACACACTAAAAAACAAGAGTTTTACGTTGCAAATTGTGCTATTATATTGTTTAATAATTAGTAAATAACATAGAAAAACTAGGCGATTTTCGAGTTGTAACTCGTTTTTGTTCATCATGTGAATCATTGAACGAAGTGCAACAATATATCCTAATTATATATGGAACGCTTTAATCCAACCTCACGGAATGTGGATAATATTTCTGATTATTTGTCATACATTACAATAAGGGACCCTAACACTTGGTGATTTACCAGCCAATATATGCTGTTCTATTGTCGAACAATTATGCGTTACAACTTAAATTAGGCCACATTAACAGTGTAAGAAAACAAGAATCATAGTATTATATAACGGGTATTTCTACATTTATAAAATTTTATAAGTAGAGGAAATTAACCTGAAATAATAAATAAAATATGAAATTAATTAACAGAAGGATACACAAGGACTGTCTAGATAGAAATATTAGTATATATTATTTGCTAAAATTACTTGGAATAGCTTAAGCTTGATCATACACGACATTAATTTAAAGTAAAACAACAAAAATAGCTGTAAAAATCTTATTTGCAATTAACGTTTAGACAGTATAATAAAAAGGTATTCTTAAAATAAAACGTTCTACCCCTGCGAAGCAGGTATCAAAACTAGCTTATCAGCAATTATGCAAATGTGAATAGGAAAAATAATTTTATTCATTATATGTTAATGAACTAGTCTATACGTTTAAGCAGCTGTTATTGTGTATGTTAGTTCAGGTAAGTTGATTGGCACTGAGTTACTCTTATATAGCCCTACAGTCCATATTGTTTGGACATACTTGAAGAAGAAGATATAAAATCCAGTTTGCAAAACGTTTCTATTATCAGCGCACACATTAGCATTGTTCCAACATGTGACTGTTTCATTAGAAAATAAAGCTATAAAAATGAACAAACATAAACTTTAAAAAAATCCAAATATTTGTTGTTTTTTTCTGGTAGAATCCCGTAAAATCCGACCGAGCATTTGAATTGTTCTGTAACCCGTAGAATTATATTTGTTAGGAACGCCTAAAACAAAGAACTTCCAACTGATGCTTGGTTTGCCCATTAAAGATGCCTCTTTATAAGATTGTAGGGTTTAAAGGAGCATATGTGGAGCCTGATGCTTTTCTTAGTCGTCTAGTATACAAGTTTAAAGGTGATATCCGACAGTTTGCCGATATCAAATACTTGTAACAATAAGTTACTTCTAATTTAGGGAAGTTGGGCTAACTTCTTCATAAGCTTGTACTGTAGACTAAATAAAGAATATTATGAACACAGCCTCGATTACACAATTGTTAGAAAGTACAAATCGTGAAATGAATCACTCTATATGTTAATTATTTCTAAATGAATAAAAAACACGATGTGGAATAAATAGATAATAAGGTCATAGCGAATAACCTGGATAATGACAAAATCTGAGTTCTTAGTACAAATATAGCTAACCGTACAGCGTAGAGAGAAACTACAAGTTTGTAATCATAAGTGGGGTGTAATGCTTCACGTTTCACACAGCTGTAAGGTATCAATAAACAACATCTCGCAAGATCTTTACAGGTAACATTAATTCATCTGGTTGTTTGAGGATCCAAATTTAAGTCCTAACTGTCGGATAGCACCTTTTAAAGCAGAGACTAAGAGAAAGAACAGATCGTTACGATTTACATATAGGCAGATTGTTTGCATATGACATTTTTATGACAGAGAACACAGAAGGATGACAACTCGCAAGCTGAACAATAAAAAGAAAATTAAAAGTCATATGTTGTAGGACAAATAATAGCTTTTGATCATAAAAGACAGTGATATGAATAGACTTGAAAAATATCAGTTTAGTTGTGATCCACTGACATTTGCCAATCAACATGAAGGTATGTCTGTCTCTTGAGTTCTAACTTCCTTGTATAGGCTGAATATAGGCTCTTGAATCGGTTCAATAAAAGTAATCAGCGCTCCTTTCATTGCTAAATTGAACATTGGTTAACGTTTCCCTTTTAGATAATCTTATCTCATGCAGTAGTATAACCGTATGGCTAGAAACCCAAACATGCTCGATAAAAGTTTGACACCAGTTCTAAGATGATGATTATAAAATCAACATTATCAACACAAAAGGAACGATATAAACAGCACACATAATGTTAAAGGCTTAGTATATTTGCTATAGAAAATATTCTTGTACTATGGTAGTTGTAGGACGCATGGTAACAATGAACTATATACTATATAAGCTAAGAGTATGTAAGCCTTTATTTAGAATTATTCTAAATTATGCATTAAGTCTTGACTGTAAATTGAAATATTTGGTCAAACTTATGATATATATTAATATGTTTTAAACGTCAGCAACAAATGACTAAGGACTGGTTTTGTTTTAGATTGTTATCCTAATGACAATTTGAGTGTGTAGGGTAGGTGGCCTGTCCAAGACAGTAATACTTAAATTTAGTATGATATGTTTACTTGTAAAATCATGTAAATTTCAGTGAACATCAATATTAATTAGGCAATGTTACACTTAATTTTAATGTAAATAATCAATTGATAAATTATGCTAACTAGTATTAAGCAAATTCCTACTTCCTGAGAGCAATCGGTACTTGATAACAACTAAATGGTGCAATGTGCATTATCTAGCCTTGTCCTTTGAATAAAAATAGTGGTCGGAAATAGAGAATTGTTCAGCTTCACTCATATATTTGTAATCTGTTGATGTGTACATATATTCTGGTCATAGCTAATCATATGATTTGTATATTGTAAACATTTATAATAGAAAAATTATGAAAAGAAGCGCCAAATCCCACCATTCTCTTTCTTTACCGTTATTCATATGCTATTCTCGTGAATTAAAAATGCAGGACGACTCAGATGACACGAGACAGAAACCTGGAAATGAAGATTTACTGCGACTTTATGCCGTTACATTCAAGACTGCAGATCGCCTCTTCCCAGTACTTTCTTCTGTGTTTATTAGAGTTGTAACACATAAACAAGGCGAACTTTACATAATGGGGTTCATAAAGTTCATTAAATACGGTATAAAATTAACTCGTCTTACTCAATGTTGCGACAAAGTTCTAAGTCAAACACGTCTTTAGTTATTCATTGCGGAAATATATCATTAAGCACACGACATGCTTTTTATTGAGCGAAAATACAATAAATAGTTCATAAGTGACATTTGATAATATTTTTCAGACTTCATGGTTTTTCACTTCATTCACACTTTTTATGATTATAGAAAACAAAACAAAAACAAACTAGTCTAAAGCCACGCGGTGTCAAACACGCATGACCCTTGAATAAATATTATGGGAATCGCACCAATATTGACTTTGCTTCCTTAATTCCATCTACACATGAACAGGATGCTACAATAATTTACACATCTTTTCTGGTCATTTATTTCTTGATTCACAAATTAGATTTAATTTACAACCAACAATTTTGTACAGTTCTTCTAATAAAAATAATACATTTCTCTTTTAAATATTATGTGGACATTATTTTTCAATTTCGTCACAACTTTCTGTAAGGACGTTATAACTTATTTTAGAAAACGTCAGCGCTTGGGCATTTATATTCAGTTAGACTAGGATTATCCCAAGGTATTAACTGTTGGGTTTGCTCCTTTTGTTTAATGACTCATCAAAGATTTGTTCTTACATTTACATTTGGTTTGCATGTGAATATTTTTGTCCTATGCCTTTTCAAATTTTGGTATATGTTGCAATGCTCATATTACTATAAATAAGAAAATATGACAATTCATGTCATATGAGAATTGCAACAATCATTAAAATATAACAGGTCATTATTAAAATAATATATGCTGATAAACAGTGCGGAACTAACACATCGATAGCTTTTCTGCAATTGTGTCACAATTAAGAGTTTTGCTTTGCTTCTAGTGGCCCTTGCTGCAATATTCTCAATGTAAACTCAACCTCTGTCGACATAACTATACAATGAAATTTAACGATATATATGATATAATATATAATGATAAAACGATATTTAAATAGAACGACATAACAGTTTGCATTAGTTAAGCTACAAACATAAAACAGTTTAAATATGCATTTAACTTTAAGCTGCGAAAAGAATTCTGATAATATATTTACTATAACTTGTGATCATCGAAACGTTTGGCGTGAAAGTTTCACTAGTTTCAGCTGATTTCGTACAAAAAGTATACTGGCATATGAACAGAGTCAAATTCAAAACACGTGATAAATACTTACATATTATATTCAATACAGATTATGAGTATTACAAATTTAATGCTTGTCTATCCTCAAAAATAAAAGTTGTTAAAATATTAAGACTTTATAATTCACAATGTAAGAATATATATGACAAAGTCCTATGAGTATTGCAACATATACCAATGCAACAAATCGTCAATATCATTGTTTTAGTTGTAACATTCGCACATTAGAAAAGCACTTTATACAGCATTTCACTGTAGGTTGAAAGAATTTTTTTTTGTGTTTCGATACGCTAGTTACAATCGCAAAGGAATAATGTAACATGATAAATAATTAAACATGTGAAAGTATTTATCTATGGAGTAAAGGGCCATACACAGACAGAAGTAATCTAGAGAACTTTGGCACAATTTAACACGCTCTTGTTGAACTCAGTACAAAGAACTAAATGTTTGCATTAACAATCGCGCGTACATTTAATGTTTTACTGTATCAATATACGAGGTTTCTAAGTTAAAGAAAGTAAATGAGATGTTATTGAACAACAATACCATATTCAAGTACAATACCAGGCTTCTTGTATTAATTTCTTGTTCGTGAGCTGTTGAAACATAAATACATGGCATAAATCTTTCTGACACGCTACAATCCAACCCCAGGGATTGTGGACTGAAGATACTATTTCTGATAATTTATCATCCATGGCGGTAAAACACGCAAACTTTTGATTACCATACTTGAAGTTACATAACATCATATTCGGAGATCTGTAAACGTATGTTTGAGGATAAATGTTCGCATCTAACGTGACATAAAAGATAAAATGATTAACAAGGTGGCAAGTTATAATGAAATCGACTAGATTGATAAGCGCTTAAATGACTGTTTAAATAAGCATATACAGTTTTTTAAAAGATGTTAATCATTTTTATAAAACTTCTTTAAAAATGCTTCAGCGCATGTATTCGGTAGTTCTTTGTTAAAAAGCTTGGAAGCATTTGCTGAAGGAACAACTGTCAAAAGGCATACAATGACTAAGTATAAGAGTCAGCAACAAGCAGCTTTTTTTGGAAACTCAATAATTATTTATCCTTTACAAATAAGAAGATATAAAAAAGTTTTTTTGTTTGTTTTATTTTGTCGGCTTAAAGTATTTACTAGGTCATCAAATGTCAGATATTTATGAAGGAGTAAGAAGGGATATTGAAACTCAAGGTGTGATTTAAAATGTAATGTAGAATATTTAATGATCGAAAGAAAGAATTCGAATTTGAAAGATTGACATTAGTTTTACTCACTTACTTACTATACCACATTATTACAATCACTTTAACGTGCTTTCATGTATGTATTTATGTGTGGATGCAATTAATATGAATCCCCAAGTCAGGACATAATAGAGGACTTCATGGCAAGCCATTAAATTTTCTCCTTTTAAACGTGACATTATCTTATGCCTACATACAAATGACGCTTCAAATTCATAATTTGACTTTGACCTCTTTATCTAAAGCTCGGCATAAAAATGCATAATGCCACACAAACATAATCTCTTAATAAACGAATTTTGTACATAAATGTGGACTTTTGCGCTTGGTACACATAAATCAGTATACTGGTTGTTGAATGGCATTACTGTAACGCTGTACACATAAGTCAGTACACTGGTTGTTGAATGGCATTCCTGTAACGTTGTACACATAAATGAATATCGAAGTGCAGAACGGTGCTAATGCATCTTGTTCATTAAACGTGAGATATGCACGATTACATTCCGAGTCGGTAAATCACTCTCTTGCAGAGGTAAAGACTATGCGGTAACTGATAACAAGGAAACTTACCGCTGCATAAGTACATTGCTTGTCGTCACTATCTCCAAATACTGCATTTGCATCATTCTCTAGCTCTTCTTCCTCCTTCAGAAAACCAACAATTGAAATAACGACATCTTCGTCATTTTCTGCCAATGAATTTCACGCTACTTGTTCCTCTTCCAGTTTCTATCGTTCTTCCTTTCAGGGGGTAATTTGTTATTTTGTAGGAAGGGATTCTACTTGTATGCACCTGAGACCTATTGTCGTAATTACTATTATTTAACACATTTGGAGGTTTAAATTTTACGAATATACTTAATTCAATATTACAAAGGTTATTTAGTAAATCAATCATATATCGGACTCTTTTGTGCATTAGGTTGCGGCTTTTTCTCGCGCTTTATACTTTTCTTAGATCTCACTAATTTTTGTTATATTTGCATAATCCCGACCACCCCTAAATCAGAGCGCTAAAAAGACGCTGCTTGGACAGTGTAAGTTTAATAATATAAACTATTACAGGCAATGGCGTAGTAAGGCATATGATAGGTACGCATAGCCGCATGCTCCCCGGAAAACGATATGTTTCTAGATCATTCATGGTGGATTCTGGAGAGATATTTGTATAATCTACATATCGCTCCATCAGATACGGCCAATGTTTGGTCGTCCGAAGGACGGAATTATCAGATAGACCTAATTAAAATATTTAAGTACAAAACAGGTCCCATACTAAATATGCGTAGGTTACTAAATCGATTTAGCAAATTTCCTATTTCATTGTCTTTAATTCAAGGACAAATATGATTGGTAGTTGATCGCAATAAACATCAATCTTACCACTACAAAAATAAGACTTTTGTGGCAGAATTAATATTATTATATATTCATTTTTTGTGGAAAATGTGTATGCATCTGCGTATTCTGCGTAAATCAGCTACGCGCATGACAGATGTGCAAACAATGGTCAAATCTATTCTGTAGTAAATCAAATGTACAAAAGCATTGAAATATGAAAGCAGGCAAGTCAGCCGCTGAATATTATATACATACACACGCAAACGCACACACACACGCACGCACGCACACACACACACACAAACAACACAAACACACACACAATCACACACACACAATCACACCCATATGATTTGCATTTTAACTTAATGTCACCAGTGCGTCATCTTTTGTCTAAATGTACGTTGAATTTAGGTCCGATTTGTTATTTCTGTTTTGTTAGTGTCCGACAGCTCGTGACTTATTGGCGACGCGTTACACCTATATATGGAATTATCACTGAACAATGTTTAATATTTCATAAACTAAATAGTATTTTTCTGGAACAAAGTATTATGTATACAAAGAACACTGTTTAATATTTCCTAAACTTAACCTACTTCTCACATTTAAAGTGAAATGGATGAAGACAAACTGAGAGAATCAGTAAAGACAGAATGATCTAGTATGTCTTTAATCCCGATGGAATAAATATTGTAACAAAGCAATGCTACTTCATAAGTATGTGCTACTGTGGTTTATAATTACACACTGAGTTGACGTTAAGATTACATATGTTGCTGTCAAGTGAAAGGTAGTATATGTCATTCAATAGAGGAAAGAAAAAACTACAAAATAATTAATCTTATTAGCCAAGAAGGATGTTACTTTCTAGTAAATATGGGTGTAAAGACGTTATAATTAGTCCGAACATATTCTGTTATTTTTGTCAAAATATTCGTGTAATTAGGGTCTCGACAAGAAATAAATCTCATTCAGGTCTAGGGTTTGAACCCAGAACCCTCCGATCCCGAGACCATAACCTTAACCTCTTCACCAAGAACACTTCAACTATGTTATAAATGCTTTCATGGTGTCTTTCAAACGTCTCCGAAATGATAATCCAAATCGTTAACAATATCTTTTTCAAACTTGACATAACGGGTCTAAGGTTTGAGTTCGGAACCATCTTATCCTGAGCCTATAAGCTTAACTTCTTGACCAAGAACACTTCAAGCATATTATAAATGCTTTCTTGGTGTGTTGAACGTTTCTCGTATGCAAGGGAATTTAACACTCGAATCTTTAATAAGATCCTTTTGAAAACTTACCGTGACGGGGCAGGTGATTGAATTTGAAACCCTCCTATCCATAGTCTTAAATTCTTGACAACAAACACTTCAGAGATGCTATTAAAGCATTCCTGCACGCTGGAAGCACTGGAAATGCTATTATTTAGATTTGCGGGACCTTACGTTTATGTATGTTTACATTGCATTTAAGTAATATTTTGCCATGTATACTTAATAGACCATTCAGAACAAACCTCTTCTGGCTATGGACTGTTTCGTTGCTAATAGGTATATCAATTTGTAAGCATGAAGTCCGAACAGAGAAGGACGTACCGACGAGCATCCCTATCTACTTTTACAAAAGTTACAGGCATAATTTAAATAAATAAATAAAAACTAAATAAAAAAAGAACGCCGTTTACCGAATTAGGACCCGTATTTTATCAGGGTTAGAAGGGCCGTCAAGCGTAAATGTACACCGTAAGTAGTACCCGGACGGTTTTCTGTTGTTGTTGATATTTTAATTTTTTAGATATTTTTGTTTAGTGACTGTATTTTAATTAAAATAATCTCATGCAATTTGGTGTAAAACAAAGCTTAGACATTGTTGAATTATAAGAATGCAAAATGACTGCATTTCTATGCTCAATAATGGACTGATCCATTTAGACCGGTTCTGATCATTTCATTGAAATTGTGCGGATATACTATGCAAAGATTACGGTGCATGTTTTCAGGGGAGGATAACCGTCTTCGCGACAAATAACTTTTATTCGCAGAGGCCCTGTTATTAGATAATACATTGGTCTTTCTCACAATGTATAATTTTGGGGTTCCTAATGTTGGTTGTTTAATTGCTTCCAAAGTTGCGACATTTACTATGGAGTAGTAGAATAACAAAGTCATTCAGTGTCGTGTAACCTTAAAAGTCCGCAAAATAAGCTTTCTCCACGTGCAAATTTCATTGAGCATTCCATATTAAGGCGTCGCGCTCCAGCTCCAGCCAATGAACGTCAGCTTTAACTAACTGAACACAACTGGAAATAGATGCATTTTAAGGAGAATAAGAATCGAATTATTACCGAAGATCCATTGGGACAGACGAATCACGTGAGATAGATCGTAAAATCTCATTTAAGTTTACGTCGGGATGCGACACTTCATTGTCGGGACGCCAGTCGCCGAGTGGTAGAGTTCGTTAACAACTGCTCAGCCTCTCGCCGAATGGGTTCAAGTCTTGGTTGGACCGGAGGACTTCATATGATAGCAACAAACTTACCCTCGCTTCGCCGCAGGTTCTACCCGGACATTTGGCTCGAGTACTACGTCAAACAATATGGACATCGCTATGAGCATGTTTGTAACACTTCAATGTATATCAACAACACACAATAAAAGAAATCATCCTTTTATTGTTTTCGCATCAGTATTTGCTGTATATACTCCAACTATGCCCAATTTCCCCGAAACGAGGGTAAAGTTGTTTAAACTGTATTTGATATAGGCAATCTTTCGGATACTACCTTTAAAATGTCGTATTGGCAGTGTGTTAGTACATTGTATATGACATTTTTATGAAAACGAACATGGAAGGATGACAGCCATCAAGCTGAACAATGATAAGCAAATTAAAAGCCATATTCTGCAGGAAAAATAATATTTCTGAACCATAAAAGACATCAATATGAATAGACTTTTTGGAAGTGCGAGGTTGGAGCGCTCCACAAACCAGGTTTAAGCACCCCAGTTGGCCCTTTTGCCGATTGACCGTTCCAAGGCGGTAACTGGTGGTTTTTCTTTTTGTGTGTTATGTCTCGTCTCTGTGCTTTTGTCACATTTGCATTTACCTTGTTTGCCTTTGTCTAATGGTAGATAAAATTTAAATATCTGTGAACATTTTGATAGGACCTTTTCTTATTTACCTTTTGACAAACTATCAGTTTAGTTGTGATCCACTGACATTTGCCAATCAACATGAAGGTCTGTCTGTCTCTTGAGTTCTAACTTCCTTGTATAGGCTGTATATAGGCTCTTGAATCGGTTCAATAAATGTAATCAGCGCTCCTTTCATTGCTAAATTGAACATTGGTTAACGTTTCCCTTTCAGATAATCTTATCTCATACAGTAGTATAACCGTATGGCTAGAAACCCAAACATGCACGATAAATGTTTGACATCAGTTCTAAGATAATGAATAATAAATCAACATTATCAACACAAAAGGAACGATATAAACAGCACACATAATGTTAAAGGCTTAGTATATTTGCTATAGAAAATATTCTTGTTCTATGTTAGTTGTACGACGCATGGAAATAATGAACTATATACTATATAAGCTAAGAGTATATAAGCTTTTATTTAGAATTATTCTAAATTATGCATTAACTCTTGACTGTACATCGAACTATTTGGTCAAACTTATGATATATGTTCTTATGTTTTAAACGTCAGCAATAAATGACTAAGGACTGGTTTTGTTTTAGATTGTTATCCTAATGACAATTTGATTGTGTAGGGAAGGTTGCCTGTCAAAGACAGTAATACTGAAAGTTAGTATCATATGTTTATTTGTAAAATCATGTAAATTTCAGTGAACATCAATATTAATTAGACACTGTTACACTCAATTTTAATGTAAATAATCGATTGGGAAAGTATGTGAACTAGTATTAAACAAATTCCTACTTCCTGAGTGCAATCGGTACTTGATAACAACTTAATGGTGTAATGTGCATTATATAGTCTTGGCCTTTGAATAAAAATAGTGGTCGGAAATAGAGAATTGTTTAGCTTTACTCATATATTTGTAATCTGTTGATGTGTACATATATTCTGGTCATAGCTAATTATATGATTTGTATATAATAAACATTTATAATAGAAAAAGGAGCGCCAAATCCCACAATTCTCGTTCTTTACCTTTATTCATACGCCATTGCTATTCTCCTGAATTAAAAATGCAGGACGACTCAGATGACACGAGACAGAAACCTGGAAATGATGATTTACTGCGACTTTATGCCGTGACATCCAAGACTGCAGATCGCTTCTTTCCGGTACTTTCTTCTGTGTTTATTAGAGTTGTAACACATAAAAAAGGCGAACTTTACATAATGCGGTTCATAAAATTCATTAAAAACGATATAAAATTAGTTCGTCTTACTCTATGTTGCGATATAATACTAAGTCAAACACTTCTTTACTTTTCTCATGCGGAAATATCATTAAGCACACGACATGATTGATAGTGAGCGAAAATACAATACATAGTTTATAAGTGACATTTCAACCTTTTATGATTTTAAAAGAAATCAAAACATAAACAAACTAGTATAAAGCCACGCGCTGTCAAACACGCATCACCCTTGAATAAATATTATGAGAACCGCACCAATATTGACTTTGCTTCCTTAATTTCAATTACACCTGAACAGGATGCTGCAACAATTTACACATCTTCTCTAGTCATTTATTTCTTAAGTCACAAATTAGATTTCATTTACAAGTAATAATTTTGTACAGTTCTTCTAATAGAAATATACATTTCTCATCTAAATATCATGTGGATATTATTTTTCAATTCGTCACTACTTTCTGTTAAGGACGTCATAACTTATTTAAAAAACGTCAGCGCTTGGGCATTTTTATTCAGTTAGACTAGTCTTATCCCAAGGTATTAAATGTGGGGTTTGCTCTTTTTGTTTAATGACTTATCAAAGATTAGTTCTTACATTTACATTTGGCTTGCATGTGAATATATTTTTCCAATGCCTTTTCAAATTTTGGTATATGTTGCAATGCTCATATTACTATAAATAAAAAAAATAAGAAAATTCATATCATTAGAGTATTGTTACAATCATTAAAATATAACAAGACACAAATCATTATAAAAAGAATATATTCTGATTAACAGTGCGAAACTAACACCTGGATAGCTTTGCTGCAATTGTGTCACAATTAAGAGTTTTGATTTGCATCTAGTGGCACTTTCTGTAATATTCTCAATGTAAACTCAACCTCTGTCGACATAACTATACAATGAAATTTATCGATATATATGATATAATATACAATGATAATACGATATTTAAATAAAACTACATAACAGTTTGCATTATTTAAGCTACAAACATAAAACAGTTTAAATATTCATTTAACTTTAAGCTGCGAAAATAATTCTGATATCATATTTACTATAACTTGTGATCATCGAAACGTTTGGCTTAAAAGTTTCACTAGTTTCAGCCGATTTCATACAAAAGGTATACTGGCATATGAACAGAGTCAAATTCAAAACACATTATAATAGTCAATACAGATTATGAGTATTACAAATTTAACGCTTGTCTATCCTCAAAAATAGTAGTTGTTAAAATATCAAGACTTTATAATTCACAATATAATTCTGCATGCAGCAAATCGCCAATATCATTGTTTCAGTTGTAACATTCGCACATTAGAAAAACCCTTTATACAGCATATTTCACTTTAGGTTGAATGAATATGTTTTTTATGTTTCGATACGCTAGCTGCAATCGCAAAGTAAGAGTTTTAACATGATAAATAATTAAACATGTGAAAGTATTTGTACACAGTGAAGCTGAACACAATATTGAAACGCCAGTCATCGAAACAGAGTTTCGTCCACATATTCTCTGCTGCAGTTAATACATTTAAAGATTTCTGGCAAACAAATGTATCTGCGGGACGTAATTTCTTTATTTTAAGCAGGGTATATATCATGCAAAAAGCCATACATGCATGAACTCTTTTAAAATGGATTTGTCGTCAAATCTAGGGCAAGTTTAGAGATATAGCCTTAATAATGCCGTTTTCCAGTTTCATTTAACATGGTAATATCACGCGACAAAGGCATACCTAAGTTACGATATGATTAAAGACTGTTTTTCCTGAAAAATTGTTTTCAAAATCTCCATAATATGTAATTTAATGTACAGAAACATGCAAATGCAGCTTGCTTATTTATCTATGGAGTAAAGGACAATACACAGACAGAAGTAATCTAGAGAACTTTGGCTAGAACAAAACATACATCTTGACGATGTTTCTTCATGTGAGGACTGCTGTCAGTTGTCAATAATAAATATTCCATTTGCACAATTTAACACGCTCTTGCTGAAGTCAGTACAAAGAACTAAATGTTTGCATTAACAATCGCGCGTACATTTAATAGGTATTATATAAGAAAAGGTCCTATCAAAATTTTCACAGATATTTAAATTTTATCTACCTGCAGACCAAGGCAGACAAGGTAAATGTAAATGTGACAAAAAACACAGAGACGAGACATAACACACAAAAAGAAAAAACATCAGTTACCGCCTTGGAACGGTCAGTCGGCAAAAGGGCCAACTGGGGTGCTTAAACCTGGTTTGTGGAGCGCTCCAACCTCGCACTTCCTAAAAGTTTTTCTATCAAACAAACAGTGTAAATAAAAATATCCCGTCAAAGTGAAACAACTAACAGTAGGCACCTGCATCGGGAGTTAAAACAGATATCATGAACTTATGTACATACATGATAACTAGTAATAAAATAACATATGTACAGTATGTACAGTAGATAAAAGCCTCGGCAACCAAACAATTCCAAATGAGAGAGTAGTTTCAAATAAAATGAAGCAGTACAAGCGCTGATATATTACAAGAACAATATAATGACGTCATAAATGCCATGACGTCATATGCCATAAGTGTCAAAAGTGAAATGCAAAAAAATACGAAGAAATAATAGAATTTTAGAAAAACAACAAAATAAAACGTAGTATTGTTTAAAGTTAATACGTTTAAAAAACATATCATAAACGCCGAGGATTTATCCGCAGTTGACATATTATATATGATAATGATTAAAAAAATCCCAATGTTATACCTACTGTGCAATCTCACGTAAAGGGTATGGAGACTGCTCAAGTTGTCCCACCTATTTAGGGCACGACTGGAGAGATGAAGAGACAAGAAATCCAACAGTGACTGTCCAATTATGGCTTTAAGTCACTGTTTTCATATAGTCTCAACGACCTGTCCGGTCATCGTGTAATTAAAAGCAATGCAAGTTCTTGACTGTAAAAGGGTCAATTGCAAGCAATGCAGTACATCGAAGGATTCCCGGGTTGTAACTGTCTGCAATACATTTTCTGATAAGTTTTGTAAAGTGGTCAGAAAAGTTATTGAGACCCTTGATCTTCTTTAACTTGTTTTGCTGTTTTCTACTTTTAATCTTTCAACTCACCGTCTAGCTGTTTTATGTTGGTTAATTGATCATATTTAGCATATATATCGCGTATTTTAAACATATATAATATCCATTGTATTACATTATGCACTTTTCCGTAACATTTATTTTTATTTTAATAAGGCTTCCATAAGAAGTTCATTTTAATAAGACTTAGAATAAATAATATTTAAGCATGTTTGATTGTATTGACACAATTGTAACATTCCATGTGTTGCCTTGACAGATAATGTTGTTTAATACATCTTATGTCAATGAATTACAAAGTTAATATCTTTTATAGTGAACCATTTTGTGTAGTTTTTCAAATCGAAATAATACCATATTCTTTTCTAAACACTATGTGAACATTATTTTTAATGACGTCACTACTTTAGTCATTACTTATAGAAAATATCAGCGCTTGGACATTTTGTATTCAATTAGATCGGGGTTTTTTTTCATTGCTTGCATTTGGGAAAATCGTCAGGAAGTGAGAGGTTAGAGCTCTGTAAAACCGGTTTAAGCACCCCAGTCGGTCCATATTGCCGACTGACCGTTCCAAGTCGGGTTTGCCCTTTAGTTAAATGATTCATCACAAATTTGTTCTTACTTTTCGCTTGGCTTGCATGTGAAATACCATTGTTCTGTGCCTTTTGGAGTTTAGTATATGTTGCAATGCTCATAGGACTTTGTCATCTATTCTTATACATACCAGCAGGAAAAACTGTACAAAGTGTGTACATCCATTCAGTTTCTTTAAAAAGGCGTTTCCAATTGTTAACTTTATGAATTGGCATAAATGAAAAATCATTCATTGAGTGCCCCTTGGAATTAAAGTGTTCTGCAACGGTTGTGAATGTATTTGGAAAATGTTTAATATCAAACTTATGGCTATTCATCCTTACACTGCATTTTTAACTGGTTTGGCCAACATATTGTAGTTTACATTTCTTGCAGGTAATCAAATAAATAACATCAGAGAAATAGCTTGTCAACTTATGCTTCACTTGAAAATCTTTGCACAAAACACTGATAGAAAATTCTTTAGACTCAGTAATATATTTACATTGAGTACAACGAGTCCTACAACATTTTGATGTTTTAAAGTCTTTGTTAACAGAGCGATAGAGATGATAATAGACTAAGACATCCTATAAATTACTATGGCGTTTATATGCAATAACATGTTTACAGTTATGTATTTCTCTAACACTTTGTTCATAATTTGCATAATAAATGTATGATATATCTTTTTGTGCATCCTATATATCATAGTAAATAGTACATCCAATTATGTATTATAATATTATGTATTATAACATTATGTATTTTGATATTATGTATTTTGACGTTATGACGTCATGACCTCATCATAATGTAACCAGATGTGTTTTATCACTTGTTGTTTTGTTATTTCAATTCTTGGTTCTTTTATCCCTTTAAATTCCTTTCGTGGTGAAATAGTTCCTTTTGGTCCCCTTTCCTATAATTAAGTACGTTGGTGTTAGTTTTAATGCGTGGATCACGTGAAGTTTCGCGGGAAAGTGGCATTGTATGATATGATTTGATCCATGATAGTTGACACTTTCAAAAAGTATTATTTTTTAATACTTTGAAGTTATTAAACGAAGTAAGTGGTTTTTATTGTTTGTCTAATTGTTATTTTACCGTATTGTGAGCTGTAAAGTTTATAAAATTATTATAAAGGTTGATATTGAACCTTTTGTATATTGTCATGTGAATTCGCGATAATTAGAATTGCAGCATTGGATTGTAACATAATCAATGGCTTGTTTTTACAATTGTTTAATGTTTTCTATAACAATTCCTGCATGTTTTAACATTACAGTAACGCACACGAGTGGATGAGGAGGAGAGAGATTTCAGTCAATGCCACATATTGGTAAGATTAATTTGTCTAAAAGAAGTTTATTTTTAATACCAGTTTAATTTGTGACTGAAGTTATTAGTAAGCCACCACGAAACAGTGATAACGATTACTGTTAATAATGTCTATATCAATTGTTTTATTAACTATGACCATTCATTTATCTTTAATTTATAAAGTAAATTATGTATGTTGACATTTTATATTGTTTGTAAAGTATTTGAATGTAATTTATCATATGTAATGCTGTTGAATGTAATACATAATTATTGCAGGAGTTAGCCCTCGATGATTTGTATACATATTAGATGCTTTCTGTATTATTTGTTTCAGGCTGTAAAAAAGCAAATAAAGAAGAGTCACCATTGATCTGCTGTTACACTTATTGCAACTTTACATAGAAGACAAAGAATAAAAAGAACAGTATAATATATTTTACAATCTTTGATTTGTGACTTTACCCTCAGAATAACAACCAAAAAATTAAATAACAAGAAGTCACAAATGGCGCCCAATGAGAAGTGTTGAAGTTTAATTTTCCAAGTTTTGAAATTTAATATAACAGATTTGAAATTTAATATTATAAATGCAGTGTTTGCAAGTGAATTGAATTAATCAAATTGTGTTCAACGGAGATGCATCTGTTGTAAAGATTTTCAACAGTTTATATAAATATGTAAATGTGCACGTAAAAACTAAAAAGTCAATTTTATTGTGATTGTGTTTTACTTGTGTGATCACACATATTCATTCTGCATTCATCATCGCCAGGATTTGAGCTTCATCGAGATAGACATCCAAAGACGTTCAGTGGTGTAGACTGTTTGGACGGTACAATCAAACGTTCAGTGGTGTAGACTGTTTGGACGGTGTAAACCAGTTCTGGTGGCTTGTGTTGTGTGTTGTACCCTGTACCTACCTACCTAAAAATCTAGAGTAACAGTGAGTAAGATAATTATTGGAAATTTGAAAATTGCAGTTACCATTTTATTAATATTGCCAGATTTGTTTACTAAACTTAAGCTGATATTATTTTGTTTCTAAATTGTTTTCAAATAACTGCAGTTTTTAATGATTTCCATTTAATATGAGTGATATTGTAATTATGAGAGTGAATACTTCACTAAAGCATGTTTAAATATTGGTGGTCAGTATTTCACTGGTAAAGGCTATCACGTAAACACTCACTTTAACTTTTTCATACCCTACCCCCTTTTATTTTATTAATTTTCACATCTAATAAATATAGAAATACATCCATGCTGCTTTTCTAGAACAGAATCTTTTTGTATAAGTACAAAACACATTAATTGTCAGTAAATTTTACAGCTCATAATTTTAATTTACTGCTTCTTAATTCTGTCTTGAATAATTGGCATATATCATTGTGTCTGTTGATATAAATTGGTTGCTCATATTTATTTAAAGTTCTGTTGGTTCTTCAAAATATTTCATTCAATACAGTTTGTATTGAATTGTCCCAGTGGAAATTGGAAAATTCATGTAGGTGATTGTTTTCCCTGATATTTTCGGTTATTCTGGTGATTACCTCCCTTTTTGTTTACATACTGACTGGCTGACCCGTACAGATATTTCTACAGACGTTTTATATAATAAGCACTGGTAGTTAAATCTAGTTTTAAATAAGTGTTAATATATACTGAATATAGTTGTTCAACTGAAACAGTATAGTAGGTTAATTAAAGTAGTTTATTTATTTGTACTTATAGCTTATAAAGTAGTTGTAATTTAGTTGTATTTGTTAGATATGTAAAATGTAGCTTTCCTTAAAAAAAAATGTAGTTTGGTGTATTATAGTTAATTCAACAAGATTAACAGTTTATTTAGTACACATTTAAAGTAGTGTTTGTTAGTAATTGTCAAGTAATTAGGTAGAATTTGCATATAATTGTCACACTTAGTAATTTATCAAGTATACAACCTTAAGCATTGACACGGATTATATGATCAGAGTCTACAACGACTTACCGTATTAGGTCTATAGACATCCCTCCCCCTATTGCTACAATTGTTCTATTTTGTATGATTTGCAATTCTTTGCAGGTTGTTTATTTTGTTTGTGACATTTGCACATATATTTATTGAGCTCATTATTTGTTGAAAAGAAGAATTTTCATTTACACGTAAAAGGGAGATAATTAATAAATATGTTAAATGGGAGATAATTCAAAACTTGAATTTTAGTGGTTACATACAGTTTAATAGTATACTTTCTTAACATATTTTCATTAAAATTAAGATTCTGATGAATAAGTAAGTTAAATTAAGTTTTTTAAATATTGCATAACTTCCTTATTTATCATTTTCAGTTATAAAAGGATAAGTTCTTGTTTTCAGCATTCTATTTCAGCATATAAAAATAATAGTGCAGTTTACGGTGAAAATACTGATTACTGTTAACAACGCGATTACAGTGCAAGTACTTCAAAATGGCTACAGGTGGAGATTTAAACAATGAAGGATATGAGTCAGAAGAAGAAACAGAAGCATATAAAACAGAAAACATTACAAAAGAAGATATGAAGCTCATACAAACCCTACACTTACTGGGAATTAAACCAAAAGTCGAATCGCCAGGAGATGTTATCACTTTGATGAAGACATTTGGTGATGTTAAGGAAGAACAGAAAGAAGAAAAACAACATGTAGGAGGACATCATTTCCCAAAACTTTCAACATTCTTTGGAGAGGAAGGGAAAGGCGAGGCTACTTGGGAAAAATTCAAATACGAAGTAGAAGCTCTTTTGATTGATGGATGTTTTACAGAGATGCAGATTTTACTAGGCATTCGACGAGCCATCAAGGGAAGCGCTGGAGAAAAGATTAGACGTTTGGGTCCAGGAGCCAACTTAAGACATGTAATGGAGAAACTAGAAAGTTCGTATGGAATGGTGGAAACAAAAGAAACAGCAATGAAAGAATTTTACACTTGTGAGCAGCAACAAAATGAGACTGTGGAAAACTTTGCTTCTCGACTAGAGGAACATTTTGATAGAGCGGTAGAGCTTGGCGGATTACGGCGGAGTGATACAGATATTTTAAAACAGGTTCTGTATTCGGGATTAGTTAAAGACTTGAAACAAATGTCTACGTACCAGTGTGACAGAATTGCTGACTATGACAGATTTAAAAGAGAACTTAGAAAGATGGAATTGGAGATGAAAAGAGATGTTGCAAGAAATATCAACACATGTAAAACTGCATTGCAATCTGAAAAAAAGGAATCAGAACTCGCGGAGGTAAAACAGCTTCTACAACAACTTAATGCAAGAATGGACACCTTAGAGCAGCATCAAAAGAAGTTGGAACAACATCATGTACCTGAGCCGCAATACAAACAGTGGACAAGTGAAAGAAGAGGAGCATATGCCAGAGGTAGAGACACAGTTGGACGACCAGGCAACTACAGAGGAGGATTCAAACCCCAACGTCCCCAAAGATCATTGGAGCCAACTCGCTTCATTTGTAACAAGAAGGGACACATACAGACAAATTGCCCTACAATCACTCAACAGTTTGTCTGCACATACTGCCAACAGAAAGGTCATTTGAAGAAACAGTGCCCAAACTTATAATTGCTCAAGTCGCAGTACCGGACCAGAGCACACATGCTGAAGGCAAAGGTCCCAAACTTGTAGGTAACGTCAATGAAGTTTCAGTAAAAATTGGAGATACAACAACACAAGCTCTACTTGACACCGGAAGCTGCGTCAGTCTAATAGCAGAAAGCTTTTACAAAGAACATTTATCTGATAAAGAGTTAAGACCTGTTGGACACATACTTAATATAGAATGTGCTGATGGCGAAAGTTTACCATACAAAGGATACATTGAGACAGAATTAATCATAGAAGTTGGACTACCGGATAGCAAGCCTCTACCATGTTTGATGCTGATAACAAATGACACATCTTATACCAATAGAGTACCTGTTGTATTGGGAATGAACATTTTAACTGAGCTCATGACAGAATGTAAAAATAATTTTGGAAATCAGTTTCTACAGCGAGCTAAGTTATTTACACCTTGGTATCTCAGCTTTAGAATTCTAGTCCTGAGAGAGAAAGATCTTAAAAAGAATGGAAACAGACTGGCTATAGTGAGAAATGCATCTAAGAAAAATATCATCATTGGACCTAACGAAGTAGTAGAAGTGACAGGCTTTGCCGATAAGGAACTAAACATACCTTGCTCTAGTGCAATAATTGAAGAATATAAAGAAAATCAGATATCATCAGATTACAATGTTGAACCTGCACTTATCAAATATGAATACAAGAAAAATGGAATCATTAAAGTTTGTTTATCGAACATTACAACCAACACAATAGTTATACCACCTAGATCAATCATCGGTGAAATACAACCAGCATCTTTAGAAGAAGAATATTTTAACAAAATCGCTAAGGATTGTCAACCCAAAGATATTCGGAAATTACTAAATATTGATGAAGAATGTCTTCTGAACGCAGAGAAAAAAGAAAAACTGATTCAACTTCTCACCAAGCATGAAGAAATCTTTTCAGCTGATGATATGGACATGGGCATATATAATAAAATCAAGCACAGGATAGATCTCATCAATAACATACCATTCAAGCAAAGACACCGACGTATCCCTCCATCAATGATTAATGAAGTAAGAGAACACATTGAGCAACTTTTAGCCACTGGAATCATCAGACCATCAAAGTCACCATACACTTCCAACATCGTCTTAGTACGAAAGAAGAATGGCAAGCTAAGACTCTGTGTTGATTATCGTCAATTAAACTCAATTACAGTCAAAGATTCATTTGCTTTACCACGAATGGAAGAAATTTTCGACTCTCTGCATGGAGCAAAATACTTTAGCACTATGGATATGAAATCTGGATATCATCAGATAGAGCTAGAAGAGTTACACAAAGAGAGAACTGCTTTCACTGTTGGATCAATTGGATTTTATGAATACAACAGGATGCCTTTTGGACTTACCAATAGTCCTGCGACATATCAACGCATAATGCAAAATATCCTGGGAGATCTCAATATGACAATATGCTTGATATACCTTGACGACTTGATTATATTCTCAGACTCTTTTGAACAACACGTGGAACGTTTAGATATCATTTTAACAAGACTTAAAGAAGCAAACCTCAAATTAGCGCCCGAGAAATGTTTTTTCTTTCGGCCAAGAGTACAGTTTCTGGGACATGTAGTTAGTGCAAACGGCGTTGAAACGGATCCATCCAAGATTGAAAAAGTGCAGAACTGGCCAACACCGAAAAATTCAGATGAGTTAAGATCCTTTCTAGCATTTGCAGGTTATTACAGAAGATTTATAAAGAATTACAGCCAAATTGCAAGACCACTTTCTGACCTGTTACCCCCAACATCATTAAAGAAAGGACAAAAGAAAAATGTAAAACCATGGAAATGGACAGAGATAGAGCAAGCTGTCTTTAACAAGATTAAAGACCTACTATCATCTCCACCAGTTCTGGCTTTCCCTAATTTTAGTTTGCCTTTTGAGTTGCACACAGATGCCTCAGGTAAAGGCTTGGGAGCCGTACTGTATCAAGAACAGGATGGAATGAAGCGAGTTATCGCCTATGCTAGTAGAGCATTAAATAAGGCAGAGCAGAATTACAGTGCCTTTAAACTTGAGTTCCTAGCATTGAAGTGGGCAGTAACCGAGAATTTCAGTGATTATCTGTCGGCAAACCATTTTACAGTACTTACCGACAACAACCCTTTAACACACATCTTGACATCAGCAAAGCTAGACGCTACAGGTCAACGATGGGCCTCGGCATTAGGACAGTACAACTTTACCATCAAGTACCGTGCTGGACTTAGGAATCAAGATGCCGATGCTATGAGCAGGTATCCTCATTTCAAGACAGTTGATAGCAATGTCACAGTCATAAATATAGAAGACAAAACGGTAAAAGAAATCTGCAATGTCATGACAATTCCTTTAATTGAGACTCTTCCATCATTTTCTTTGCATATATTGGAGACCATAGAAGAACAAGGACAAACTTTAGCTCAGAAAGAATTCAGAGAGATACGGAGAGCCCAGAGGAGTGACAATCTGGTAGAAAGATGGAGAAGAGCTGTGTTAGATAGAAGAATTCCTGATAATTATTACACCAAAAATGACATTACTATGAAGAAGCAGTTCAAACATTTAAAGATGAAAAGAGGAATATTATTCAGAACAATAGAAGACAATGGAGAAGTAATTGAACAGCTAGTTGTGCCACGCTGTTATAAAGAAGAAATCCTTAAAGGATTACACAACGACGTTGGACATCCCGGACAAGACCGCACCATTAAACTCGCAAGAGAACGCTTTTATTGGCCAGGTATGGGAAAAGAGATAGCGGAATACGTTGAAAAGTGTGAGAGATATATTCGACGTAAGTCATCTGTAGATAAAGCTCCCCTGGTCAACGTGCAAACAACGTATCCATTAGAATTAGTATGCATGGATTTCTTAACATTAGAACCAGCAAAAGGCAACATTGGAAACATTCTTATTATTACAGATCACTATACAAAGTTCGCCAAAGCCATTCCCACAAAAAACCAAACTGCAAAAACAACAGCCGAAACATTATACAATGACTTTATTTTAAACTTCGGAATTCCAACAAGATTACATTCAGACCAAGGTGCAAATTTCGAGAGTGAGATAATAGCAGAACTCTGTCGACTGACAGGTGTGAAGAAAAGCAGAACAACACCTTATCATCCACAAGGGAATGCAGGCCCGGAAAGGTTCAACCGAACACTTTTAAATATGTTGGGTACACTCGAAGAAGATCAAAAGTTGAATTGGAAAAAGTACATCAATTCATTAGTCTATGCATACAACTGTACACCACACGAATCTACTGGATATGCCCCTTATGAGTTGTTATTTGGAAGGAAACCATTGTTACCAATAGATGTAATATTTGAAAATGCCAGAGAAGAGAACACCAACAAATGTACTGAAGAATACCTGGAGGACTTACACGAGATAATAAACAGAACTAGAGAGATTGTGGAACAGCATTCCCAGAAAAATAAACTCAAACAGAAAGTCCAGTATGACAAGAAGGCCAAAGCAGTAGAAATCAGTGTTGGAGATACAGTTTTAATTAGAAGAAAGGCTTTCGATGGAAAACACAAAATTACAGACAAATTTGAAACGGACACATACACAGTTTTGGAACAAAGACAACCGGACATCCCAGTGTACAAGTTAAAGTCGGACGTAACAGGCAAAGAGAAGGTATTGCATCGTAACCGGCTACTTCTGATGAAGAGCTATACAGACGGGACTGAGACAGGAGGAGAGACAATGCAATTCAACTTATGTACCGATACAGATGACATATCACATGACGTACCTAAAGATAAGGACAAAAGTGATGTCACTACAGAGAGAGAAAGCGATGACTCAAGTGAGGATGAATGTACAGAATGTGTACAGTTGTTTGGGGACGCCCAAAATCCTGTTAAATCACCGAGTCATGCAATTGACGGAGTAGATGTTAAAGCATCGAGTCATAGATATGAAGAAAGAGATCACATATCGCAGAGTTATGTAAAAGAAAGCGGAGAAGTAGATCGTAGTGTTAAGCCAGACGGAGATCTTGAGAAAGAAAGTAAAGCTGTTGATCGGTCTGTAAAGAAAAGAGGAGAAGATTCTCATTATGTGAATTCAACAGGAAACAGACTGGATACAACAGAAAACACCGTGGATAAGCAAAACAATAAAGTACTTGAAAGTTGTTCAGACATGGAAACTGTACACATATCACCAACTATTTCAGAACAGCAAGAAGTGCCAAAACCAATACCAGTTCCAAGAAGACGCACCAAAAATGAGACAGATAGTTCAACATTGAGAAGATCCGCACGAGAGAAGAAACCTGTTGAAAAATTTGATGAATACCTGATGTATCGGGCTGTTAATCAACAGGTAGATCCAAAGTTGACTGCACTTGAGGAATTAGTTAATTCTGGAGCGTTGAGTAAAATGGACACATTAACTGCTCATAAAATTCTAAGTGCACTCATAAATTAAGCTACATGCATTTGTTTCAGCAGAATTTTACTGTTGTATTGTATGTTTTAATTGTAACTTTCCTTTTCAGCTATATTGATAAACATATTACTTTTGTACTGACTAAGATACTAACTCAACTAACTATTAATATTTTTACAATTTGCGTGGTCACAAATTCCTCTTGAGGGGGAGGAAAATGAAGAAATGTGTGAAATATATGCGTACATATTTCGTTCATAAGACTTCTTTTCACTAATTGATAGTTAGTGTATGTATAACATATGTATTTTGTATGTGTAACACTACAAATGTAGACTTATATAGATGTGATTGCTAGTGTATAACAATAGTGTACAAGAAGGAGTTGGGGTTGTAAGCAGTTGGGAAGATCGGTAACAAGTTTGTTTTTTCTTGGCTTCATTGTTAGTAATCATATTTTAATTAATTGTATATTTGTAGTATGTTTATTTGTACGTCCATACGGATATAGATTCTTTATGTACATTATTTGTTGACAGTATTAGGTGACCAGGAAAAAAAAAAAAGGTTGACTTCAATGACGAGACGTCAATTTTAGACAGAGGGGGAGAGTGTAACCAGATGTGTTTTATCACTTGTTGTTTTGTTATTTCAATTCTTGGTTCTTTTATCCCTTTAAATTCCTTTCGTGGTGAAATAGTTCCTTTTGGTCCCCTTTCCTATAATTAAGTACGTTGGTGTTAGTTTTAATGCGTGGATCACGTGAAGTTTCGCGGGAAAGTGGCATTGTATGATTTGATTATTATCCATGATAGTTGACACTTTCAAAAAGTATTATTTTTTAATACTTTGAAGTTATTAAACGAAGTAAGTGGTTTTTATTGTTTGTCTAATTGTTATTTTACCGTATTGTGAGCTGTAAAGTTTATAAAATTATTATAAAGGTTGATATTGAACCTTTTGTATATTGTCATGTGAATTCGCGATAATTAGAATTGCAGCATTGGATTGTAACATAATCAATGGCTTGTTTTTACAATTGTTTAATGTTTTCTATAACAATTCCTGCATGTTTTAACATTACAGTAACGCACACGAGTGGATGAGGAGGAGAGAGATTTCAGTCAATGCCACATATTGGTAAGATTAATTTGTCTAAAAGAAGTTTATTTTTAATACCAGTTTAATTTGTGACTGAAGTTATTAGTAAGCCACCACGAAACAGTGATAACGATTACTGTTAATAATGTCTATATCAATTGTTTTATTAACTATGACCATTCATTTATCTTTAATTTATAAATTAAATTATGTATGTTGACATTTTATATTGTTTGTAAAGTATTTGAATGCAATTTATCATATGTAATGCTGTTGAATGTAATACATAATTATTGCAGGAGTTAGCCCTCGATGATTTGTATACATATTAGATGCTTTCTGTATTATTTGTTTCAGGCTGTAAAAAAGCAAATAAAGAAGAGTCACCATTGATCTGCTGTTACACTTATTGCAACTTTACATAGAAGACAAAGAATAAAAAGAACAGTATAATATATTTTACAATCTTTGATTTGTGACTTTACCCTCAAAATAACAACCAAAAAATTAAATAACAAGAAGTCACAATAACATTCTTGTCATACCTGATGAAGGCATATGGCCAAAACGTTGTTTTAAATAAATAACTATGTTCTGAAGTTTGACTTCTTTTAATATGTTATAAAGTTTTCATAAGTATCTACAGATCCTTCAATGAACATGAACACCAAAGAGACAATACGAAGAGACATTGAGAAATTGCAGATTTCCAGAAGCGACAATCAACACATGTTGTACCGACTGGACTAAAGCCTAAACAAGTTCAAGTTGGCAATGACAACAAAGATCTGCAAGCTGCTGTTGATAGAGTTTTAGAGAAAACATCAATGGAAATTACAAGATTAATTGCAGAAGACCATTACAGACAACTTCAGAAGTCGAATCCAAAGATGACTGAATTTGAAAGCAATTTGTCTGCAGTAATCGATGATGAAGGTGAGGTCGATAATATTTCTCACGAAATGATCACCAACACAGAAAACAAGAAGAATGTCATTAGTGAGCGACAAGACAAGAAATTAAAAAGACTTTAAATAGAATATTCATTAAAAGATGATGTTGTGATAGTTGCAGTAGAAAAAAAAACAACAAAGAAAAGACCTTTTATCAGAAGACAAAAAAACGGAAGTAAATAGTATCCAGAAAACTGATCTACCTATTAAACCCAAAAAAATATTAAAAAAAAAACGGAAAACCCCAAGGCAGCAACAATATGAGCTACAGCAATGCCATCAAAATGGGGTCTCCAAAACAAAACACCAACAAACAAACACAAAACAGCAAACCAGATTTGATAAAACCAATTCATAACAGTCACCGGACAAAGAAAGAGATTGTTCAGCAAAAGACTCTCAAGATACAGAGATATGTAACAAAGTAACACGAGGACAACCAGTGGAGAACAGTCAGCAGAAAGAGCAACAAAGCCCGACCAACTCTACAGTACACCATCCAACAACTCATCCTGCAACTACAAGAACTAAAAGGAACAGAACATTTGTGCGAATAAACAAGAAACGAGAATGGAAGCAAAAGAAAAAAATCCAAAAAGAAATTGAGCGGGGTAAGAAAACTGTTTGGAATATTTCAAATAGACAGTTGACTGATACTGACTATCGCTTATTGGGCAAAGGACTAAAATATTGCATTAAACTTAAATCGCACAGTACATTACAACTGAAACAAGAAATTTTACGTTTGCAAGGAAGTTAATGAAGTATGAGTATAAAACTTCTTTTAGTAAATCAATCTGTATTTTTATACCACCGGCTGACCGTGATCTTACCTTGGATTTTTTTTATAGATGACATTACTAAAAATACTGTCTGAAAACAAGAAATGCAAGTATCAGTCTAACTTGTCTCACGAGGAACATCAAGCATTGGAATCACTTCGTGAAGATGAGTCTATTGTTATAAAAAACTGTCAAAATCAAACTACTATAATGAATAATTGTGATTATGATAACGAAGTATTAAGACAGTTAAATGATGTGCAATAGTACAAGAAATTAGACTGTTGACCACTAGAAGATTTTCAATTAGAAATAAGGAATACTATTTTGAATTCGGTTGGTTTAAATGAAAAAGATTTTATTCCCTCCAATGAAGCTAGAATGCCTGTGTTTTACGTTCTTCCCAAGACCCATAAGCCACATCATCCCAATCTGCCTCTTGGTTATACTGGTCGGCCTAAAGTTTCTGGTTGTGGGTCACTGACAGAAAACATCTCGTCATACCTAGACAGTATTTTGAAACCGCATGTAGAAACCCTTCCATCCTATATTAAGGATACAACAGAATTATAAAGAAATTACAAACAGTTGGATCTCTTCCTGAAAATGCCTTGTTGGTGACTATGGATGTTTCTTCACTGTACAGCAGTAAACCCCACACAGATGGCATTGAAGCATACATAGATTTCTTGACAAAAGATGGACACTTGTCTGAAGATACTATGAAGCCCATTGAAGATTGTTCTTACAAAAAATCATTTCCAGTTTGGAGAAGAAAACTATCTACAAGTTTAAGGAACTGCAATGGGGACTAAAATGGCTCCTAGTTATACATCTCTGTTTATGGAAAAGTTTGAACAGGATTTTCTATCAAGTTGCAGCAAAACACCTCTGATGTGGCTACGATTCATTGATGATGTCTTTTTATTTGGACCCATAGTGAAGTTGAATTATTGAAGTTCATAAAAGATATTTAATAATGACCACCCAACAATCAATTTTTCACATGAATATTCAAAAACAAGTGTCAATTTCCTTGATGTAACAATACAAAAAGGTAACAATGAACTTGAAACCAGAGTCTTCGAAAAACCATCCAACTGCAATCAGTATGTAGAATATTCATCGTGCCACCCTGGATCATGTAAATCTGGAATCTCTTTCAGCCAAGCAAAACGTTTTAGAAGCATAATTCACAAACCGATCAATGTATTAGTGACTGTGATAATATTAAAATACACTTCAAGAACCGTAACTACCAAGACTCTTTCGTGGACTAAGCTATAACCAAGGCATTAGGACTACAAAAAGTGACTCTGACATTATTCCTTTTGTATGCATCTTTACCTGATATAGGAAAAACTGTTAACAAATATTGTGGACTTAAGAACAACTCTTCGAAACAAAGTGTTAGAGAAATACATAACTGTAAACGCCCTAGTAATTTACAAGATGTCTTAGTCCATTCTCATCTCAATCGCTCTGTTTACAAAGACTGTAAAATATCAAAATGTTGTAGGACTCGTTGTACTCATTGTAAATATATTTCTGAGTCTAAAGAATTATTTTAGCAGTGTTTTGTGGAAAGACTTTCATGTGAAGCATAATTTGACATGCTCTTCCTGTGATTTTATTTATTTGATTACCTGTAGGAAATGTAAACTACAATATGTTGGCCAGACAAGTCAAAAATTTGATTCTACAAATTAGTAGAAATTACTCAGCTGCCTACAATACAGCAAATATAAAATTACTGAAAATAGCTGTATTTCCCTAAAAAAAGCGGTTTGACAACGGAGTTCTTATCTTTATAATCCAAAAAAATAATATACGAGGTTTCTAAGTTAAAGAAAGTAAATGAGATGTTATTGAACAACAATACCATATTCAAGTACAATACCAGGCTTCTTATAATAATTTCTTGTTCGTGAGCTGTTGAAACATAAATACATGACATAAATCTCTCTGGCACGCTATAATCCAACCCCTGGGATTGTGGACAGAAGATACTATTTCTGATAATTTATCATCCATGGCGGTAAAACACGCAAACCTTTGATAACCATACTTGAAGTTACATAACATCATATTTGGAGATATGTACTTGTATGTTTGAGGATAAATGTTCGCATTAAATATGGCACAAAGGATAAAATGATTAACATGCTGGTAAATTTTAATGAAATCGACTCGATTGATAAGCGCTATAATGATTGTTTAAAAAAGCATACACAGTTCTTAAAAAGATTTTAATCTTTTTTAACATGACATTTTAACGTGATAGATCGTAAAATCTCAGTTATGAACATATTTAGTCCATTTATGTTTACGTCGGGATGAGACACCTCATTGTTGCAAAGCTTACACAAATAAGTATCGAGTTTACAGCTCATTGTTTAAAGTCTCAAGACTCCATTATTAGTTTATCCCTATGGTTGGGATGCCAGTGGCCGAGTGGTAGAGTTCGTCCTCAACTGCTCAGCCTCTCGCCGAATGGGTTCAAGTCTTGGTTGGACCGGAGGACTTCATATGATAGCAACAAAATTACCCTCGCTTTGCCGCCGACATTTGGCTCGAGTGTTACGTAAGAAAATATGGTCATCACTATGAGCATATTTGTAATACTTCAATGTTATCAACAACACACAATACAAATCAAATCATCCGTTTATTGCTGTCGCACCAGTATTTGTTGTTTATACTCAAACTATTCCCAATTCCCCCGAAACAGGGGTAAAGTTGTTTTAACTGTATTTGATAATCTGACGGATACTACCTTTAAAATTTCGTTTTGCGTTTATTTATAGCTTGTCTGTCTTTTGTAAAAACGTGACAAATGAATTAAAGATCATTTAGACAGGCACGCTTGATAATTATTACTATTTAGTTTTAAATTAAACTGTTAATAACACTTATTTTTTACTAATTTGTTGTAACTACATATGCCCGCATATATTTCAACGGTTTTAAAGAGTCTTTACACCGCCTACATGAACTTTAACATTTTTAGTTCCCCATTGTCAATAAACTATTTCCAGCGTGAAATTTACCTTATGCAGCCCAGAAGGTGGCATACATGTACAGAAATATCGATTCATTGAAATGTACCACTTGATGAAAGAAAGAAAGAGAGAAAGAAAAAAAGAAAGAAAGAAAAAAGAAAGAAAGAAAGAAAGAAAGAAAGAAAGAAAAAAAGAAAGAAAGAAAGGTTATACGGTTTTGGCTTCATTTAAAGATTTATTCACAGTATGAAAAGAAGTTTATTCCAATCTGCATGGAAAGATGTACACATTCCAGAATGTTTAGAAAGACCTGCGACATTGCAATCTATATGAATAGAAAAGAAAATTCTAAACTGTTTAAAAAAGAAGTTCAAATTTAAACTTTCTTTACAGCGTTTTAAAAAGACAGAAAAGCCGCACTGAACTGGATATTCGGACATCCAAGATGACAAAAGACAGATGCAAATGAAGATTAACTGCGACTTAAAGCCGTTACCATGTTGACTGCAGCTCTCGCCTCACGTTCGTTTCTTCTACCGGGCCCGTTAATCATTATGACAAGATACTGGGATAATTTCTGCAATGGAGTTTATAAAGTAAGTACAACAATGCCCAACTAGCGACATTATCGTTAGGAACTAGCACAAGTTTATCTGTTTGTTACAAACAAATACCAACTTTATATCTCTGTGATGGAATTAAATACAATGTTTATCAGTGATGATTTCTGTCAACATAGAAGAAGTCTTACCTTAGAAATTAAATATTAACAAAAGTCTACATCAAAATATGTATGTACTTCAGGTATTTGTTCATAACATAACATTTCAAACTTCGTGTTAAATTCATGAATATTGTTGTTTTTTTTTTTAAATTAAAATGTCAAAACCTATGGGGATGATCTTCAACTGAAAGTAAGTCGGTATTTCAAGAGAAGAGAAATTCATTTACAAGTCAGTTTTTAAACCATTTTCATTAATACAATTTAATTTATACTATTTTGATATTGTATCAGCCAAGTTTCCGCGCATCTCTCTATATATTCTTATGTTTACTGACATATTTCCTCTAGACTGTTTTCGTTTTAGTGTTACAAAGAAATCTGCATATCTGTGTTTTTTCGTGATTACAGGTCAGCTGTTGCTTGTTTTATAATAAAAAACAATAAAACATGTGTATATGTTGTAAATCTTATCAATCATTTAAGTTGTAAACCCTACAAATATGTTCAGTTTTTCAAAGTACGGAAGTTAAAACGCCAAAGAAATTCACTATCAAACCCTTTATAAATCCATTTCATTTTTCGAAATTCGCCGATGTCTGAGAAAATGTTCAGGCAAAATTGACAACCACGTGACAAAAATCAATACTGATGCGTATCTTTTATCTTAATTTCACAAAACAGTTTGAGATGATGAAATACTTAGATTGACTTAAGGGACCAGTTAGAACCAGTCGAACTAAAGTTAGCAAAAAGGCAGAACTATTGTTTATGTTTTAATGTATTAAAACCTGTTAAACACAATTTCATTTATGAACATGAACTTAAACACAAAGTATAAACAACATCAAACATCAACATTGAATAAAATCGCCTTTTAGGCAGTCATGTTTTATGAAAATTCAGTTTGTTTTTATCAAATCTCAAACCATTTTCGACAAACAAATCAATTAAACACCACTTAACACCACCGTCTATCAATTAAACCTACCATCAACTGTTAGTAAGAGTTCATTCACATTGACAAATTAATTGTCGCATCTCGCGGAGGTGTGAAAAACACTCAGTCTGGGTTAATGAGCTGAGATTGCAGTTCGACCCACAAAGTATGAAAATACAGGTTATTAGACTGTAGGGACTGGCAACCAGTTAGACTCTTCCTACCACACGTTGTTCCATGATCCCGATGTGATTTATATAGAAAAAAGAAGGCAAATGCAGGTACCGGCAGTTTTTTTCCCGACCGATCCAGTAATTATTACGATCCGTTGTTCGAGCGATCGGGGTTTGACTGTAATTGAACAAACAAGTTCCAAAAAGTTGGATCTTCCTATCAGTGACATGCGCACTTTTTGTATATTTGTATATATGTATATATAACCGCTTGTGAAAGGTATTTATCGGTTCAAAACACGTCATCGTGAAATACTTGCTCAAAATACATGTATTGTCTAAATAAGTACAGTCTTCTCTACTTTGTTGCAAAAAGAATAAAGAAAACTACTCTTCAAGGATGTAATCCTTTAAATGCGGTTGCCAGTTTTTCCGACACGATTTTAAGCCATATCATAAAATCTAATCTGTGGCTCATGTGCACTCCGTCATAGTGCTACTATCCAAGAATCTTGCATGAAACATTTACATTTCAAATGCATAACATTTCAAATGCATAACATTTCAAATGCATTACTTTATTTCTTTATCAAAACCAGGAAATATCTCATGCTAAAGGCATACAAAAAAGAACCCAATAAAACGGATTGTCTTGTAAAATATGCTTTGTTATCAACAATATGTTACTGCAGCGTGTTTATTACGCCTTTATTTAATAAATCACAGTCAGACGGGGTATGTCATATAGAGATCAACATATATTATAAATGAGTTTAAGTTTAGTAAGTTAGAATATCTAAAATAACTGTTCTATGAGGCTGTTTTTAAACTTATTTAAATAATTGCTGAATATGTACAGAATGTTTAAGTATGTACGTATGCTAATATACGTATCACACAAAACTTAGAATAATAACGAGCAGAAAACAAGAATAGACGTGCAGGTGTAAAATCAAAACTTCTTCAATTGTCAGTTTTATATTGCTGCCTAACAGCCATTTTCTGTCTTTTTAAGCTTTGTTGCTGCGAATATCTCTGTCGCAAAATGCCATAACGACAGCGATTACTTAAGTTTATGTCGTGGACATTGTATTAACTTATTCATATTTTTAAAATAGTACGTGGTTTTAAAATTCATAGTGAAATAAGCAACTTTATAAATCAATAGAAAAAGGGTTGGTTTTATAGAATTCGAACCCAGGTCCTCTTGAGAACCAGACGTGATCCAGGAAAGACTGTTTGAGTATTGGATTTAGCGGTTCCATATTTTCATCTACTTTCTCTACTTTTAATCATTTCTCTTTTTATTTCAGATCTAGATTTGCATTGTTCTTTTATTTAGTGCTTAAACTCTGTATAACAACCACAAATGCTGTAAAAGCAGCACAGAGACAAGTCTACTTGTTCAGAATTAGATGTAGTCTTTTCATGTATATTCTTGTCCCTGTGATGTTGTACAACTGGAAAAACACGGCCCTAATCTTGCAATAACCTTGCTTACTCACGCTAACTAAAAGAGATTGTGGAAATGTTTCTAATTATAATTTACATGACAATATGACACGGAAACAATTTATAAGCTTAAGTTTTATCATACTCGAAGGTATTGGGCATACGATTTTGAATTGCAAAACATAATGGCAACTTTTGATGCATTTGTACTTGAAATTCAAAACCGACTGACAAGTAATAACATTTTCTTGCGTGAATCAATAGTTACAGATTCATTTAACACAATCCAGGGCTATTCTTTTCCAAGTATTATTATGTTAAAAAAATAAATGAATTAAAAATAATATCGATATCTAAAATATTAACAATTAACAAAACAATCAAAGGAAGTAGATTTAGAAACTCATAATTACTTTGTACATATATTAGGACAATATATACGAGGCTGTGCCGAGTGCTTTCTGATTTTCGGGCCGAAAATCAAGAAATTGTGATTTATTAGACATTTGTCCAGATCTGTGCAGTCTGCTGTATTTGGTTCAACTAAAGATTGAGCTTTATCTAAACCATTTGAATGTTCATCATGGAACGACATTTATTCACCAGGTGCTGTCCTCAGATTAGGCAGCTGGTTGCTGCTTTCAGAGACATTCACAGATTCAAGATCAATTTCCTTCTCAAAAATGTTAGGACTAAAGCCAAATGTTTCCTCGAAATGCTTAGGTTTTCACACGATTCTTCATCAAATTCTTTCAATTCACACCAAATAACAACAGGGATTCACATAATATGACATTTTGACAGTTGTTTTTGTTTTTACAGACTACAAATTCGTATTTATATTAATTTTTCTACCATTCCTAAAGAGTTTTAATTATGTGCCTGTGTTACATTTTGTTTTCATTTTTTGTGCAAGTTTTTGAATTGTAAATGTGTACATTTTGATCGATAAGCTTTTTTTAAAATTTTCATATATCATAGTTAAATAAGTTGCGATCAATTATCCGGTTAGCTTAGTCGGTTAAGATGCCATTACTTAAATTTTCAATCCTGCAGAACAGAGATCGAGACCTCGCTCAACTCAACTTTTTAATACCCTCGTTCGCTCTATTTAACTAATCTTTATATTATGGACATTTTTGGGGTGATCACAAGAATAATTACACGTTAAATGAGTTTCGTTCACGTAAACATTCCTGGTCGTTTCGTCAAAAAAGTAGTCCGGCTTAGAGCAGGTGCGCGAATATCGGTTGATAAAGCTCATCTTTATCACACGGGTTATATCAACCGATATTTACAGAGATGGTGGGATAAAACTCGTAAAAAGCATCAGTAGTTGGCATCATTATATAAAAAATAACACCTTTTATTTTTACAAAATTTGACCCTGAAATGTAACCTTATTAAGCATATTCACAAGAGTCACATCACAACCTGACACTATGGTGCATACAGGGGATTCACTGTGGTAAAATTGTGTATGAAACTAGTAATTATTCCAGTTATGTTTTAACCATTATGTTCTCGACGATGTATCTATATAACTGATGGATGCATACAAAAGGCAGAAACACGAAATGAGCTTCTTCCGATCTATGACAGCACTGTCACGAAAGAGGATCGTTTCTCAGCCTTTCACTATGGTCTTTTCATAAATATCAGATCTAACTGGATGACTTGATTGATTAGTGTAAATGACATGTCTTTAAATTTACGATGTAAACAGACAGAATTTTACAATTAAATTGAAAGATTAAATAAGCTACCAACAATCTGGGAGTGTTTATGGTTGTGGTGTATTAATAATAAGACTGCTGTGATGGCACGGGATACAATATAATTAAAATGAATAAAGCAAATGTAGGCAGTCTTGTAGTATAAACCCAAAGTATTGTAACTAATAAGGAGGACATACGATTGTTCTGTATATAAAACCTAAGTGTAAATGTATGCTTGGATCGCTAAAACCAAAAACCATATTAGCAACCTATCGGTGTTTAAAATCCGCTTATTTCACTGGCAATTATCTTTACTTTACATTAGCACGGCAATGATATTTCAAAAAGATTACCAGTTTACCGTTTAAAAGAACACTAATGAGTTATTTCCATTTAGGCAATGAACTCTACTGTGAACGTATATTACATGCACAACATACAATATAAAGAGCTTCATGCCTCTAGATACGTTTATTACAGATACTTCATATATATATATATATATATATATATATATATATATATATATATATATATATATATATATATATATATATATATATATATGTATATATATATATATATATATATATATATATATATATATATATATATATATATATATATGCCACTACACAGAACAGTATAGGACTATCATTTCGTGCCGATGCAAGCAATATCAATTTGTGCATGATAATGTTTAAGAAATCAGCAAGTAGCACCTTCTTGTAATGTTTTTAAAGTAGAGTCTATATAAATATCATGTCTCAAAGGGATGTACTTTGTGAAATACGTAGAAGCCATGTACATATTTTTTTCAGCTTAAAATGTTTGTTGAGAATACTCGAAGTTACCAGGCAACATAAAAAAAAAAAAAAACAACAACAACAACAACAAAAAAAAACAACAACAACAAAAAAACAACAACAAAAAAACACACACACAACAAAACAACGTATTTTCTTTTCCACTGGCGCTTTTTGTTTTCGAACTGAGGTATACATAAACTATCGCGCCCTGGCAGAAATACACACCCGTGTATAAATAGGTAAATAAGAAAAGGTCCTATCAAAATTTTTCACAGATATTTAAATTTTATCTACCAGTAGACAAAGGCAAACAAGGTAAATGCAAATGTGACAAAAACACAGAGACGAGACATAACACACATAAAGAAAAACCATCAGTTACCGCCTTGGAACGGTCAATATATTGTGATAAAATTTACGTAATGCTGTGATATGTGGTGTGTAAACATGTTTTAGTAGACAGTATTTGAACGAAAGTGAGATTTGTTGGGATATGTTTTTTAAAATTTCAAATAGAAAATATTTTAAATCCCCATATAAACTATAATTGCGATGTTTACAACAATGTTCATGCCATTTATTAACAGGTAAGTTAGACATTTCCGGTAGAAAGTACTGAACGCGAATAGGTCTTAATTGCACAGGCAGTAACACGCACGCTTGTTCCTATGCTAATGAATGACATTGAAACCGCATCAATTAAAACCAAATGACATATATCAAATCCAATTAAAACTTTACAAGTAATTCCGGCAATCTGGGGTGCAAAAATGGACAGTTGAGATTGATAAACAGAGAAAAAGGAAAATGTCAAATTAAGTTGATCAGATATTTCAGAACTTGAACAGTTTAGGCTACCAGCACGCGCTTAATAGAAAGATACGGAATTGACAAAGCGTACTTTATCGTATAAACATACAACCGACTTTTATTAAACATTGTTTGTTTATTTGTGATGTACGGCATATAAACATTGCATCATCAATTGGATTTATCATTTTAAAGAAGTGATGACAATGGTCTTTCCTTCCAGGTATATAACCGTTAGCATGTCCCTAGTTTTCGCATATTTTGGAAATAAAGAAGGATTTTGCTATTGACGATGTCGTACCTCCCAGAAGTGACCTCATGTAATTAACAGCACATTTATGTTCACCAGATGACTACAATCATTGTGGAAAATGCATGCCAATGTTTAGCGTCTAAGACCGTAACACAAGGTTTTCCGTTAAAGTTCATTCATAGGAGAGCATGTCTTATCTGTAGGTGTGTTTATGAGCATCAAGTAACTAATATTAACATTTCTCATGGTTCTATTAGAATTCAAATTATAGTTGTAATGTATTAGACACACAAGTCAATCCTTAAAGCTCTTTTCATGTTATTTGTACGCATATGTTTTGGTCAATTAGACATAAGGCATATGTCCTGATTTCATGCGACCGGTTAAAGGCTACAATATGAAATAACTTAATCTCTCTTTCGTTGCACATTCGAAGTGCATACAAGTATGTGACCTATCTTAAAGAAAGCACTATTAATTACCAGATCAATAAAAGAAATATATTTTTCTTTCATCTTTTAATTGAGAAAGGATCGCAGGGTAATTGAAGAACGTTGTACTGAAAGTAAAGTCAGAATGATTTAGCGTGTATATTTAAAGATAACATTTTAATTAATTTATTTAACCAAATATTTCTGTCGAGTCAAAACAATTTTGCTCACACATACATATTTTACGAAGAATTAAACAAGCTAAATTTGCAAACCTATTTTAACTTATGATATTATCTAACAGATCCATTTCCCGTAATGATATATTAGACTTTACACATGCAGGCCAAATGCAAAAGTAAGAACAAATCTGTGATGAGTTGTTCCTCACACTTCCTGAGTGTTTTCTCAAATTCAAGCAATAAAAAGAACACCGATCTCTTTGAATAAGAATTGTTTATTTTTAATTCAATTCTAACTCATGTTTGCAAGTAAAATGTACATGCTCAAGATACCATCTATACAATTTAAGATGTATTAACCAGTCATGATATATTAGTTATAGGAACAAAATTACTATTAAAATGACTACATTACAAGGGTCTGGTAGAATTCTATTATTAATTAGAATTTCAGCTTAAATTGGAGTAAAAACGGGTGAGTTAAAGGTAAAGTGACATAAAAACGAGATATACTCTGAGACAAATACTATAAATAAGATACCTCATGAAAAGTTGATTAACAATAATCACACTTATTGGAAGAAAGATGACAAATAAAATATTTAAAACATCGCAACCACGTACACTTGTAACTATTGAATATGAACACTCCAGGGCAATAGTGACCACTATACACTGTGTGATTCCTTTCATCGTTAGACATTAATAACTGCATGGCTGTAGTATGCAAAACATTCCAGATGACAAAATGCAGAAAATTGGAATTGCTGGTTCAGTATATGTTTATAATATTACCACCAAGAACGGGGATCGTTTATTTATTTTTCATTCCTCAGTGTTTTTTTTTTAAATATCAGATAGAAGTAAAATATATTTGAGATCATTGCCATTTAGACCGTTCTGTACAACAGTATGATGGTAACTTACATTTTTATGACACCTGTTTGCTGCACAAGTATACTTTAATTTTAGACACTTTAAGTAAGATGTCTGGGACCGTGTCATTTTATGTCAATAGAGAATGGAAAATGGTTGCCGTTGTACCAACGTCTGATTTACCTATAAACATTTACATGTGAAATTAAGTAGTATGAAAATTAACTGTTACTTCAGCAAAATTAAACAACTATCAAATATTTTTATTTTTAACATTTTTTGTGTGTTTTATAAGCAATGTTACTGAAATAGAATAAACAAAAGCTGCACTCATTTACTCATTTGTTTTTGGCCTTGTCTGCCAAAGTCTTATTAACATTCATATCAATTATAAGCTGGTATGTGGCTTTGTGGATCTGGGAACTAACTATGATACCAAAATTGCAGTGATGACTGCGGGAAAAATATATGAGTTAAAAGCAAAAACGCCATACTAAGCTATATAAACTTGCCTACCAATATCCACCAGCGGAACAGAGGAACGATAATCATGATGACAAGAAACATTGACTTGATATCTCTTTTGATACATAGAATAATGTAACTAATTTAACTTGCACACCGCCAAGCATTGTTTTATTATTCCCTTTGAGTTAATGTATTTGGTTCAACAATGGTAATAATATTGGTTATTTGCAGTTATTCTGTATCTTGTGCAGTTTAAGGCCGGACATTTAATGATTGATTGATTATTTTAATTCATTCTACTGATTCACAAAAAGTAAACGTGTTTATCACCAGCCCATGTAAATAATGTTAATTGTTAAACTTGAAAGTAAAACAATACATAAAGTGGGGATTTAATATTTAATAAACGCTTATATTATGACCCAAAATTGCCTACCCAAATTATCCAATATCATACCAAAACCAGAACATAAACCAAAGTGCCTTGATCGATATCATTTATATATTTCACAAGGAAAGTCCAAATCTAGAAATATAAGGTTTATACTTGATTGAATCCCTTATAAACGTTTCAAACGTGGAAAAGGATATTTGCCAGAACTACAAAGTATAAATAAGGAAATATAACAAAGTCCTATGAGCATTGCAACACATACCAAAAAATGAAAGGGAACAAGAGAAAGATAACCACATACCAAGGACAATACATGTAACAGTCTTTATAGGATAAATTAAATAACAACATAGAATACACAGATGGGGAGATTGTCTACGACCGCCAGATTGAAAAGGCAACATTGATGTAATCATGAATAATAATAACAATATGAGAAAGTCCTATGAACATTGCAACATTTACCAAAATTTGAAAAACACAGGACATAGGTATTCACACGCAAGCCAAGCTAAACGTTAAAAACAACAACAACAAATCTGTGATGAGTTATTAAACAAACAGAGCAAACCCAACAGTTACTACCTTGGAACGGTTAGTCCATATGGGACAGACTGGGGTGCTTAAACCGCTTTTACAGAGCTCTATCTTCACATTTACTGAAGAGTTTCTTAAATGCAAGCCATTAAAGTAAAACTTTTGTATTTGAATAAAAATATCTAAGAGCTGAGGTTGTCTTAGATAAGATATGACGTTGTTTAAAGAAAGTAATGATGTAAATTAAAAAATAACGTCCACTTGGTATAAGAAAGAGAACTACGGAAAATTGTGGATTGTAAATGAAATTAAATTTTTAAATCAAGAAAGAAATGAACAGGGAGGAAGTGTAAATGATGGCAGCATCCTGTTGATGTGTAAGAAAGAATATCAATGGATTACTGTTAAATAGAAATATAAAGCATTCATGACCTATTTACAAGACACGCGAAATAAATGAAGGATCAGTGTGAAATAGAGAAGTAATGGAAAAATACCGCAAGATATTCTGCAATTTGGGTGACTTTCAATGCATTTAAACTTTTGAGCATAACTAAATTAAATAAGGTCAGCAATTACATGCACGCATGTTCCAGTGCTAATGAACTCTAAGGAAACCACGCCAATCAAAGTTTACGTGAGATATGTCGAATATAATTAAGACTCTTTTGAAATGGACTTCCGGTAATCTGTCCATTTTGTATACAGGCAGTTGATTAGCTGGGCGGAAATTGCAAAGTGAAAAAGACTTGTTAATCAACTGTTCGGGAAGTGAAAACAAAGTTTGCAATCATATAAGTGTCATTTTTATAACAACATTTCATACGGTTTTATTAGCGCTTTGGTTCATTGTTTTGACTAGGCGAGCATGCAATAAATGCACTGTTGAGAAAATGTGCGACGATATCCTTTTTCTTATTATTGTTGATTGATAACTAGCTTGCCTTTACTTTACGCACTTTGGGTTGAGTGCGCAGAATCGTGCGAACGAATCACATACATTTTACCTTAAGAAGGGTTTTAAAGATGACATTAAATGATGACATTAAATAAAAGTGAAACCTTGAGCGGTAGTTTGTTGAAGGCAGATCTTAACAATACCTATTATTACTATTAATATCTCAAACTATATACAGAAGCCACTTACATGTCTATGACATTTACATGGTCTAAACATGATATATGTATTTATTACAGTCTGCGATATAACAATACACAAAACTGTCTTTATATATTGATAAACAACATAATAACTGTCATTTGGTCCTGTCAATTATTAATGGAATACAACCATCTATACCTCGCACGTTATAACTGCACGTGTTACTCATAGCAACAGTTGCTACTAACCGTACATAAGCTTGTTTTAAAAAGAAAAAAAAATATCTAGCCGTATTTAGGAAATATGACAAGGTAACTTCTTACTTTTCTGTGATGTCTTCATTAATCAGGTATATGCAACAAGCTAACTAGTTCACTCAATCAAATGGATTATCGTCAGAGATTATAAAAATAGTTAATAGACAAGAGAGTCGAAGACTAAAATATTCTGCACAGTTAAACGCACTTTAAATTTACTTTACACTACATTACAAACACTACATAATTCACAAATCCTATGACATTTTGCAAAGGTGCCATTTTCTATTTCTACCAATCACAACTACACTTTAACACGCCACCAAAACTAACAATCAGCCATTTAGTGTTTGGTTTACAGTTACAATGTAAAAGTTTCTGATTACGTATTAATAGCGAAACAGGACAAACAGAAATATTAGGCAATGTTTTCTTACAATATAGAACCAATTATTTACTGCAAACATTTTTGAATAAAACAAAATTCGATACAAGGTTTAAGGATCAAGAAGGTAAAAGATGCCACCGGAAAAATAAAAAGCTACTTCAATTCCATCACACATAAACAGGATGCTACGACCATTTGCACTCCCTCTCTTGGCATTTAGTCGCACGCACGCACGCGCGCACGCAAGCACGCACACACACATATTTACCGAATTAAGCTCCTCAGCAGTCGGCCGATTGATGTTCCATAGAGGAAACTGTTGGATTTGCTCCATTTTAATGTCTTGTTTGTTTCACAGTCTTGTTTGTTGTTTGTACTCTTGACTTGTCATGCAAATACCTTTGTCATGTGTCTTTTCTGCTTTCAATATATATTGCAATACTCGTTGGACTTTATCATATATTCTTATTATAATGTACTGTTATAATAACCCCAACATTACTTACCTAATAGTTTTGGGTACGCCACAATCATTCCATTGATAGTGTGGCTGTAGGCAAGCGTTTTTCATGTTGTGTGACATGTTACAGTTAGGGAGGCTAGCACTTCGTGATTTACAAGTTTTTTCATTCTCGAACGTACTATCGGTAATATCAACATTGTAAATATAAAGTTTGGGAACAAAGGAACAATAAGAAACGACATACGGGTTGTATCACATTTAAATGCAGCTCAACAATGGTTACTTATATTTCATAACAGACAAACATAACTCAAATAAATATTAAATGCGAATACTATTGACAGCACAGAGAAGGGCATATATCGACATTTCTTTATCATTAACCTATTACTTTATTAAACCTATGTACCTTTCTTGTAATTGTTGTGTACCTTAGTACAAGTCGTCTTTTTTGGAATTGCTTAACGTTATAATTACATTTTTATCTTAATTATGTTAACATGTTGAACATAATTAATATAGACAACATGTTCTGATGTTCAGTGATATGATAATAGATATGACAAGGAAATATAATAGTATAAATATCTTTAATGCTTGACCTTTTCTTCAACTTTCAATAACATGTCTGGTTTCTTTATATATATATGAATTTCACTCATGAGAATACTCTCCCTCCCCAGTGCCCATTTGCCTGGTAGAGCCAACCCTTAGTTTGTAATTACCTGGATCAATGTGAAGTAAATAGATTAACCCAGGCACTATCACAGGCACTATCACGTGTATGGAATTCGAGCCTTGGGTGTTCCGATCCATAAACAAACGTCTTAATTACATGACTTACATAGCATGTTGTGTTGTGATTGGAGTTTTCAAAACACTATTATAAAGATTGATTCTCAATTTGATGGCAATTATGCATTATGAACTCAGGTAGAATGCATGAAAAGCAATGCATTGCTCATTTTGCCAATCAGTCAGAAGACCGCAGTTGGAGTTATTATTCAAACGCGTCTTATTTATAAGAAGATAAAAAGTAAGTTTGCAATAAAACTGTGTTAGATGAATAAGAATATCGTGTAGACGAGCATGCATTTTGAAAACTGCTTCTTAGTTTAAATGACTCACAGTTATCTGTTATTGCCGTTATCTGAAACTGCCGTTGCTGAAATTGTTAAAAATTGACTGAGTGGCGTCACGCAAAAAAAGACCAACTGGACTCTGGTTTGTGGAGCGCTCCAATCTCAAACTTCCTGAAGATTTTCTCACAAACACTGTAAGTAAAACTATCTCGTAAAAGTGAAAAAAATACATCAAACACATGCATCGGGAGTTAAATCTAACAAAATATTCTTATATACAAACCCAAGAGCGTCTCTCAATCGTCAAAACAGTATTTTTGCGGGAAATGCCGATTACATCCGACTCAAAAGTCTTGTTTGCAACGTTGCAAAGTTGCAAAATAACAAGCAAACTTCTAAACAGAAAATATCCGATAAAGATCAAATATCTTTTTACTTATCTCAGAAGACATTGCAGTGGAAACGTTATACATGTGTTGTACTACTAACATTATAGACCATTTAAAGTGGTCGGCTTCGAATTCATTGAAAACAGTATAAAAGATGTGTAATTCCAAAAAAGTATGACAAGACATGCAAATCTAAAAACTTATGAAAAGATGACCATATTTAAACCGTATGACAAGAAGGAAAATAAACGGTATTATCAAACAGTATCGAAAATGCGCACATTCCAAATAGTTTGAGAATATATGCAAAATCTCAGCTTATATGAATTGAACACAACATGTCTCTGTATGATAAGAAGCACACATTTTCATTTTTTATCTTTACAGCAATGATAACCCTGTGGATTACGTATGCGTAACTGCCAATATGACAAAAGACAGAGACATAGAATATATCTTTACTGCGAGCTTATGCCGTTACAACGTAAACTGCAGTACCCGTCTTCACGTTCATTACTTCTGTTGTGTCATATTTATATTAAAAGAACAACTTATTGCAGGGTCATTTATTAAATGGTGCTAGCAAAGATGGTACACTACGAATGAACTTGCGGCATCATTATATTTTGTTACTAGGACATTTTTGCTTTTTTTTTCTACAAACGGAAACGTATGTATATGTTCTCGTTTGACAATTTGCTATTAGCATAAACAGAAACGATAATTGATTACAATAGGCAGGTCTTACCTATAATCGTGTTTAGCATAAGTCTCTTTTTCCATCAAGAACCTATTAAACCCGCCCTACTTTTATCAAGAAGAGTGTAGGTGCAATGTACAACATCGATTCATTAAGCGTGCGTAGAATTGCATTTTAGAATATGAGTATATGTATTTTACGTGTACTGCCTCCTACTTTTTAGTTAATTATCTGATCCATTCCACTACGAGACATATCAATCTTAATTGATTTGATGCCTAATGGTCGGTTACCAGTTTTGCAGACACAATGTAATGTCATGTCAATATTTATATAAATAATTCATATGTACTTTGTTATGACTGCTTTATTTAAATATTCAGATATCTGGCATGCACGTTTTAATTTCATATGGTATGGTTTAATTTCATTTTAAAACGCATATCACATCTCATGCTTAAGTCTTACAAAAATAACATGTTAAAGTGTAGTTTCTGTCAATTATATTTTGTATGAAATTAGTCTCGATGGCGCTCCTAGCAATCACTAACCCTCCCTTTTCTGTATAACTTCATACAAACAACAGATGAACCTTTATGTATGCCGCATTCAGTTCCTTAAGTGAAACGTTGTTCTTATAGTTTACAAACTATGTTCTGCAATCATAAAAATGATACTGAAGCGTGCCTATTAGACTATTAAATGAGTTAATTATAGTCTAAAGGAGTAAGCCATATAAAGATGTACTGATACATATATATATAAATATAAACAAAATGTTTTTTATCACATGCCGAAGGGGAGGTAACCAGTGCATGCTCTAGGCACAGAATTTCACAAGGTCTATTTACAGCGGTTCTTGTTTATATTTTTTGAAAACAAAAAAGCAACGAATATAATAAAACAAATAAACGTAGTCGATTTAAGATGACAATCTCTAAACTTGTAGATTAATTCCTCTACACAGCGGAGTAGGCCTAAAGGATTATTCAGAATTTTATGGGCCACACACGCACACACACACACACACACACACACACACACACACATACGGCACCAACTATACTAGGGAGTCTCCTACCAGCAAGAAATCATGCTGGTCTCGCGGTGATACGGTATTACGTCAGCAACTCGACGCGATACTGTGACTCGGATCACTAAAATGCAGGAACATTTCCTTTTTATCCCTTTACTTAAAGGTGGTATCTCATAGTTTGTACCGAAACTATTTTCATTAAAGATCATAAACCGTTGTTACCTTGATAGATATCGTAAAATGCTGTTTGTTGATGTCCTACGCCTGTCTAAAAAGTGAACCATAACGTAACAATTGTCATTTCAAATGTATTTTCTGAGCCACGCTGCACAGTGAGCTATTTTAAACTAAGAAAACCACGTTACTGCTTATGTTTAATCTCATCCACGTCATCTGTTGTGACGTCGATGTCTATTTTCAGCAGGAATCCCAATCCTTCTTATTTATAGAATTGAAAAGAATGAAAATTGAAGTGCCGTAAAGTTGAGATACTGTTAAAGATCGTCAAAGCCTAGGCTACAATATGATGCTTGCAAACATTATACACAATAAACCAAAACAAAGGTCAGATATTGTTTTATATATTAGATTAAGGCAAACTGTCCAATATCACCTTTAAAGCCTTGAACTATGTAGCGAGGACGTTGCATAAACTTATCGATAACATTTTACAATTGTACGTGGTTTAAAATAAATACCTATAAGCTATGTTGCTTCACTATTTCTGTCGCAAAATAATATTACGGTGCAGATTGTTGGACGTATTTGTATCACGTTACTTAAAAGTCATAACATATCTGGCATGGACGGTGTTTTACCTGATCTATAACAGTTTTATATTGTTTTATGGTAAAAAAATAATGCTTCAATCTTGTCGATGAATTGAGTAGCTGTTTATTTTAGATAAAGAACACACGAAGAAACAGACACGAACATAATTAAGAAAAAAAAAAAATGCTTTTGTAGGATTCGAATCCGGGACCGCTTGAGAAACAGACCAGAGTAGACCATATGATTATCTTGTTTACAGCTATTATTATTTCATCTAGTATTTCTATTTTTAATCTAACTCTTTTTCAGTTGTGGGATTTTGAACCGTGAGGTTTATATTCTAGGGCCATTACGTCTCTGGCAATTTGCTGGAGCCCTGAAGTCCTGTTTTTCCTCTTGGTTAATTCGGCTTGCTCACTAAGGGTGGCATTACGCAATGGCCTTAACTGTTGATTGGTCAGCCAGGACCTGTTGCAAAATAGGATTTGAGACACTAATCGATTTACATCTAACACACGCCCCTTCCTCCCGGCTTTCATCCATCACATTGTCGAGGAAATTGGCCTCACTCCGACTCGTCGAGGTAGTGGGTTCTGGGCTTGCCATTCTCTTATTTGCTATTATATAAAAGAAAGAAAATCAATAGTTTATAAAATAGTATTGTCAATGTGCATATATTATAAATCATTTAGCCTTACAAACATTGCACTCATACCTGTCAATGTCAAGGGCTTCTGAAGCAAGTGAGATTCACGCAGGAACCATACTACCACTCGTCACATACGTCACATTGGATCATGAAACGTCCTTGTCAGGATTAACAGTACTTTTTCTTATCTTTGTCCACCACTTCAGGTCGGCATCAGGCATCTAATTCAGGATCCATACGGGCACTTTCAGGGATCTACGTGGCTTCATTCTGTCGTGGCGTAACACCATGGGTGCTGGTCCTTTCCAGGGTTGTATTTGCCTTAAAAAGGAGCAGAATCTAAGAGGTACACTATGTCACCTTCGTCATAGTTGCGTGTGAGGATCCGTACATCATAGTCCTTTTTCATCCTTTCTAGATTGGTCTGGAACTTCGTAGGGGGAGTGTCATGAGCTGTCTATATCCTCGTTGTCCTTTACTCATGTAATCATCTTCATCTCTAGCTTCAGAAATAGCTGGTGGAAACATCAGATCTGCAGAGAGATTAATTTTTCAGGCCAAGCATCAATATATCGGGAGTGTGACCGGAGCTTCGATTCACGGAAGAACCTATGGCTCCAGCAATCTGCAGCAGAAAATAGCCGGATAATGTGACTAAATATTCTGGCAAATAACGTCACTAAGAATAGTTTTATAAGTAGAATTAAGAGAGTCCAGGAATGTCTCATCCATATAACACTACTGCTTTATATTCATTAAAACTATAAGCACAAACAACGATTAATCCATTTTTTCATGTCTCTTACGGAACTACAGTCTTCTTAAATAATGCTAGCCGCTATTATAATAGTTAATGATTTGAATTTCAACCAAATAAGCACCTACTTACCGTGTCCTGGCAGGAAGTGGTTACAAATGCCTGGTACGGTTTTAAATTGTTTGATTATGATCTTCATTAATGCTCCTATGCTGCGGTCCAATCGTAACGATATCTTTTTGTGCCGTTGTTCAGACATTTTAACACCAACTGACAGCAATAAAACGTTTCGATTTGTGTCCTATCAAAATGTGTGTACATATTTAACAACTAGGCAGCCAACAAATAAATGCTTTTTTCCTTTCTCCGGACTGCTAAAAATCAACTGACATCAAGTGTCGATTATTTTATAAAGAAATCGACAGCTTGTGTTTCTCATTTTAAAATTAACAAATGATTGCGATAAAAGACAATTATACTTAAGGAATATACAGATTTAGATTGTTTAGCACTCTTTAATGCGTCTGTTAGTCTAGCATTGTTGTGTGAATATGACGAAAGCTGTTAAGCTGCACGACTTTTTAGCTCTTAAAAACATAATGTGAAGCAACATTTGTTATAACCATTAGTAACAAAACTATATATTTTAGAAATTAAAGTTTCTGAATATCTAGCTAAATGTTCCATTGTTGCATAAAATCATATAACTTGCTGCTCCCAGTAACCCAGTTGATTAACATGTCAGAGTTTACGAATATGGGTGTGGTTTATTCACAAAAGCTATGAGTATTTCCCTCACTTTGACAATAACGCTAAGCCTTTCCACATCTACATGCTAATACACTGGTCTAAGGATGATCTACTAATGCTAAGAAGTCACAAACAAGAAGGCAACAACAAAAAATCCCACACTTTCTTCTATCGTTTTTATATTCACAAAGATCAATGAAATCATTTGTGAGTCACAATGCAAGTTCTTTTCCCGAAAGGAAAATAAGAAAGGTCCCTAATAACAATTACCACAAATATTAAAATTAATTTTCACCACTGAACAAAAGTATACAGACTAAATGAAAAAGTAACAAAAACACAGATACAATACATTACACACAACAGTTACCGTAAAGGGACGGTCAGTCGGCAAAAGGACCGAAAATGGGACATAATATGTACATTTGATAACAACCTCAGCAAGTTAACAGTTTTTAACGTGAGAGAAGTTTGAGATTAAACCGCCTAAACGATGCAAAATAATAAGGTAATGACGTCATATGATAAAAACGCAGTGGTGTAATTTGTCAAATGAAAATGTGGAATTACAAAAAAAGACGATTTTTTTTTAGAATTTTAGACAATAATAAAAACAAACAAGCAAAATATGGTATTATGAGGCGATTATAGTTAATAATAATCTAAATTTAATGTTGTAATAAGCCGAGTATTTATCCGTATAAAAACAAATGGCAAATAGAATCCCGAAGTTATAAATACTGTACAATCTTAACTAAAGGACGCAGGGACTATTCAAGTTGTCTCGCCTATATAAGGCACGACTGTAAAGACGAAGAGAATTTCAAAAGTGACTCTCCATAATATGGCTCTAAGTCAATACATTCATGTAACCTGACCATAATAACAAGCAACGCATTTTCTTGACTGTAATACGGTCACTTGTAGGCAATGCAGTACAATGGAGAAGCCCATCGTTATCAGCAGTAAACGTCTCGATACGTTGTGAAAAGCGTTGCGTCAACACACTGTCAAAATGACCTGTGGGAATGCACTCGGTGTATTGTGGGTAAAGTAGTTCTTCAACATGGCTGTTATGAATACGGAAGTGATTGCTAAAATGAACAAAACAAGTACGAAGAGGTATACAACAGATTATTTTGGCGTTTTTATGCATTCTAATAGTTAAAATATGTTTCATGCAAACATTTTGAACTAAATTTTGTAAACGGTCCAGACTTTAACGTAGTGACGTCACACGCTATGTATAGAATGGACATATTACTGTTTAACGAAAGCGAAAGTAGCAAAACTTGCTGATCGTATTTCTTTCCATTTATCTATAAATATCAAGACTTTAAAAGTTTCTGGACATAGAATAAGGCCTTAGAATTTGGTTGTTTAGTCATTTATCTTAATTCAATGAATGTTATAATCGAACGTATTTCCTACGCGGAACTATTTTTTTATGTAGGCACAAATCTCAAATTTTGGGTGAGTTACGAGTCGTAGTATAGAGATGACTTTAACGTAGTGACGTCACACGCTATGTATAGAATGTGTGAAAAGTGGTCAAAGAAGTTATTGAGACTCATAATTTTGTTTACCTTATATAATGCGGGATGGCTTTTGCCCTGATGCATAAGTAGTTTCATACTGCTTTCATATTTTTAAGGGCAATAGAAAAAACACTACGATGAAATCATTTTGAAAATACCTTCTTTATTATGTAAAATAATTTAGAAGTGATTATCTGGTTTCTAACATTGAAATATTCTACTTTAGTATAAACTTGTGCAAAGTAAGTTGTGATATGTGAATACCATGGGAGGCAGCACGACGTTAATCACCATTAAAGTAAGGATAATTCACAACACTAAAGTTGAAATCCTCTCTCTCTCTCTTGTCATAGATTTTACTATATATACTTTGTCATTAGAAATAGTGATGTCAATGTCTAGAAATGGTGCATTTAAATGTTAATAGGTAAATAAGAAAAGGTCCTATCAAAATTTTCACAGATATTTAAATTTCATCTACCAGTAGACAAAGGCAAACAATGTAAATGTAAATGTGACAAAAACACAGAGACGAGACATAACACACATAAAAAGCCTTTTATTTATTAAGGGTAAGGTGTTTATGTTTAATCGTTTTGCGCAAAGAAAAGATTATTTATAGTAAAGTCCTCGTCAAGATAACGTGACTTTAAATTGAATGTATCTATAGTGTAGGATTGGGTAGAGGCCTATAAAGTTGACATAACATCACGTTCAAAGCAATATAAAACATATCAAGTTTGCTCAACAATATGTTCCAAAGGTTCTAGTACCTATAATTTGCCTTAATAATGTGTCACCGCATCTTAAAGAAATATTGTAGGAATCATAGTTCTTTAAAAAATGCATACACGCATAGTAGTTATTCGAGATAGTGTGGGTATAAAGGCATTTTATTTATTATAAGCAATGAATAAACGTTTGTCTCGATATTTTTGTCTTCTTTTCAATGAGCGTAATCAATTAAGTCTTTTCTCATAAATCAGGTTTTAAAGAGCCGTACGGCGAACAGAAATCATTAAATGTGTCCAGAATTCTATTGTAACATACTAATACGATGGAATTATGTAGATATATAAATGATTTAAGAAAATCAAACTGCAAAACTGAAATATCTTTTAAAAAACAATTACTTTGTACATCCATTAGGTCAATGTTAACATTGTAAAGTGATAATCATAGCTATAACTAATATTTTACCATGTTCTTATTTTAATACAAATTATTCTGAGCAGTCTTAGTCTTTTTGATGACACTGTACTTGATTTTAATCACTCATAAAGCAAATATAGCTATTTTGTTGGCACAAAACCCAATCGTGGTAAAATTAAGTCTGGTGTAACATTGTTCAGTAAGTATTTGAAAATGTTTGAAGTTAATGCAGATAATGCAAACGTATGGTGGGACCATTAAAACTAAGCACCATATTGACATTTTATTTTTTAGTGCGATTTGCACTGAAGGATGGTTTCACTTATACATTCGTGCTCAAGGGCACATCAGCATTTCTATCAATAGAGCAATGTGAATTGTCATGCAGCAGCATAAAACAAGTTTTCTTCATTTATGTTGATAGAACATTAATAAGGTATTTCCATTTCACCAATGAACTGTGAATATAAAAGTATGTTACAGTGGCTAAACATGCAATATGAAGATCTTCAAACTTCTCAATGCATTGAGCAGCGGCAATGGATAGATGTAGTAAACAGCTCCTCAAGATTGGTCTTCTTGTTATGTTTTCACTGTTGAACAGATACAAAATATCACGGAACATCTAGACAAATGCATAGCTACCGAATACATGAACGTGTCTCAGGCTTAAAGCTCAACATCCGCTTGCGACAGAAAACAGTAAGTTCTACGCAATCATGACATCGGACCAATTGAAGAGACGTCTGTCGTTAAGTACAAAGACTACGAACGCATCCCGCGTGAATATTGCATCTACCTGATTGCACGATGCAGCAGTCGGGTATATCTAGTGAGTCTTATACCATGCACCAGTCGGATGTATCTAGTGAGTCTTATACCAGGCAAGAGTGCAGTATACGTGTACATAGTGAGTGTTATACCAAACAACAGTCGGGTATGAATGTATCTAATGAGTCTTATACCAGATAACAGTCGGGTATATCTTATGAGTCTTATACCAGGCAACAGTCGTGTATACATGTATCTAGTGAGTCGTATACCAGGCAACAGTCGGGTATCTATGTATATAGTGTCCTATACCAAGCAACAGTCGGGTATATCTAGTGAGTCTTATACCAGGCAACAGTCAGGTATACATGTAAATAGTGAGTCTAATACCTGTCAACTGTTTGTTTATACGTGTATATAGTGAGTCGAATACCAGGCAACAGCCAGATATCCATGCATTAAGTGAGTCTTAAACCAGGCAAAAGTCGGGTCTATCTTATGAGTCTAATTACAGGCAATTTTCCGGTATACATGTATATAGTGAATAAGAATATATGACAAAGTCCTATGAGTATTGCAACATATACCAAACTCCGAAAAGGCACAGAACAGAAGTATTTCACACGCAAGCCAAGCGAAAAGTAAGAACACATTTGTGATGAGTCATTTAATGAAAAGAGCAAATCCGACACTTACCGCCTTGGAACGATCAGTCGGCAATATGGACCGACTGGGGTGCTTAAAACGGTTTTACAGAGCTCTAACCTCGCACTTCCTGGCGAGTTTCTCAAATGCAGAGTTTCTCAAATGCAAGCAATGAAAAGAATAACAATCCATTCGAATACAAAATGTCCAAGCGCTGATATTTTCTATAAGTTATGACGAAAGTAGTGACGTCACTGAAAAAATATGTCCACATAGTGTTTAGAAAAGAATATGCTATTATTTCGATTTGAAAAACTACACAAAAATGGTTGACTATAGATAAAAAAAAAACCTTTCTGAATCATGAACAAACATGACCAGAGACGAATAAATGGTTGTAGCATCCTGTATTGTGAAGATGAAATTGAAGAACCAAAGTTCAATGTCCATCAAAGGAAATACACGTAACAATCCTTATAGGATGAATTAAATGACACTATAGATTACATACACGGGGAGATATCTTACGACCGCCACAATGCACAAGTAACATTGTTGTGATCATGAATGAGAATATATGACAAAGTCCTATACCAGGCAAAAGAAAGGTAAATCTAGTGAGTATTATACCATACAACAGTCGGGTATACACGTTTATAGTGAGTCTTGTACCATACAACAGTCGGGTATACATGTTTATAGTGAATCTTATACCATACAACAGTCGGGTATACATGTAGGTAGTGAGTCTTGTACCATACAACAGTCGGGCATACATGTATGTAGTGAGTCATATACCATACAACAGTCGGGTATACATGTATGTAGTGAATCTTATACCATACAACAGTCGGGTATACATGTATGTAGTGAGTCTTATACCAAACAACAGTCGGGTATACATGTATGTAGTGAGTCTTATACCATACAACAGTCGGGTATACATGTATGTAGTGAATCTTATACCATACAACAGTCGGGTATACATGTATGTAGTTAGTCTTATACAATACAACAGTCGGGTATACATGTATATAGTGAATCTTTTACCATACAACAGCCGGGTATACATGTATGTAGTGACTCTTATACCATACAACAGTCGGGTATACATGTATATAGTGAATCTTATACCATACAACAGTCGGGTATACATGTATGTAGTGAATCTTATACCATACAAAAGTCGGGTATACATGTATGTAGTTAGTCTTATACCATACAACAGTCGGGTATACATGTATGTAGTGAGTCTTATACCATACAACAGTCTGGTATACATATATATAGTGAGTCTTATGCCATAGAACAGTCGGGTATACATGTAGGTAGGAAGTCTTATACCATACAACAGTCGGGTATACATGTATGTAGTGAATCTTATACCAGACAACAGTCGGGTATACATGTACATAGTGAGTCTTATACCATACAACAGTCGCGTATACATGTATGTAGTGAGTCTTATACCATACAATAGTCGGGTATACATGTATTCAGTGAGTCTTATACCATACAACAGTCGGGTAAACATTTACACAGTAAGTCTTATACCATACAACAGTCGGGTATACATGTACACAGTGAGTCTTATACCACACAACAGTCGGGTATACATGTATACAGTGGGTCTTCTACCATACAACAGTCGGGTATATATGTATGTAGTGAGTCTTCTACCATACAACAGTCGGGTATACATGGACACAGTGAGTCTTATACCACACAACAGTCGGGTATACATGTATACAGTGGGTCTTCTACCATACAACAGTCGGGTATATATGTATGTAGTGAGTCTTCTACCATACAACAGTCGGGTATACATGTATACAGTGAGTCTTATGCCAAACAACAGTCGGGTATACAGGTATACAGTGGGTCTTATACCATACAACAGTCGGGTATACATGTATGTAGTGAGTCCTATACCATACAACAGTCGGGTATACATGTATATAGTGAATCTTGTACCAGACAACAGTCGGGTATACATGTATACAGTGAGTATTGTACCAAACAACAGTCGGGTATACATGTATACAGTGAGTCTTATACCAAACAACAGTCGGGTATACATGTATACAGTGAGTCTTGTACCAAACAACAGTCGGGTTTACATGTATAGAGTCAGTCTTATACCACACAACAGTCGGGTATACATGTATACATTGAGTCTTATACCACACAACAGCCGGGTATACATGTATGTAGTGACTCTTATACCATACAACAGTCGGGTATACATGTATATAGTGAATCTTATACCATACAACAGTCGGGTATACATGTATGTAGTGAATCTTATACCATACAAAAGTCGGGTATACATGTATGTAGTTAGTCTTATACCATACAACAGTCGGGTATACATGTATGTAGTGAGTCTTATACCATACAACAGTCTGGTATACATATATATAGTGAGTCTTATGCCATAGAACAGTCGGGTATACATGTAGGTAGTAAGTCTTATACCATACAACAGTCGGGTTTACATGTATGTAGTGAATCTTATACCATACAACAGTCGGGTATACATGTACATAGTGAGTCTTATACCATACAACAGTCGCGTATATATGTATGTAGTGAGTCTTATACCATACAATAGTCGGGTATACATGTATGTATTGAGTCTTATACCACACAACAGTCGGGTATACATGTATACAGTGAGTCTTATACCAAAAAACAGTGAGTCTTGTACCAAATAATAGTCGGGTTTACATGTATACAATGAGTCTTATACCACACAACAGTCGGGTATACATGTATTCAGTGAGTCTTATACCATACAACAGTCGGGTAAACATTTACACAGTAAGTCTTATACCATACAACAGTCGGGTATACATGTACACAGTGAGTCTTATACCACACAACAGTCGGGTATACATGTATACAGTGGGTCTTCTACCATACAACAGTCGGGTATATATGTATGTAGTGAGTCTTCTACCATACAACAGTCGGGTATACATGGACACAGTGAGTCTTATACCAAACAACAGTCGGGTATACATGTATACAGTGGGTCTTATGCCATACAACAGTCGGGTGTACATGTATAAAGTGGGTCTTTTACCATACAACAGTCGGGTATACATGTTTGTAGTAAGTCTTCTACCATACAAAAGTCGGGTATACATGTATATAGTGAATCTTATGCCAAACAACAGTCGGGTATACAGGTATACAGTGGGTCTTATACCATACAACAGTCGGGTATACATGTATGTAGTGAGTCCTATACCATACAACAGTCGGGTATACATGTATATAGTGAATCTTGTACCAGACAACAGTCGGGTATACATGTATACAGTGAGTATTGTACCAAACAACAGTCGGGTATACATGTATACAGTGAGTCTTATACCAAACAACAGTCGGGTATACATGTATACAGTGAGTCTTGTACCAAACAACAGTCGGGTGTACATGTATACAGTCAGTCTTATACCACACAACAGTCGGGTATACATGTATACATTGAGTCTTATACCACACAACAGTCGGGTATACATGTATGTAGTGAGTCTTATACCACACAACAGTCAGGTATACATTTATACATTAAGTCTTATACGACACAACAGTCGGGTATACATTTGTACAGTGAGTCTTATACCATACAACAGTCGGGTATACATGTATGTAGTGAGTCTTATACCACACAACAGTCTTGTATACATGTATATAGTGAGTCTTATACCATACAACAATCGGGTATACATGTATACAGTGAGTCTTACAACACACAACAGTCGGGTATACATGTATATAGTGAGTCTTATACCATACAACAGTCGGGTATACATTTATACATTGAGTCTTATATCACACAACAGTCGGGTAATCATGTACATAGTGAGTCTTATACCATACAACAGTCGGGTATACATGTATGTAGTGAGTCTTATACCACACAACAGTCGGGTATACATGTACACAGTGAGTCTTATACCATACAACAGTCGCGTATACATGTATACAGTGAGTCTTATACCATACAACAGTCGGGTATACATGTAAATAATGGGTCTTATGCCATACAACAGTCGGTATACATGTATGTAGTAAGTCTTATACCATACAACAGTCGGGTATACATGTACATAGTGAGTCTTATACCATAAAACAGTCGGGTATACATGTATGGAGTGAGTTTTATACCATACAACAGTCGGGTATACATGCATGTAGTGAGTCTTTTACCATACAACAGTCGGGTATACTTGTATAAGTCTTATACCATACAACAGTCGGGTATACATGCATGTATTGAGTCTTATACCATACAACAGTCGGGTATACATGTAGGTAGTGAGTCTTTTACCATACAACAGTCGGGTATACATGCATGTAGTGAGTCTTATACCATACAACAGTCGGGTATACATGTATGTAGTGAGTCTTTTACCATACAACAGTCGGGTATACATGTATGTAGTGATTCTTATACCATACAACAGTCGGGTATACATGTAGGTAGTGAGTCTTGTACCAGACAGCAGTCGGGTATACATGTATGGAGTGAGTTTTATACCATACAACAGTCGGGTATACATGTAGGTAGTGAGTCTTGTACCAGACAACAGTCGGGTATACATGTATGGAGTGAGTTTTATACTATACAACAGTCGGGTATACATGTAGGTAGTGAGTCTTATACCATACAACAGTCGGGTATACATGTATGTAGTGAGTCTTTTACCATACAACAGTCGGGTATACATGTATGGAGTGAGTTTTATACCATACAACAGTCGGGTATACATGTAGGTAGTGAGTCTTATACCATACAACAGTCGGGTATACATGTATGTAGTGAGTCTTTTACCATACAATAGTCGGGTATACATGTATGGAGTGAGTTTTATACCATACAACAGTCGGGTATACATGTAGGTAGTGAGTCTTATACCATACAACAGTCGGGTATACATGTATGTAGTGAGTCTTTTACCATACAACAGTCGGGTATACATGTACATAGTGAGTCTTATACCATAAAACAGTCGGGTTTACATGTATGGAGTGAGTTTTATACCATACAACAGTCGGGTATACATGCATGTAGTGAGTCTTTTACCATACAACAGTCGGGTATACTTGTATAAGTCTTATACCATACAACAGTCGGGTATACATGCATGTATTGAGTCTTATACCATACAACAGTCGGGTATACATGTAGGTAGTGAGTCTTTTACCATACAACAGTCGGGTATACATGCATGTAGTGAGTCTTATACCATACAACAGTCGGGTATACATGTATGTAGTGAGTCTTTTACCATACAACAGTCGGGTATACATGTATGCAGTGATTCTTATACCATACAACAGTCGGGTATACATGTAGGTAGTGAGTCTTGTACCAGACAACAGTCGGGTATACATGTATGGAGTGAGTTTTATACTATACAACAGTCGGGTATACGTGTAGGTAGTGAGTCTTATACCATACAACAGTCGGGTATACATGTATGTAGTGAGTCTTTTACCATACAACAGTCGGGTATACATGTATGGAGTGAGTTTTATACCATACAACAGTCGGGTATACATGTATGTAGTGAGTCTTTTACCATACAACAGTCGGGTATACATGTATGTAGTGATTCTTATACCATACAACAGTCGGGTATACATGTAGGTAGTGATTCTTATACCATACAACAGTCGGGTATACATGTATGGAGTGAGTTTTATACCATACAACAGTCGGGTATACATGTATGTAGTGAGTCTTTTACCATACAACAGTCGGGTATACATGTATGTAGTGATTCTTATACCATACAACAGTCGGGTATACATGTATGTAGTGAGTCTTTTACCATACAACAGTCGGGTATACATGTATGGAGTGAGTTTTATACCATACAACAGTCGGGTATACATGTATGTAGTGAGTCTTTTACCATACAACAGTCGGGTATACATGTATGTAGTTCGTCTTTTACCATACAACAGTCGGGTATACATGTATGTAGTGAGTCTTATACCATACAACAGTCGGGTATACATGTAGGTAGTGATTCTTATACCATACAACAGTCGGGTATACATGTAGGTAGTGATTCTTATACCATACAACAGTCGGGTATACATGTAGGTAGTGATTCTTATACCATACAACAGTCGGGTATACATGTATGTAGTGAGTCTTATACCATACAACAGTCGGGTATACATGTATGTAGTGAGTCTTTTACCATACAACAGTCGGGTATACATGTATGTAGTGAGTCTTTTACCATACAACAGTCGGGTATACATGTATGTAGTGAGTCTTATACCATACAACAGTCGGGTATACATGTAGGTAGTGATTCTTATACCATACAACAGTCGGGTATACATGTAGGTAGTGATTCTTTTACCAAACAACAGTCGGGTATACATGTATGTAGTGAGTCTTATACCATACAACAGTCGGGTATACATGTATGTAGTGAGTCTTTTACCATATAACAATCGGGTATACATGTATGTAGTGAGGCTTATACCATACAACAGTCGGGTATACATGTAGGTAGTGAGTCTTATACCATACAACAGTCGGGTATACATGTAGGTAGTGAGTTTTATACCATACAACAGTCGGGTATACATGTATGTAGTGAGTCTTATACCATACAACAGTCGGGTATACATGTATGTAGTGAGTCTTTTACCATACAACAGTCGGGTATACATGTATGTAGTGAGTATTTTACCATACAACAGTCGGGTATACATGTATGTAGTGATTCTTATACCATACAACAGTCGGGTATACATGTATGTAGTGATTCTTATACCATACAACAGTCGGGTATACATGTAGGTAGTGATTCTTTTACCATACAACAGTCGGGTATACATGTAGGTAGTGAGTTTTATACCATACAACAGTCGGGTATACATGTATGTAGTGATTCTTATACCATACAACAGTCGGGTATACATGTAGGTAGTGATTCTTATACCATACAACAGTCGGGTATACATGTATGTAGTGATTCTTATACCATACAACAGTCGGGTATACATGTAGTAAGTGATTCTTATACCATACAACAGTCGGGTATACATGTAGGTAGTGATTCTTATACCATACAACAGTCGGGTATACATGTAGGGAGTGATTCTTATACCATACAGCAATCGGGTATATACGTAGGTAGTGATTCTTATACCATACAACAGTCGTGTATACATGTAGGTAGTGATTCTTATACCATACAACAGTCGGGTATGCATGTATGTATTGATTCTTATACCATACAACAGTCGGGTATACATGTATGTAGTGAGTCTTATACCATACAACAGTCGGGTATACATGTAGGTAGTGAGTCTTTTACCATACAACAGTCGGGTATACATGCATGTAGTGAGTCTTATACCATACAACAGTCGGGTATACATGTATGTAGTGAGTCTTTTACCATACAACAGTCGGGTATACATGTATGTAGTGATTCTTATACCATACAACAGTCGGGTATACATGTAGGTAGTGAGTCTTGTACCAGACAACAGTCGGGTATACATGTATGGAGTGAGTTTTATACCATACAACAGTCGGGTATACATGTAGGTAGTGAGTCTTATACCATACAACAGTCGGGTATACATGTATGTAGTGAGTCTTTTACCATACAACAGTCGGGTATACATGTATGTAGTTCGTCTTTTACCATACAACAGTCGGGTATACATGTATGTAGTGAGTCTTATACCATACAACAGTCGGGTATACATGTAGGTAGTGATTCTTATACCATACAACAATCGGGTATACATGTAGGTAGTGATTCTTATACCATACAACAGTCGGGTATACATGTAGGTAGTGATTCTTATACCATACAACAGTCGGGTATACATGTATGTAGTGAGTCTTATACCATACAACAGTCGGGTATACATGTATGTAGTGAGTCTTTTACCATACAACAGTCGGGTATACATGTATGTAGTGAGTCTTATACCATACAACAGTCGGGTATACATGTAGGTAGTGATTCTTATACCATACAACAGTCGGGTATACATGTATGTAGTGAGTCTTATACCATACAACAGTCGGGTATACATGTATGTAGTGAGTCTTTTACCATACATCAGTCGGGTATACATGTATGTAGTGAGTCTTATACCATACAACAGTCGGGTATACATGTATGTAGTGAGTCTTTTACCATACAACAGTCGGGTATACATGTATGTAGTGAGTCTTATACCATACAACAGTCGGGTATACATGTAGGTAGTGATTCTTATACCATACAACAGTCGGGTATACATGTAGGTAGTGATTCTTTTACCATACAACAGTCGGGTATACATGTATGTAGTGAGTCTTATACCATACAACAGTCGGGTATACATGTATGTAGTGAGTCTTTTACCATACAACAGTCGGGTATACATGTATGTAGTGAGTCTTATACCATACAACAGTCGGGTATACATGTAGGTAGTGATTCTTATACCATACAACAGTCGGGTATACAGGTAGGTAGTGATTCTTTTACCATACAACAGTCGGGTATACATGTATGTAGTGAGTCTTATACCATACAACAGTCGGGTATACATGTATGTAGTGAGTCTTATACCATACAACAGTCGGGTATACATGTAGTAAGTGATTCTTACACCATACAACAGTCGGGTATACATGTATGTAGTGATTCTTCTACCATACAACAGTAGGGTATACATGTATGTTATGAGTCTTATACCATACAACAGTCGGGTATACATGTAGGTAGTGATTCTTATATCATACAACAGTAGGGTATACATGTATGTTATGAGTCTTATACCAAACAACAGTCGGGTATACATGTATGTAGTGATTCTTATACCATACAACGGTCGGGTATACATGTATGTTATGCGTCTTAGACCAAACAACAGTCGGGTATACATTTATGTAGTGATTCCTATACCATACAATAGTCGGCTATACATATAGGTAGTGATTCTTATACCATACAACAGTCGGGTATACATGTAGGTAGTGATTCTTATACCATACAACAGTCGGGTATACATGTAGGTAGTGATTCTTATACCATACAACAGCCGTGTTTACATGTATACAGTGAGTCTTGTACCAAACAACAGTCGGGTATACATGTATCTAGTGAGTCTTATACCAAACAACAGTCGGGTATACATGTAGGTAGTGATTCTTATACCATACAACAGTCGGGTATACATGTATGTAGTGATTCTTATACCATACAACAGTCGGGTATACATGTAGGTAGTGATTCTTATACCAAACAACAGTCGGGTATACATGTATGTAGTGAGTCTTATACCATAGAACTGTCGGGTATACATGTATGTAGTGAGTCTTATACCACACAACAGTCGGGTATACATGTATGTAGTGATTCTTATACCATACAACAGTAGGGTATACATGTATGTTAAGAGCCTTATACCAAACAACAGTAGGGTATACATGTATGTTATGAGTCTTATACCAAACAATAGTCGGGTATACATGTATACAGTGATTCTTATACCATACAACAGTCGTGTTTACATGTAGGTAGTGATTCTTATACCATACAACAGTCGGGTATGCATGTATGTAGTGATTCTTATACCATACAACAGTCGGGTATACATGTATGTAGTGATTCTTATATCATACAACAGTAGGGTATACATGTAGGTAGTGATTCTTATACCATACAACAGTCGGGTATACATGTAGGTAGTGATTCTTATACCATACAACAGTCGGGTATACATGTAGGTAGTGATTCTTATACCATACAACAGTCGGGTATACATGTAGTAAGTGATTCTTATACCATATAACAGTCGGGTATACATGTAGGTAGTGATTCTTATACCATACAGCAATCGGATATACATGTATGTAGTGATTCTTATACCATACAACAGTCGGGTATACATGTAGGTAGTGATTCTTATATCATACAACAGTAGGGTATACATGTATGTTATGAGTCTTATACCAAACAACAGTCGGGTATACATGTATGTAGTGATTCTTATACCATACAACGGTCGGGTATACATGTATGTTATGCGTCTTAGACCAAACAACAGTCGGGTATACATTTATGTAGTGATTCCTATACCATACAATAGTCGGCTATACATATAGGTAGTGATTCTTATACCATACAACAGTCGGGTATACATGTAGGTAGTGATTCTTATACCATACAACAGTCGGGTATACATGTAGGTAGTGATTCTTATACCATACAACAGCCGTGTTTACATGTATACAGTGAGTCTTGTACCAAACAACAGTCGGGTATACATGTATCTAGTGAGTCTTATACCAAACAACAGTCGGGTATACATGTAGGTAGTGATTCTTATACCATACAACAGTCGGGTATACATGTATGTAGTGATTCTTATACCATACAACAGTCGGGTATACATGTAGGTAGTGATTCTTATACCAAACAACAGTCGGGTATACATGTATGTAGTGAGTCTTATACCATAGAACTGTCGGGTATACATGTATGTAGTGAGTCTTATACCACACAACAGTCGGGTATACATGTATGTAGTGATTCTTATACCATACAACAGTAGGGTATACATGTATGTTAAGAGCCTTATACCAAACAACAGTAGGGTATACATGTATGTTATGAGTCTTATACCAAACAATAGTCGGGTATACATGTATACAGTGATTCTTATACCATACAACAGTCGTGTTTACATGTAGGTAGTGATTCTTATACCATACAACAGTCGGGTATGCATGTATGTAGTGATTCTTATACCATACAACAGTCGGGTATACATGTATGTAGTGATTCTTATATCATACAACAGTAGGGTATACATGTAGGTAGTGATTCTTATACCATACAACAGTCGGGTATACATGTAGGTAGTGATTCTTATACCATACAACAGTCGGGTATACATGTAGGTAGTGATTCTTATACCATACAACAGTCGGGTATACATGTAGTAAGTGATTCTTATACCATATAACAGTCGGGTATACATGTAGGTAGTGATTCTTATACCATACAGCAATCGGATATACATGTATGTAGTGATTCTTATACCATACAACAGTCGGGTATGCATGTATGTAGTGATTCTTATACCATACAACAGTCGGGTATACATGTATGTATTGATTCTTATACCATACAACAGTCGGGTATGCATGTATGTAGTGATTCTTATACCAAACAACAGTCGGGAAAACATGTATGTAGTGATTCTTATACCATACAACAGTCGTGTATACATGTATGTAGTGATTCTTATACCATACAACAGTCGGGTATACATGTATGTATTGATTCTTATACCATACAACAGTCGGGTATACATGTATGTAGTGATTCTTATACCATACAACAGTCGGGTATGCATGTATGTAGTGATTCTTATACCATACAACAGTCGGGTATGCATGTATGTAGTGATTCTTATACCATACAACAGTCGGGTATACATGTATGTAGTGATTCTTTTACCATACAACAGTCGGGTATACATGTATGTAGTGATTCTTATACCATACAACAGTCGGGTATGCATGTATGTAGTGATTCTTATACCAAACAACAGTCGGGTATACATGTATGTATTGATTCTTATACCATACAACAGTCGTGTATACATGTAGGTAGGGATTCTTATACCATACAACAGTCGGGTATACATGTAGGTAGTGATTCTTATACCATACAACAGTCGGGTATACATGTAGGTAGTGATTCTTATACCATACAACAGTCGGGTATACATGTAGTAAGTGATTCTTATACCATACAACAGTCGGGTATACATGTAGGTAGTGAGTCTTGTACCAGACAACAGTCGGGTATACATGTATGGAGTGAGTTTTATACTATACAACAGTCGGGTATACATGTAGGTAGTGAGTCTTATACCATACAACAGTCGGGTATACATGTATGTAGTGAGTCTTTTACCATACAACAGTCGGGTATACATGTATGGAGTGAGTTTTATACCATACAACAGTCGGGTATACATGTAGGTAGTGAGTCTTATACCATACAACAGTCGGGTATACATGTATGTAGTGAGTCTTTTACCATACAACAGTCGGGTATACATGTATGTAGTGATTCTTTTACCATACAACAGTCGGGTATACATGTATGTAGTGATTCTTATACCATACAACAGTCGGGTATGCATGTATGTAGTGATTCTTATACCAAACAACAGTCGGGTATACATGTATGTATTGATTCTTATACCATACAACAGTCGTGTATACATGTAGGTAGTGATTCTTATACCATACAACAGTCGGGTATACATGTAGGTAGTGATTCTTATACCATACAACAGTTGGGTCTACATGTAGGTAGTGATTCTTATACCATACAACAGTCGGGTATACATGTAGTAAGTGATTCTTATACCATACAACAGTCGGGTATACATGTAGGTAGTGAGTCTTGTACCAGACAACAGTCGGGTATACATGTATGGAGTGAGTTTTATACTATACAACAGTCGGGTATACATGTAGGTAGTGAGTCTTATACCATACAACAGTCGGGTATACATGTATGTAGTGAGTCTTTTACCATACAACAGTCGGGTATACATGTATGGAGTGAGTTTTATACCATACAACAGTCGGGTATACATGTAGGTAGTGAGTCTTATACCATACAACAGTCGGGTATACATGTATGTAGTGAGTCTTTTACCATACAACAGTCGGGTATACATGTATGTAGTTCGTCTTTTACCATACAACAGTCGGGTATACATGTATGTAGTGAGTCTTATACCATACAACAGTCGGGTATACATGTAGGTAGTGATTCTTATACCATACAACAATCGGGTATACATGTAGGTAGTGATTCTTATACCATACAACAGTCGGGTATACATGTAGGTAGTGATTCTTATACCATACAACAGTCGGGTATACATGTATGTAGTGAGTCTTATACCATACAACAGTCGGGTATACATGTATGTAGTGAGTCTTTTACCATACAACAGTCGGGTATACATGTATGTAGTGAGTCTTATACCATACAACAGTCGGGTATACATGTAGGTAGTGATTCTTATACCATACAACAGTCGGGTATACATGTATGTAGTGAGTCTTATACCATACAACAGTCGGGTATACATGTATGTAGTGAGTCTTTTACCATACATCAGTCGGGTATACATGTATGTAGTGAGTCTTATACCATACAACAGTCGGGTATACATGTATGTAGTGAGTCTTTTACCATACAACAGTCGGGTATACATGTATGTAGTGAGTCTTATACCATACAACAGTCGGGTATACATGTAGGTAGTGATTCTTATACCATACAACAGTCGGGTATACATGTAGGTAGTGATTCTTTTACCATACAACAGTCGGGTATACATGTATGTAGTGAGTCTTATACCATACAACAGTCGGGTATACATGTATGTAGTGAGTCTTTTACCATACAACAGTCGGGTATACATGTATGTAGTGAGTCTTATACCATACAACAGTCGGGTATACATGTAGGTAGTGATTCTTATACCATACAACAGTCGGGTATACATGTAGGTAGTGATTCTTTTACCATACAACAGTCGGGTATACATGTATGTAGTGAGTCTTATACCATACAACAGTCGGGTATACATGTATGTAGTGAGTCTTTTACCATACAACAGTCGGGTATACATGTATGTAGTGAGTCTTTTACCATACAACAGTCGGGTATACATGTATGTAGTGATTCTTATACCATACAACAGTCGGGTATACATGTAGGTAGTGATTCTTATACCATACAACAGTCGGGTATACATGTAGGTAGTGATTCTTTTACCATACAACAGTCGGGTATACATGTAGGTAGTGAGTTTTATACCATACAACAGTCGGGTATACATGTATGTAGTGATTCTTATACCATACAACAGTCGGGTATACATGTAGGTAGTAATTCTTATACCATACAACAGTCGGGTATACATGTATGTAGTGATTCTTATACCATACAACAGTCGGGTATACATGTATGTAGTGATTCTTATACCATACAACAGTCGTGTATACATGTAGGTAGTGATTCTTATACCATACAACAGTCGGGTATGCATGTATGTAGTGATTCTTATACCATACAACAGTCGGGTATACATGTAGGTAGTGATTCTTATACCATACAACAGTCGGGTATACATGTAGTAAGTGATTCTTATACCATACAACAGTCGGGTATACATGTAGTAAGTGATTCTTATACCATACAACAGTCGGGTATACATGTAGGTAGTGATTCTTATATCATACAACAGTAGGGTATACATGTATGTTATGAGTCTTATACCAAACAACAGTCGGGTATACATGTATGTAGTGATTCTTATACCATACAACGGTCGGGTATACATGTATGTTATGCGTCTTAGACCAAACAACAGTCGGGTATACATGTATGTAGTGATTCCTATACCATACAATAGTCGGCTATACATGTAGTAGTGATTCTTATACCATACAACAGTCGGGTATACATGTATGTTATGCGTCTTAGACCAAACAACAGTCGGGTATACATGTATGTTATGAGTCTTATACCAAACAACAGTCGGGTATACATGTATGTAGTGATTCTTATACCATACAACAGTCGGGTATACATGTAGGTAGTGATTCTTATACCATACAACAGTCGGGTATACATGTATGTAGTGATTCTTATACCATACAACAGTCGGGTATACATGTATGTAGTGATTCTTATACCATACAACAGTCGTGTATACATGTAGGTAGTGATTCTTATACCATACAACAGTCGGGTATGCATGTATGTAGTGATTCTTATACCATACAACAGTCGGGTATACATGTAGGTAGTGATTCTTATACCATACAACAGTCGGGTATACATGTAGTAAGTGATTCTTATACCATACAACAGTCGGGTATACATGTAGTAAGTGATTCTTATACCATACAACAGTCGGGTATACATGTAGTAAGTGATTCTTATACCATACAACAGTCGGGTATACATGTAGGTAGTGATTCTTATACCATACAACAGTCGGGTATACATGTAGGTAGTGATTCTTATACCATACAGCAATCGGGTATACACGTAGGTAGTGATTCTTATACCATACAACAGTCGTTTATACATGTAGGTAGTGATTCTTATACCATACAACAGTCGGGTATGCATGTATGTAGTGATTCTTATACCATACAACAGTCGGGTATACATGTATGTAGTGAGTCTTATACCATACAACAGTCGGGTATACATGTAGTAAGTGATTCTTATACCATACAACAGTCGGGTATACATGTATGTAGTGATTCTTATACCATACAACAGTAGGGTATACATGTATGTTATGAGTCTTATACCATACAACAGTCGGGTATACATGTAGGTAGTGATTCTTATATCATACAACAGTAGGGTATACATGTATGTTATGAGTCTTATACCAAACAACAGTCGGGTATACATGTATGTAGTGATTCTTATACCATACAACGGTCGGGTATACATGTATGTTATGCATCTTAGACCAAACAACAGTCGGGTATACATTTATGTAGTGATTCCTATACCATACAATAGTCGGCTATACATATAGGTAGTGATTCTTATACCATACAACAGTCGGGTATACATGTAGGTAGTGATTCTTATACCATACAACAGTCGGGTATACATGTAGGTAGTGATTCTTATACCATACAACAGCCGTGTTTACATGTATACAGTGAGTCTTGTACCAAACAACAGTCGGGTATACATGTATCTAGTGAGTCTTATACCAAACAACAGTCGGGTATACATGTAGGTAGTGATTCTTATACCATACAACAGTCGGGTATACATGTATGTAGTGATTCTTATACCATACAACAGTCGGGTATACATGTAGGTAGTGATTCTTATACCAAACAACAGTCGGGTATACATGTATGTAGTGAGTCTTATACCATAGAACTGTCGGGTATACATGTATGTAGTGAGTCTTATACCACACAACAGTCGGGTATACATGTATGTAGTGATTCTTATACCATACAACAGTAGGGTATACATGTATGTTATGAGCCTTATACCAAACAACAGTAGGGTATACATGTATGTTATGAGTCTTATACCAAACAATAGTCGGGTATACATGTATACAGTGATTCTTATACCATACAACAGTCGTGTTTACATGTAGGTAGTGATTCTTATACCATACAACAGTCGGGTATGCATGTATGTAGTGATTCTTATACCATACAACAGTCGGGTATACATGTATGTAGTGATTCTTATATCATACAACAGTAGGGTATACATGTATGTAGTGATTCTTATACCATACAACAGTCGGGTATACATGTAGGTAGTGATTCTTATACCATACAACAGTCGGGTATACATGTAGGTATTGATTCTTATACCATACAACAGTCGGGTATACATGTATGTAGTGATTCTTATACCATATAACAGTCGGGTATACATGTAGGTAGTGATTCTTATACCATACAGCAATCGGATATACATGTATGTAGTGATTCTTATACCATACAACAGTCGGGTATGCATGTATGTAGTGATTCTTATACCATACAACAGTCGGGTATACATGTATGTATTGATTCTTATACCATACAACAGTCGGGTATGCATGTATGTAGTGATTCTTATACCAAACAACAGTCGGGAAAACATGTATGTAGTGATTCTTATACCATACAACAGTCGTGTATACATGTATGTAGTGATTCTTATACCATACAACAGTCGGGTATACATGTATGTATTGATTCTTATACCATACAACAGTCGGGTATACATGTATGTAGTGATTCTTATACCATACAACAGTCGGGTATGCATGTATGTAGTGATTCTTATACCATACAACAGTCGGGTATGCATGTATGTAGTGATTCTTATACCATACAACAGTCGGGTATACATGTATGTAGTGATTCTTTTACCATACAACAGTCGGGTATACATGTATGTAGTGATTCTTATACCATACAACAGTCGGGTATGCATGTATGTAGTGATTCTTATACCAAACAACAGTCGGGTATACATGTATGTATTGATTCTTATACCATACAACAGTCGTGTATACATGTAGGTAGTGATTCTTATACCATACAACAGTCGGGTATACATGTAGGTAGTGATTCTTATACCATACAACAGTCGGGTATACATGTAGGTAGTGATTCTTATACCATACAACAGTCGGGTATACATGTAGTAAGTGATTCTTATACCATACAACAGTCGGGTATACATGTAGGTAGTGATTCTTATACCATACAGCAATCGGGTATACATGTATGTAGTGATTCTTATACCATACAACAGTAGGGTATACATGTATGTTATGAGTCTTATACCAAACAACAGTCGGGTATACATGTATGTAGTGATTCTTATACCATACAGCAGTCGGGTATACATGTATGTAGTGATTCTTATACCATACAACAGTAGGGTATAAATGTATGTTATGAGTCTTATACCATACAACAGTCGGGTATACATGTATGTAGTGATTCTTATACCATACAACAGTCGGGTATACACGTAGGTAGTGATTCTTATACCATACAACAGTCGGGTATACATGTATGTAGTGATTCTTATACCATACAACAGTAGGGTATACATGTATGTTCTGAGTCTTATACCATACAACAGTCGGGTATACATGTAGGTAGTGATTCTTAAATCATACAACAGTAGGGTATACATGTATGTTATGAGTCTTATACCAAACAACAGTCGGGTATACATGTATGTAGTGATTCTTATACCATACAACGGTCGGGTATACATGTATGTTATGCGTCTTAGACCAAACAACAGTCGGGTATACATGTATGTAGTGATTCCTATACCATACAATAGTCGGCTATACATGTAGGTAGTGATTCTTATACCATACAACAGTCGGGTATACATGTAGGTAGTGATTCTTATACCATACAACAGCCGTGTTTACATGTATACAGTGGGTCTTGTACCAAACAACAGTCGGGTATACATGTATCTAGTGAGTCTTATACCATACAACAGTCGGGTATACATGTATGTATTGATTCTTATACCAAACAACAGTCGGGTATACATGTATGTAGTGAGTCTTATACCATAGAACTGTCGGGTATACATGTATGTAGTGAGTCTTATACCACACAACAGTCGGGTATACATGTACACAGTTAGTCTTATACCATACAACAGTCGGGTATACATGTATACAGTGAGTCTTATACCATACAACAGTCGGGTATACATGTATATAATGGGTCTTATGCCATACAACAGTCGGTATACATGTATGTAGTGAGTCTTATACCATACAACAGTCGTGTATACATGTATACAGTGAGTCTTATACCAAACAACAGTCGGGTATACATGTATGTAGTGATTCTTATACCAGAAAACAGTCGGATATACATGTATGTAGTGAATCTCTTACCAAACAACAGTCGGGTATATGTTTTTACGACCGGTGAGACTTATTTATAAAATGGCACGTTTACTAAACCACGAAATGTTGTAACAGAAAGAACAATCCAGCAACAAACTAGTACAGTTATGTTTTTTAATAAACAATTAAATCTATATCGTAACAAAATAATAACAAATATATCAGACAAAATTTGAAAATGATAAATTAATGATAGCTTACAGTTTGTCCCTTTAGGAGCTGACCCTTTAACAGTCCAATTAATAATCCAACGTCGAATACTCCTAAAGAGTTTTTGGTAGAATGTCCTCATAAATAAGTTCAGTTGAAATAATCAAAAGGTAGAACAATACACGAATGTAATTTATATAATTTCACATCCAAAACTTTAATATTTATGTCACTGTAGAATACAATAAGTCCACGTAAGTTCCAACACAGAAAGGTTTAATATTGAAGCTGCAAGTATTTTCAAACTGTATGTCCAAACTTAAACTTAAATCGGCTAACAAGCCCTTATATATAGACCCAAAGAATTTCTAGAACGCAGAAGTCCCCATAACTTTTACGATACCCAGTTAAAAATAAACAAATATTGTTTCTAGCATGATCCTTTTCTTTCTAGCTGTTACGCGAATGCTACGTCGTGCGAAATACATCATTAATAAGAACACATGACAAAGTACTATGAGTATTGCAACATATACCAAACTCCGAAAAGGCGCAGAACAAAAGTACTTCACATGCAAGCCAAGCGAAAAGTAAGAACAAATTTGTGATGAGTCATTCAAGGAAAAGAGCTAACACGACAGTTACCGCCTTGGAACGGTCAGTCGGCAATATGGACCGACTACAACGATAAACAACCCCTTAACCTGACTAGCGTAATCTTAAACGCTGGTGTACTACTGTACATAATAATCTAGTGAGTCTTAAACCAGGCAACAGTCTGGTATACATGTATACAGTGAGTCTTTTACCAGACAACAGTCGGGTATACATGTTTCTAGTGAGTCTTATACCAAGCAATAGTCGGGTATACATGTTTCTAGTGGGTTTCTTACCAAGCAACAGTCTGGAATACGTAAATATAGTGAGTCTTTTACCAGGCACCAGTCGGGTAGACATGTTTCTAGTGTGTCTTATACCAGGCGACAGTCTGGTATACTTGTATTTAGTGAGTCTCCGTACGTTTCTTTTTCCAAGTGGCATTTTCCTGTTGTCTAATGTATAATGCATGTTTTGTAAGACACTACTACTAATATTCATTCTTGTAGTTATTATCCTTTAAAAATTTTACATTGACATTACTTTAAGTATCGACACAAATTCTGTTGAAGATATGTTATGACAATGCTTCCACCTTTGCTAAAAGTTTAGCTAAGACATTTCCATTAGGGAGAATGGAATATCATACGAATTCCTGTAAGTCTTTATTGCACAAGAAACAATACACTCGCCAGTTTCCATGTTGAAGGACTATATTGAAGCCACAACAATTAAAACCATATATCAATTGCAATTAAAACTATTTTTTTTCAACAATGTGTATAACAGATGAATAATTAATAAAAATAGATAGTTGGGAAATGTGTTAGGCATTTCAGAACTTGAACAGTTTATATTCCTATCACATGCTCACTAGAAATATACGGAATTGGCACAAGCGTATGTTATCCACGCAATAGACTTTTATAAAACGTTGTTTCATTAATTGTAATTTACGCCATATAAATACTGCATTATAAAATGGATTTAACATGTAAATGCCTGTTGCATGTTGGTCTCTCAGTCTATAGAGCTTCCAGTTGACAGATCAGCCATTGGGGGTAAATGCAGGTTTTTATTTTCATTTGTGTTAAAGTATGATAAACGGCGTCAACAGTTTATCACCTTTTAAAATAATACAAGAGTTAACGTTAGAGGTATATAACCAGTCTGTAGGTCCGTTCATAGACACCAGACAGAGGCATCGATATAAACAAGTCAAACTGATCTATCAGAATTTTGAAATATATTTGTAAATTATTGGGCATGCAAATCAACATGTAATAAAGCAGCTATTTTCCGATTATATTTGTCGGCCACTTCTTTTTGTTAATTAGTTCTTGTTTTACGTGACTGGTTATAGACTTCAGTTTGAAATAATGTTACTTCTCTTTCATGGCTTATCATACGTGCATAAAGTATGAGATTAGTCTAATGAAGCAATATCAATTATCAGAATGTAAATCGATGAATGTCATATTCTCTTCTTTCATCTTTTAATTGAGAATGGATTGCAGGGTTATTGCAGGACCGTAAATGAAAGAAATGTCAGACATGACTTCATTCAGCATGGAAATGTTGGTATTTTAATTTATTTACCTAATCATTAAAGTTAATAAAGAGTCATCAACGACGCTCAATATTTCTTTGGATTCAATTAATTTCCTTACCGACGCATATATATTTCCCCCGGATAATTGCAGATTACAAGCTGAATATTTCAATCTATGTCAACTGAAATAAAATATTATAGAGCAAAATGTCTTTCCCGTAGTAATACATTATTAGATTTTAGTACCAAGTAAGCATTATTGACAAGATTTGTCAGTTTCGTTTGATTAAATAAGACCTTCTTTTATTTTGGCAATGAAAATCTAATTCCTGTCTATATAATTTAAAATATATGGATCAGTTGGCTTAAAATAAAATTGTTACGGAAAGGTCAAGAAAAAATAATTTGGTATTATTATTATTATTATTATTATTATTAATAATACTATTATTATTACTATTATTATTATTATTATTATTATTATTATTATTATTAAACTACCGTATTACAAGGTTCTGCAAGAATTCTATTGACTATTAAATACGAACTAAATCGGTCCTTAGGTACCAACATGTGAGTTAAAGATAAAATGATACAAACCGATATATATAACACAAACACACACACACGCACGCACTCACGCACGCACGCACGCACACACATACAATAAAAACTGGTTACTGCAAAGAAGCTGAGAGTGGGCGAAAATGGCCGACTGTTTGGTTGCTTTTGGGTCAGTGTCCACAAAAGCATTGAAAGTCCTGAAGATTATCACTAAGACAGTGATAATAATATGTCTTAACAAATGTTGAAATCTTACATGAATAACGCTACTTGGTAACCATAAGGACATAACATTATTTATAACATCTCAAGAAAATACAGATGTATCTTTTACATGTTTGTATTACTCCCTATGAACATAAGTGAACATTGTTCACTGTGTAAATGTCTTACCACGCACCATACACGTATATCTATACGACTGCTGTGTGGAGAACATTCAAGATGACAAAATGGCGTAAAGTGGAACTGCTGATTAACTGTATACATGGATCATTTATTCACTTCTGTGTATTCATAAATATCAGATTCAGGCAAGCTATTTAGAATAATTGCCGTCTAGATAAAAAATATACGATCATATGATATTTCACATCCTTTATTTTACGACACATTTGAGTTGCGCAATAAAAATTTAATGTTAAAAAATAAAATTAGATGTCAGTGATCGTTTCAAAGGGAAAGTATCGCCATTGTACCATCCATTGCTTATAAACGCTTACGCCCTCAAAACATTAAACAATTGTCAAATCATTTTATTTTCAATGTGTTAGTTTTATTTTTTAGTCATTAAAATTCACTGAACAAAAGCCGCATTACTCCTGTTTCGGCAGTAAACAGCAATAATGTGTGCTAGACTTTCCTATGTGTTATGCGGCTTTGCGCTTATTACATATGAGAAATAAACCCAAATATTGCGTAAGAATTTCTTCTGAAACTTGAGTGACTTTATATAAATATTCACTCTTGTATATAACTGAGTATTATGATGTCATTGGTTTCAAGCACGCATGTTCACATGCTATTGATGGCTATAGATGGCTATTGAAACCACTCCAATCAAAGCGTACGTGACATATGTCAAGTCCATTTAAAAATAATTTGAAATGGTCTTCCGATAATGTGTCTGTTTCGTTTAGATACTAGAAGTTGATTAGCTATGCGGAAATGACGAAATGAGAAAGTCTTGTTAATTAACTGCTCGGGAATTAAAACACAAGGTTTGCAACCAACGACTTGCCATCCAGTTTGACATCAACTTTACATACTTTTTATAATCGCTTCGGTTTATTGCTTCGACTAGGTGCGCATGCATGAAATTCACACTGGGATAATAGTGCTCAGAATTGTTTTTTGTTTTGAATGTCAAGTGAATAATGCATTTATTTCATGCATTGTTGTTCGAGTGCACAGGATCTTGACAGTGATTCACATTTCAACAATTTTCACCAACATAACGATTCCAATGATGATATTAAACTGAAAACAAGACTTTAACAAAAATTTGTATAAGGCCGGTATTAACAATAATTTGAATAATACTTTAAATTATATACAGAAGGCACTAACGTGTCCATGGCATTTATATGGTCCAAACAAGTTTGATGTATACCGTTTTATCTGCGATTAAAGATTTCACATTCGTCTTCATATACTGACAAGCAACACAATAAATACCTCGCAGATTTATCGAAATACACACAATTATGTAAAGCCGTCTCTTTATTCCGCTCGTCACAACAACATGTGTTATTTTTTGCGGGTTGTGACCATTGCTACTGACGGTACCCGTGAAACAAGCAACACTGCTTCCCTGAAACATTTCGTAATTAAGAAATATGACAATAAAGAAGCCCTTGCAATGTGAAATTAATTGACCCGTACTTAGTATGATGTTTTATGGACTATGGTATATTACTCGCGTTCGGATATCAGCATAGAAGCTTAAGTGATCTGACGAATCCAATAGGAAAATAACATTATTTTCATTGACCCGAACTCCTTACCACGCGCCAAGGCAGTGTGCAATAGGACAAGTAAAACGGTTGTGGCATGACTTAGTGGTCAAGATCTTCCCTTTCTTGGGAGGCATTGTAATAGCTAAAATACTTTCAATTATAAATACTCCAAGAGTATCTTGCTTTAAAATCGATAGATGGCATCGATAAAAAATGTAACCCGACCTAAACGCTCTGCTTCAAATAACTAGTGATTAATATTATCTCAAAACTGTGATCTCTGGACTGTGACATTATAAAGGAGGGTGAATGTGTGTTGTACTATAAAAAGATCATAATTGGCTAGAACTTGTCGGTTAGATTAAATGACATTTTTGTGTAACATAGGAATATGTAATGAAACGAAGTTTATCGTCGGAACGCCATAATATGCCAGAATGCAAAGATAAACTAGTTGATAGACAATCTGTTTCGAACTTGTGAATAGATTCCAGCTGACATAAAGTAGAATACACATTTATAAACGAATATTGCTTTTACTTAAATATATTTTACGGATAATGGTTATTATTTCTGGAAATTCTCCTAAAACGATTTTTTTTCAATTCACTATGTAAAATCAAGCGTATTTGCTTTGTTTTAGCAAATATTGCCTAATATAACGATGGTGAATGGCAGAAAATATGAATAGGCAAGAAATCATCCGTTATAAATAATTAGTGAAATAAGCGAACCAATAGATTAAGAAGGATACCTTCATTTACACGAAGCTGAAATTCGATAACACGGATTGATTGACATTCATCAGGCAATCAGGCAAATAAGTGTCAAATCTGTTCCAGCTAGTAACGTTGTCATATATGTATGTACTATGTATTAAAATATTGCATTGCAAATGGAGTGATAAGTAACAATCGAGGAATAAGACCTGTTGATATGGTGACAAGTTCTTGCCGCCACTTAACTATCAGTGTTCGTGTAAATTGTAAGTCACTTCACTAGTACTGTTATGTGAAAGTACATGTTGTTATCAAGGTACCTACATAGATATATTCTAACATGAATTTTAGTGTGGTAGTAAATGCTAAAGATCGTGACTAAATAGTTGTTTTTTACCCATTTTCACAGGAAACATATCTAGTACCGGCGACATATAACGCTCGGCTATGGGCGACCCGTTATTCGGTTATGGCACATACTTCTTTTTGTGTTGCACTTTAAATTTTCATTTTATGCTATCAGGTCTAACTTTTCGTAATAAACATGAACTATAAGCAACATACCTTTTGTTTTTGTTATCAGGTTTAACTTTCTAAGATAAATATGAAAAACAAACTTCTTTGTTAAGACTAATGTGACAGAACGTAAATTGCAAGGCCATGTAGCTCGATGAAATGCTGCTTAGTTTTAATAACATAAATTCATTACTATTGTTCGTAGATTTAATTAAACATGCCTGCGCATATTCAAGGCTTTCAAAGGGTCTTAAAATCGCTGGAATAAACCTTAGCATTTGCATTCAGCAGTTTCAATTTGTTTTGATACATTTTAGGGGAACATCTATTTAGTACGTACTTTTAGCAGATGCAGTCCAGATTTTGTCATTTACTTCTACCCTTGAAAAGAAGTTCACATTTAGACTTTTCTGTCTTAACAACGTTGCACAAGGACAATAATAAACACGCGGATAAACACGTGTATTGGGAATGCGGAACATTTAAATGAGACACCTGAAAAAAAATAGTTTTACATCGACCTGATGCCTCTACCACTTAGTTTGCAGCCCGCTCTTTTCTTTATTTAATTAGTTAATTTCTTATATTGAGTCATTTATATAAATAAATAGTTCACTGGGGGTAACTAACATGAAAGACTTAGTACACCACGATCGAACTTCTGACATAATAGTTAATCACTAGCACAGGTGTACCCGGACGTTTGTTGCAACGACATATAAATATTATCTCAGTATCTCTGAGATGTAAAATGTTTCCTAGTGATTTTGTTTTTATATAAGTTACCTTAGAAAATACATTTTGACAATTGGCTAAGACAAATATATATGTATACACACAATCTGTGTACATAAGATTTATGTTGTCCCATAAGTGACATGCTCTCATTTTTATTACTTTCACTATTTTTGAAATCAATTAAATAACGTGGTCATGTCTTTAAAAACAGCAAGAAATAAAGTCAAAGCAGAAAAAATGACAAAATTTACAGGCACAATAGAGTAAAACGTTTGGCTAATCATTTAAACATATGATAAGGTAAATAAGAAAAGGTCCTATCAAAATTTCTACAGATATTTAAATCAATTGTCTGCCTGACAGCCTTTTTGTCTTTGTCAAGCCATGTTGCTTGAATATTTCTGAAGCAAAATGCCATAACGACAGAGACTGCATATTGTGCTCATTTGCATCACGCTACTTAAAGTCATAATATGTCTGGCATAGACTTTGTTTTAACTTTTCCATACAAGCTTAAAATGAAGTGTTATTTAAGATTAACTGCACAAACAAGTTCGTAGAGAGAGAGAGTTGAGAAGCTGCTGATTTTGACGGTGAGAAATAGGTTACAAGTATAAAGTGGAACAAAATGAAAAGGATTGCTTTTTGTAAGTTTCAAACCCTGAATCTCTTAAGAAACATACAAGTGCTCCAGACCAGACCATTTGATAATCGGCTTTTCAGCTCATACACATTCATCTAGTTTCTGTACTATTAAATCCTTCCTCTTTTCAACTTTTCACTATGGATTTTCCGATCTAGGTTAGCCGATTGGCGTCATTAAATTTAGTACTAAAACTCAGTATTATTATCACGGATGCTACAGATGTAACGTATTGACAACTCAATTAAATTATTGAGAATTTTGTATTTTGCATGTATATATCTTGTCCGTGTTATGGTTAACCAACTAGAAACATAAGCCCTTAAAGTTGCATGCACGCTATTGCCATGACCAACAGGGATTGGGACTGTGGACATTAAATATATTTATTTGTCATATATGACTGTACGGCACGCGAACACTTGATTTACAAGCGAAAGCTTTATCATACTTAAATCCATTAGACATCCGATTTTGAATTTAGTCATATCTTCAGACTCTAAGTGCATGCTTTAGGAACAGCAAGAAATAAAGACAAAGCAGACATAAATGACAAAATGTACAGGCACAATAGAATAAACACTGGTAACATTGATTTAAAAACGGAGGATAAAACGGGTCTTTAATTGCTTTTTCTTATTACACAATTGCCGAATTTCCCAAAACTGTCGGCGCATGCAATAGTTAATTTCTTGTAAAACGTTTTTGTACATCTGCTACTGTCAGCAAAAAGGTATTTGTTAAGTTTGTATTTTAAATAAAGGCAAACAAGCACCTAGGTGCTAGGTTCGGGAAGGTAGTAAACATTTAAAAGCCTAGTACAGTTTGAATTTGTGTGATTCGGATCTTCATTGAGGTCCAAACGTAATGGAAACATTTAGTGCAGTTGTTCGGAAATTCAATAACAACTGACAGCAATATAACATTCCATTATGCGTCTTGTAAAAGTATAAACATTGAACAAGGCAGCTAACATGTAAATGCACTTGTAATTCTTCACTTGCATGGCACCGTGTTATAGCATAAATGATTGTTTGCTTTCTGTGAACTACTAACATATCAACTTACATCAAGTGTCAAATACTTTATAAAAGCAAGGAGATTTTGAAACGAAGAATCGACCGCCTGTGTTTCTCGTTTCACAAATTAATACATGATCGCGATGAAAGACAGTGATATTGAAGAAATATACAGCTTTTGACTGTAAGCAGTGATGAATACATCTGTCTGTCTGACATTGCTATATGGATATGGTGATTACAACAACAACAACCCCGGACTGAAAATATAATCTAACATGAAGCAACAGGTATTAACATTTTTATACATACATATACATGCATATACATTTACACGAGTAAATTATTTCCAAATTTCTTAAGTATTCATTGGAAGAACTGCACGCCGAGCCTTTATTTAAATTTAAACTTACACAAGTAAAACAAAATATGATGATTTACAAACATTTTAGCATGGCAAAACACTTTAGCAATTATCACGACTATGTGAAAATCACAACATTTAAAGTGAAAGTCTATGTGCCCAATTGCAGAAATGTATGTAGAACTATGCAGGCTTTATACAAAATGAACAAAACGCCAAGAGGGACAAAACGCGCTTAACACGCGGTGAATGCCAGTCCGAGTGCTTCAATTGGATCTGTTGGTTCGAACATTGTCACGTTATAAGGTCGCTCCTGAGACAGTGAAAATTAAAGTATCCCATTAAAGTAAGATAAGTAGCAGAAAATAGTCTAAGTAGGTCGCACTATTTGAACAATTAGCTGAAGAAACTATGAAACTGCAATGCAGCAACACCTTCAATATATAAAAGATATTAAACTGTGGATGATCTTTGTCACCATGGTGCAGTCATAATAATACCTGGTACTATTTGATGACATTGTATACTTGATTAACATTAATAATGCAAACAGAATTAGTTTATTGGTATAACCCCTAGTTGTGGTAAAATTATTCTGACATAACATTGATCTGTTAATCTTTAGAAAATTTTCAAAGTTAATGCAAACGTATGGTGGGACCGCTTAAAGTAAGCACCATATAGGCATCTTATTTCTGACATTCGCGATATGCACGGAAGGATGGTTTCACGTAAACAATTGTGCTCACGAGTATGTTACATTGGTTCTGCATGCACTAGGAAAAGAGTTATACATTCCAATACATTTAGTACAGACAATACATACAAGTAGTAAACAACTCCTCGGCCTATACTCAACTCTGGTAATGGACTGCGATTTCCTGCCGCTGCACGTGTTGCGGTCCGAGCTGGATATTGTTAATCACACCTTCTTGTAATGTTATAAAGGTGGAGTCTATACAAAGTATCATGTCACAATAGGGTATGTTGATAAGCACGTAGAAACCAAATCCATAAACTTTTTAAAAAAGCCTCCGACAGAAAACAGACTGAAGCGAAGTATTTCGTTAATTACGAAGACTACCAATACTTCACATACGAATCTATATATATCGGACCACCAGAATACCACCAGGCAACGCTATTACTAGCCCATTAACAACACCGTATGTTTTCTTTCATTAAGCGTTTTGTTATCGAGCTGTGTTCTGCTAAAACTATCAGACATAAGAAGTAGTAAATGCTCAGTATAATCAGTATAATGTTGTTATCGAACTTATGTTGTGATAAATAGTGTGCAAACATGTCAAACATATGTTTTGTATGAAACTATTTGAACCAACGTAAGACTAATATGGTGTATCTTTTTTAATGTTAATGTTAAAATTATTTTAAATATAATTTATATTTGAGATTTATATGACAATTGTGAAGCCTTTGCTAATAGGTAAATTAGACATTTCCATTAAGGGGTATTGAATTCCATGCGAATTCCTATCAGTCTTAATTGCAAAAGCCGTGACACGCATGCCCGTTCCCGTGTTGGAAAATAACATTGAAACCGCAACAATTAAATCCACATGACATATATCAAATACCATTAAGACTTCTAAAACTGTTTCCGACAATTTGTGTTACGGATGAACAAGTGAGGTTGATAAATCGTGGGGAAATGTCAAATCAACTGTGTTAGGTATTTCAAAACTTGAACATTCTAGGTTCCCATCACGTGCTCACTTGTAATATACATAATTGGCAGAAGCGTATTTACACGCATCCGATATTTATAAAAAAGTTGTTTCATTATTTGTTATTTATGGCATATAAATGCTGCATTTTTTGCATTCTGTGAAAGAGACCCTCTGCTAGCTTTGGAAGAAGTCTCTATCGAGGCCCAGAGCCATGTGCCATTTGTTCCAGGGGTGACCACATCTATTCAAAGTAACACCACATCGAAGTGCAATGATTCATTATGTAGTCATTCGTGTCAATGAATGTTTTTTTCGTATCTTAGAGGTCGCCTCCGAACATTATTCACGGTTTACCGTTAGAGTTCATCTTTATAAGAGAATACAGCATTTCTGTGGGTCTGTTAATGGACAACAGGTAACAACAATAGAAACGTTTCTTGTAGGCATACAAATAAATACGTTATGACGTAGCACTTTATATTTTGTTGGTCAATTATTCAAAAGTCATATGTCCTGATTTCACGATACCGGTTACAGGCTTAATATGAAACCACTTTATTTCTCTTTCATTGCTTGCAAGAAGTGCATATAAGTATGAGACTAGTCTAATGAAGCTATATCATTAATCCGACTATAAATTAATGAATGTCATATATTCATCTGTTATCTTGTAATGGAGTGTGGATTGCAGGGTTATCTCAGGAGATTATATAAAAGTAATGAGAGACTTCATGCAGCGTTGAAATTAAATAGGATAATGTAATAAATTTAGCTAATCATTGAAGTAAATAAAGAGTCACCAATGGCATAATTTTCTTTTGGAATCAATAAATGTGCCCCTACAGATTTTGATTGCCCAGATAAATGTAGAACACAAGATAAATAGGACATAAGTCATTACTTGTTACACCACATACCCTTTAACATTACGCTGTCACTGTGGTTTTGGTACGAGCCATCCGCGCTTCTCATTTTAACTTTAAACTTTTCCAAGATGTCGATTCAATCTGCCAGCGTTCATTTCCTCAAAATTTATTCTAAAATTTTGCTTCGACAGCTAATCAGGAAAAACACTCACTGCTACCGAGGTTTCATTTTTTGTGCTTATCGATATTTAATTTTCGTTAGTGGAACCAAATCAGACACACTGCCAAACTGTCGATTTCATTTAACAGAGGCTAGGTTGTTGTAGCAGTAGTGCGGGTAAAAAGAACACGATCTGCGGTATTATGCTGTCGGTACTCAGCGGATAACGTTGAGGTTGCTATCGGGTCAATATGCACAGAATCTGACACTTCCGGAATGATGTCTTCTAGACAAACAGAGAAAATAAAATATGTCATCAAATATTGATAGCTTATATATATATATCACACTGACTGATAGGGACTATGAGGACCAATAAATACAGCAACATAACTTCAGACAGTGGTAGCATTTAAATACTGGTATTAGCACTCTATAATACTAGTGAAATTTATACATCATGTCAATCTCCTAATCGCCAGAAACATATTACTATATGACCGCTGTGCGCGGAGCATTCCAAATGAACAAAATGCAGGAAAATTAAAATGCTTATTTAAATATATGTTTATTAAAGAAAGGGAATCGTTTATTCACTTTTTCATTTTAGTGTATTTATAAAATCAAATCAGAATGAAGAATGTAACATAATTGCCGTTTAGATAATAATTTACGATAGTATGATAGTGTACATGTAGCTTTTTACGACACTTGTTTCTTTCGGAAGATCACCTAAATATCTGACAATTTAAATCAGATGTCCACGATATCGTCACTTATGTGAGCGGGAAATGTTAATTATCCTTCCTGTTTCATCTTTCGATCAACTATTAACGTCTTCAAAAATATAAGTACCGTAAAATATTTAAGTAAAAAAGGAAAATTGATAAACTGTAAGTTTATGAAAATTAAACAATTACAAGAAATTTTTCTGTTTTAATGGTTTATAACAATTAATTTCTGCTGCATAACACTGAACACTCGCTGAATTATTCATTTTATCAGTATCAAACACTAATTACAATGCATGTCATTTGTCATTGTGTGGCGTTTTGCCTTACAGATAGATCGTGAACCTCCACGTTGATACCAAAGTAGAAGCGATGACAGCAGAAAAATAAATGTGTTTAAGTAGCAAAAATGACATACCTAGCAATAAGTACGTGGCTATCACCTTACACCCGCCACTGTTTTGTGTTTGAAAATATTATCATTTCACTTATTTAAAGACTTTGAGGAAGTAAAGACTTTGAGGAAACAAACGAGGCGAGTCTTTCGTTAATAATTGCTGAGTTGTGGAACAGAGAACCATTACCATGATGACTAGAAACATTGAGTTTGTCCCCCTGTTGATACCTCTTGATAACTATTTGAGTTTATCCCCCTGTTGATACCTCTTGATAACTAGTTGAGTTTATCCCCCCCGTTAAGACCTCTTGATAACTAGTTGAGTTTATCCCCCTGTTGATACCTCTTGATAACTAGTTGAGTTTATCCCCCTGTTGATACCTCTTGATAACTAGTTGAGTTTATCCCCCTGTTGATACCTCTTGATAACTAGTTGAGTTTATCCCCCTGTTGATACCTCTTGATAACTAGTTGAGTTTATCCCCCTGTTGATACCTCTTGATAACTAGTTGAGTTTATCCCCCTGTTGATACCTCTTGATAACTAGTTGAGTTTATCCCCCTGTTGATACCTCTTGATAACTGGTTGAGTTTATCCCCCCGTTGAGACCTCTTGACAACTAGTTGAGTTTATCCCCCTGTTGATACCTATTGATAACTAGTTGAGTTTATCCCCCTGTTGATACCTCTTGATAACTAGTTGAGTTTATCCCCCTGTTGATACCTCTTGATAACTAGTTGAGTTTATCCCCCTGTTGATACCTCTTGATAACTAGTTGAGTTTATCCCCCTGTTGATACCTCTTGATAACTGGTTGAGTTTATCCCCCCTGTTGATACCTCTTGATAACTAGTTAAGTTTATCCCCCTGTTGATACCTCTTGATAACTAGTTGAGTTTATCCCCCTGTTGATACCTCTTGATAACTAGTTGAGTTTATCCCCCTGTTGATACCTCTTGATAACTAGTTGAGTTTATCCCCCTGTTGATACCTCTTGATAACTAGTTGAGTTTATCCCCCTGTTGATACCTCTTGATAACTGGTTGAGTTTATCCCCCCTGTTGATACCTCTTGATAACTAGTTGAGTTTGTCCCCCTGTTGATACCTCTTGATAACTAGTTGAGTTGATCCCCCTGTTGATACCTCTTGATAACTAGTTGAGTTTATCCCCCTGTTGATACCTCTTGATAACTAGTTGAGTTTATCCCCCTGTTGATACCTCTTGATAACTAGTTGAGTTTATCCCCCTGTTGATACCTCTTATTTTGCTACTGGTTGAGTTATCCCCCCTGTGATACCTCTTGATAATTAGTTAAGTTTATCCCCCCTGTTGAGACCTCTTGACAACTAGTTGAGTTTGTCCCCCTGTTGATACCTCTTGATAACTAGTTGAGTTTATCCCCCTGTTGATACCTCTTGATAACTAGTTGAGTTTATCCCCCCTGTTGATACCTCTTGATAACTAGTTAAGTTTATCCCCCCTGTTGATACCTATTGATAACTAGTTGAGTTTATCCCCCCTGTTGATACCCCTTGATAACTAGTTGAGTTTATCCCCCTGTTAATACCTCTTGATAACTAGAACTCAACAAACTTAACTTACACATTGGCAACATAAATTTCCAATTTGTTATTTCCTCCAAGTTAGTACATTTTGTTCAAATCCGGCTAATGATAATAAATCCTTTGCAGTTTCCTTTAGATTTGTGCAGTTTCACGCGCAACACAATTAAATTAAATCCAATGATTTATTGTTTTAATTGTATTTATTCTATGTATTCTTCATTATTCAGTAAGTTCCAGACATTGTATGACCCTTATAAATAAACATCACTGTAATCACTTCAATCCCTTTTACATTATTTTACTTGAAAAGCTACGATGTTTACCAAATCTAATTTAAATTAAGTACGTCTCTTGCACTGCCGACGTATTTTAAGGTAAAAAGTACAGTTGCCTGATTCATACAGGTAAATAAATTAACGAGTCACTTCAAAGACATTGCTAAGAAATATTACTATTTGACATTTGTATCATTTTTACAAGGCATGCGCACTTAATGATTGATCGGTGAAGGAGTAGTAAACTTAAATATTACGTGAGAATATATTCTGCAACTTGAGTTTAAAAAATGCAAAACATTGTGTATAACTTAACTGTCACTACCCAATGTTAGCTAATGAATGCTATTGATACCACGCCAATCAAAGCCTACGTGACATATGTCAAGTCCAATTAAGACTCCTTTCATATGGTCTTCCTGTAATCTGTCTATTCTGTTTAGATACTAGCTGTTGACTAGCTATGCGGAAATGAAGAAATGAGAAAGGCTTGTTGATTAACTGGTCGGGAATTAAAAACACAACGTTTGCAATCAGCGCCTTGCCATTTTGATAGCAATATTTCAAGCGTTTTATTAGCTTTGTTGGTTTGCGCTTTCGACTAGGCGCGCATGCACGAGATGCATTATGGAGAAATGACGCGAATGATTATTTATTTCTGTAAACGTCAAGGGATAAACAACTTGCATTTACCTAATGCATTTTTGTTTAAGTCCAAATGATCGTGACAGTGATTCACATTTCAACCATTTCATGAACAGAACGATTTTGAGGATGACATTTAATTGAAGTGAAAACCTAACCGGTAGTTTATTGAAGGCAGATCTTTGCAATAATTTGTATAATACTTGAAATAAATTGTATATACAGTAGACACAAACATGTCAATGGTACTTACAAACACCAAATGCGTACCCATTTTAGTATGCGATTTAATAATACATGTACACATTGCTATATTCATATAGACAACAGAACAGACAACACAACACGTATCATTAGGACTTTTCGAAATGCACATAATACAGTATATTGTTTAGGCAATAGCAACTCCCTTCCCGCCACACTTCATAACCGCACGCCAAACTCATTGCGGGTTGAAACATTTGATAGCAATTGATGGTACAAATAAAGCTTGGAACATGTTTTCCTTTTACAATTCTGTATAATGTGGCACTTACTAAACTGTACTTAGTATGATGTTTTCTCTGCTATTTTTGTGATAACATTCACCTTTTCTGTACAATACTCAAAACTAAACAAACTGCCCAGATATTATCCCTTTCTTACAATTATCAGTGCGTATTAACAAAAAGCTAACCAACAACAACGTAGTGGTAACGCCAAAGATTGCCTAATCTTACAAGTTGTGTTTAATGCAGATTTTGATTGCACGGATTGATTGGCATTCATTAGGTAAATATATTTAAGGTCCGTTTCGTCTAGTACTCAAGCTAGTAAAAATAAAAGCCTTGCAAAATACTGCTCTGTAATTATAAATACTTGCTTGAAGCTTATGCAAGCCTACTTCTGTCTCATGTAAAACAATGATCATATAGGCATTGGTTTCCTACATCTTGTTATTGTAATAATGCAATATGATTATGATTTAAAATATGTATAATACTAATTAAGAACTTCACCGCGGTAATTTCAATGAACAATATTATAGTGCCTAGAAACAATTTCGAAGAAAGAGGTTTGTTTTATCGTTAAATGGAATACAAATTAGTTGTTCCATTAGGTAATTGAACTGTGGTGCGGATTTTTGCTGCTGTGTTCATAAAAAAAGAAAAAAAAAAGAAACACTCACGAACAAAACGCACATTACAAAATGTATAAACACCTTACAGTATGCAGAGTATCAAGGATGACACAAAACAGCAACCTGATAATGAAGATTTATCAAGATTTTATGCCGCTGCCAGCGCACCATTATTGCAGGAAACGATCCCGTATTGTAATTTCAGAAACTCTCGTATTTTTGTTACTAAACTAATCTTCATAAACTATCAGGTTCCACATGGTTATATTTGGCAAAATACTCAATACCAGGATTCGTATACTTGTTTCTTCGCATTGGATAGAACTAAAGTTGGTTAAAAAATCGGGATATAAGACCGATTTATTTAGTGAAAAAACAACAACACAAGAACAAATATCTAGAAAGGTTGCCATTTTTTCGTGAAAGCTAAAAGACCTTAATGATACTAATTATCTTAAAGTATATAGTTGTTTTTGATATATTCACCCACTTTCACATGAAATAGATAGAGTGACTTCATGTTGGAAGCATGCACTGGACACAAGTTATTATGCCAGACTTAGTCTCACTATCTTGACGCGATCATTGCCGTTTTATCCTGCTTTCACGCGTAAATGTGCAGGATAAAGCCTTGCCGGATAAACTTAGTGATATCCAGTCAAAAGGTCACGTGACTAAACCACGCGTATGAATACACTGTTTACATTAGTTATGTTCACACGCCTATTTTTTCATATAAAAGATAAAAGCAGGATAAATCGAATAGGTGGTTGTTGCCGAGAATAAGAAAGTTTATCTGGTTCGCTTCGAAGCGTATCTTGGCTCGCTTAAGCTCGCCGAGATATTCGCTTCTCGCTCACTAGATAAATTTTCTCATTCTCGTCACCAACCTTGTATTCTCTATATATGCCGAGCGTAAGCAAGAGAAACCCTACCAGGATAACTTGTATTGACTTTGCTTAGTCGCTGCTGCGGTTTGAACCCACCACCTTCTTCACCCGAGCATTTTAAATAATGTGCTCAGCGATAAGGGAACAAGTAATTCAAAGGTGAAAACTGTTACTGAAAAGTAAACAGATAAACAGCAGTAGCATACAACAGTTTGCTGTTATCGTTTATTTAATGTCGGAATAATTAATGTTGTTTTAGTGATACGAAGAAAATACCTTCAAAACATAAAAAAAAACATATTAGTATCAGTTGAGGAAAATATGCCACCCAGAACCCAGTAATTTTCATTATTTCTGTTTTTAAAGGAAACTTAATTTTCACTATACCATATATCTAAAGTCATACTTGATATTTGGATACACTTACACAAGAGAGAAAGAGGATATAGCATATGCGTTATTTATATTCATTTAGATAAGTGGTTCTATGGAAAGTGTACTAGTAAGAGGTTGCGAAAAAATGGCAATAGCTTGTAAGTTTTCATGTTAAAACTTCCCGTATTGTTATTTCTGCGACAAGAACTTTATAAAGTAACAGATCCTAGTAAATATAAAAGGAACAGTGCATAAAACTGATACAACACAATACAATAAATTATTTTAAAGAAAGATAAAAATTATATGAGCGATATTTACATCAATCTCCAATGATTTGCCATATAAAGAGAAGTTATATATTCCATTTAAAACTTATGTATTTGTATAACTGTACAAACAGTAATATCTACGCATACATTTATGCTACTTAATGGCATTAAATATAAAATTATGACACATCTTACCATTAAAATGCCACATACACCGCGTCCTAATAGGGAATAAAAGCTGACATCGAAGCAATGTCGAATAAACGTAACAAGTTGGAAACGTGTTTATAATTGATTCGGCAAACATCGATAGTAATAGTGTAGCAGAGTGGTATTTTAGCATTTTAATTTAGTGCAATTACTTTCACTTATAACTTAGTGCAGTATGTTAATTTGGTCTTCGCGCTTTTTTTATACCACGTGATTCCATTCTGAACCACGCTGGTCAATCCGCCGCCAATCGTCAACCTGTAAGAATCGTTTCTTATGGTTTGCTTTTGGTTTGCTTGAGTTGGAGTTGTTGAATTGTATTGACTGATTACGGCGACGACAAACTTTAAATTTTCTAACAGTTATTGCACACTAAAGGATTGCATGTTTGTTTACAGAACTGCTTACTTACAGAAATTTCACTAAAATCAAGTTACAAATGGAGCCCCTGGTGAGCATCCTAGTAGACACACCACTTGGACTCTCCGTGTAGCAAGTGCAGGGGATGAAACAGGCAGAACACAGTGGAAGGCTGACGATTTCCGTAGCTGCAGGGACCACGTGGTCGAGTGTAATGTAGGTTTGTGTTTGGGTCAACACGCATGCATTCTAGTGTTTTGTGACCACTCAGCATTTTAGCGATGGATTCTGTGGTCTGATCTCTTTTCTTTAAGTGTGCAGAGACTATTGTCTTCTTACTTCCTAGTGTAAGTGTTAATAGACTTAGAATAAAAACAACTTTTTGTGCGCTTTTTTGTTTAATTTTATCATGTACTTTTCATTATGTTAAGTTATTATTTTTTCTTCTCATGTTATAATTAAATTTGTCAATGTAGTGAGAGCAGTTTATAGTAAAGACACGAGTGTAGTAAGAACCATACAAAAAGGTAAATTACATTTAACTTCATTCTCCACTTATTGCATGCATTTTCACTTTTCCTGCACGTCATTACAAAATCCAACATGTGATTGTTAAACAACACAATAACTGACTGATACCTTGATTATTGATATGTTTTTTATCCTCTTCGGTTCTGGTTTATGTTTTGGTTAATTATGTGTTCATGGTTTAAAGTTGATAGCTGTAGATGAGTAGAATAGCTTTTAAGTAGTTTGATAAAAAGAAGTGGTCTCTAGGAATATACTTTTCGCAGTTCCGCAGTTTCGCAGTACAAATTTATTTTAACATAAGTGTTAATGTTTTAACTTTTTTACCTACTGTTTAATTGATCAAAAATCGTCGAGCTTTAATATTGTTTACTTTAAGTAGCACACATGGCTTCTATTTCTAGGGAGGATATGAAACTGCTAGAAGAAGTAATAGCGTGCAAACTGGAGACAGGTGATGAATTCGAGAACTTCATGAAAGAACACGAAAAGATTAAGCGGAGAGGCTAAGAAGTCGAAAGCAAAAAACGCGTCCAAGATTCCTTAGATTTCTACCTTCTTCGGAGATAAAAGTACAGGAGAAGTTTCTTGTAATGCATGGAAATATGAGATTAGGTGCCTCATACGTGAGAAAATGTACTCTCCCGATACAATTTTGTTAGGAGTTAGAAGGTCATGCAAGGGCGAAGCGGCAAATATACTTAGAAGAATGGGTATCAACTGTACACTTACTGATATAATGAATAAGTTTAAGAGCACTGTTCGGTCAGGTGCAGACACAAGAATCCTTATTGAAAGAGTTCTACGCTTGCAAACAAGAGCTTAATGATAAAGTTGTTTCATATGCTGCCAGAGTTGAGTAAATATATTCCCAAGCGTGTGATACGGGTGCATTTCCTTCATTGACATCTGCTAATCCATTGCTCAAAATGTATTTTATCATGGTTTAATAAAACCTATCAAACAAATGGCATCATACAAGTTTGAAACTACGCATGACTATGAGTCAAGTTGGAAAGATAGAGAGCGAAATGAATGACGTTGAAAATAAACACAACCAGACAAAGAACGTCTGCCAAAATGTCAGTAAGTCTGAGGAAAATATAAAAATTCAATTTGATGAGATCAAAGCTATGATTGGTCAATGAAAGGAAAAGTTGCTCGTCTTGACAACACAATAGCAAATTCAGGCTAACTCCTGACTTTGTCGGCCAGCAACAAAATATCCCTAAGAGGTCATTGTACTGAAATACCAATAATAGGTCGTTGTCAAAGTAGAGGTCAGTGTACGAGAGGCATGGTGCAATAGGCTAAGAATCAGGTCAATCAGGGGTTCCAGAAACTAATTTCTGCAAAAACGTTTCAACCACAAAACAGGCAATTCGTACAATGTCTTTCTTTTTCTGGTTTTGGTCATTGACTAGAGATTGACCTAACAATGACCGCAGATGTTACACCTGGTGACAAAATGGTCACTTAGCGAGGTCATGCTATCTTTAAACATGTAACTACCTGTGTAGAGGGTCAATACATAGGCCAAAGTACAGGTAAAGACCCACATCTGGTTGGTGAACCGTCAGAAGTAACCATATACTGTAATGGCAAAGAAACCATTTCTATTTGTAACACAGGCACTTGTGTGTCTATTTACAATGACAATCTGTCGGATGCGACATTGTACCCTGTAACAGAACGGTAGCAGATTGAATATGCAGATGAAAACACATTGCTATATAAACGTTTCATCGAACATCAATTATCGTACCTGAATTGCCTGATAGTGAGGAGCTGATATGCCCAATGCTTGTTGTTTTAGATACAAATTACAATCAGACAACACCTATTTTGCTCGGCACTAATGTCCTAACATTGCAGTTAGCAGCATTGTAAGAAACAATATGGGGATAACTTTTGCAAAAGTCACAGTTGAAAGGCCATTTGTATACAGCATTATAATGTTTGATATTGAGAAAAAAGGCCCTTAAGAGAAACGTTTATTGCCGGGCATCTGTCGAAAATGAGCCGAACACAATTTCCATTGGCCCCTAATCAATCAGTCACTTCAGAATGTGTCACTAGTCATGAGATGAACTATTAACCAAGTACTGCAATGCTTCATGGACACGAAACGTCACCAGTGCCGGAACATGTATTTGTAGCCCCTACTAGCTATCATTATAATGGTAAGAAACAGTAAATTTCAGTCAGTTTATCAAACTTGTGTACGGATATTGTAAATATTGCTCCTAAAAATACCATTGCAGACTTACAGCCTGTTGTTGTTGGGAACAGTACATTGCTGCCAACAACTAATTAAATCACCTCTCGACAGATTTGACATGGGTTAAATCTAGAAATCAAGAGTCTTCATTTACAGATGTTTGAAATAGACACAAGCATGTCTTCTCGGCAATTGACTTTGAAATTGGAAATTGCTCAGAACTCAAGCAGAGAATTGATTAAATTGATGAAATGCCTTTTAAGCAACGTCACATATGTATTCAGTCCCCAATAATTGAAGAATTGTTAGCCAAAAACATTATAAGGTCTATGTCTCGTTGGGCTTCATTCGTGGTTCTAATCAGAGAAAAGATTGGTACGAATAGTAAACTTCGAATGTGCATTGACTACAGGGCTTTAAATATCAGAACCATTAAAGACACATATGCTTTGCTCCGACCAGTGGATATATTTGATAGCTTAGCTTGCCTGGTTCAAAGTGGTTTCGACAATAGATATGAAAAGTGGTTACCATGTTCTCGAAGAACGCACAACTTTCACTCTTGGTCCGTTACGAGTTTAATAAACTCCCTTTCGGTCTTTCTAAGCAGTCCTAGCTCGGATGATCTGGTCAAATTCAGTTCCACGTTTGATCAACATATTGAACGCATACAACTTGTTCTTACTTAACTTAATGACGGAGGCATGATGTTTGCTCCTGAGAAATGTCATTTTTCTCAAAAGCATGCCAATTTCGTTCCTTGAACATGTGGTTTCTGAGAAAAGACTAGATACAGATCCGGACAAAATGTTGAAAAAAGTAAAATAGGAAATTACCCAAGACGTAAAGATGAGCTCATATGATTTCTTGCCCTTTGTGGTTATTATAGAAGATTCATACACAATCTTTCAAAGCCATTGGCAGATCTTTGTGCCCCAAAAAGTCCCTAAAAGTCAAAGCTGAAGAACAAGTACAATTGCAGTGGAGTGACAAACACGACCATTGTTTTAACACTCTAATGAGCGTTTCTCAATACTCCCCCTGATCTTGCATATCCTGATTTTTCAAAGCCCTTTGGATTACATACTGAAGCAAGTGGGCATGGTTCTTGGAGCTGTTTTTATCAGAAACAAAATGAACGGGTCCTCATCAAATAAGTGACATAATAAAAGATACAAAAGTAATGAGAGTGGAACGTACACTGTGTAATCTTAAACAAATACACAACCATGTCATGAAAAAGAAGAAAAGTAAATTTGAACATAACAAAATAAAGATATTAAAAAATTAAGAAATAGTAAACCGAAAGATTTTTGGAAATTATTACACAACCTAAAAGAAATGAGGCTAATATTCCAGTTGATGATTTGTTAAGTATTTTGCTTCGTTCCAGTTTAAGACCACGAAGCTGTGGATGATGAACGTGAGCATTTTGTTACTGACCAATTGTTTTCTTCTGAAGAATATAACACAGAAGAAATTAATATTCCTATTACTATACCGGAAATAGAAGCTGCTATTAATAAGCAAATAAGAACAATGTCTTTTCAAAATCTCCACAAATATTTAAATTAATCTACTCTAGACAAAAGCAAACAGGGTAAATGTAAATGTGGCCAAAACACAGAGACGTGACATAACTCCAAAAAAGAAAAACCATCAGTTACCGCCTTGGAACGGTCAGTCGGCAAAACCGACTGGGGTGCTTAAAACAAATAAAGCATATGCAGGATATGCGCTTATCAAATAATATTTTATTGAATCGGATGATACATTATCCTCACACCTTCTTGATTTATTTAATGCAATATTTGACGTGAGTATTTCCCTAGTAAATGGAGCGAGGGCGTTATTGTTCCTTTACATAAGAAAAAGATATAAATGATGTTAACAATTATGGAGGCATCACATTAGACAGCTGTTTTTTTCGAATTGTTTTACTTCAATTCGAACTACGAGATTAAATGCATGGGCCGAAAGAAATAAGAAAATAACAGATTCACAATTCTGTTTTCGTCAAGTTAGGTCCACTGTTGACGTTTGTTTATTTAATGCGATAATACAAAACACTCTCAATAATGGAGACCGTCTTTATTGTGCTTTTGTGGACTATTCGAAAAGATTAAAATAATTTAAAGTAAGTATAATGATATAAAATGCCTTATAAAGGGGGCACCATATAATTGAGATTTTGTACTGTGTCGTTGGCCTAAAACAAGGTGAAGTACTTTCCCCAATTTTGTTTTCCTTCTTCATCGAATATATAGACAAATTCCTTCATGATAGTAACATAGATCTTACAATTGAAAATATGTCTTTTTGGTTTTATTGTTTTTAGCAGATGACGTATGTTGCTTGGGCAAAAGTCCTGAAGATTTTCAAAATAACTTAGATCATCTATCATTATATTGCATAAATGACAAATAGAAGTCAACACTGTAAAACAAAGTTTGTTGTCTTTGGAAAGCGTGGTGGTATAAGGGAGTGTATATCTTAGAACTATGAACGTCGTACTATTGATGTTGCCAATGATTTTAATTATCTTGGGACTGTTTAAACTTCACCGACTCTTTTCTGTTAAATCAATCTACATTGAAAGGAAAAGATTTGAAAGCTTTAAATTTATTGTGCTACAAAGTAAAGTCATACCCATTGAGTTCTTTGTCAGTTATTTGATGCATTTGTTGGTAATATAATAAGATATAAGCTATTCTTGCGAGGTCTGAGGCTTTGGTAAATCGAAAAGGATGGAAAGACTTCACCTTATTTTTTTAAAAAGTATTCTTCGGGTTAAATCATCTACTCTTACTATCGGTGTATACGGTGAATTGGGGACGCTATCAACTATATGTTCTAAGGTATGTCCGGATCATAAAATACTGGTGTAAACATGTAAATACTGATAATGTCATGCTATCTACTATTTACAGGTGTTGTATGACAGTTTTTAATGGATTAACGAAATTGGCTATAAACGTCTAATCTATTATTGATAGTTATGGTTTTTCGTTTGTATGGACTTATCCTTATTCTGTTAACATAAAGTCATTTTACGTTAAAAACTGGGGTTTTCAATTCATTTATACAGCAATGGTATTATGAACTGAACAAAAGTAACACTTCGTTATTGTATAAACATTTTAAGCTCACGTTCGGGTTCGAGTGTTATCTAAATACTTTACCAAAGTCCGTCAGAACCATATTAGCCAGATTCTATCTTCTCATGACTTAATTATAATTACTAGTAGGTATAGAAGGTATAGAAAAAGACATGTGCGAATCTGCACTCTTTGTGACAGAAATTAGATTGAAGATGATTTCCATTTTTATTGATGTTTATTATCATATTAGACCATCACATTTTAATTTGTTGAAGTTTTAAAAATAGAACTCACATTAAAGCTTATTAGATATGTAAAGACATTACCGAATCATTCATCTGACGCAAATCTTTACTAACACGTTAGTATATCATACAGCAATAATGTGATATTCAAATATAGTTGCAAGTTGCAAGATAGAGCATTAAATGCTGCTGCTATCTCCATCATCAGGTGGGTGCCATATTCATCGGACGTTTCGGCGCTAACCCACAAAGTCCTCCTATGGTGTGCCGACCTGGAGTTGATCAGATTCCGACCTGGAGATAGTATGCTTTTGCTACTCTGTCTCGTCTGCCAAATTTTGGTGACTGACTACTTCTCTGCACTGTGGCCACCAAACCACTGCTTCCTCCCTTTTTCGCCAAATCCACAGTGAGGCGCCTTCTGTTTCTCGGGCAATAGCTGATAAGGCTCTCTTCCGGGATTGTCCAGTTATCCCAAGTCGGCTGAAAGTGCGCCACAGTGACTGGGCTGGAAATCCTCTGCAGCCTACCTCCACTGGAAAACACCATGCCTTCCAACCTCTTTCAACACAACTCTCTGTGCGGGCCTGATACTTTGTGAGTTTTCTTTCGAAGCTCTCCTCAATTCTCTCTTCCCATGGTACTGTCAGTTCAACCAAGGCTACTTGTTTGGTTGAAAGTGACCACATAACCATGTCTGGTCTCAGGTTGGTCACGGTGATCTCTTGTGGAAATATGAGTTGACTCTTCAGGTCTACCTCCAGTTTCCAGTCACTGGCAGTGCCTAGGATTCCACTCGAACTTTTTGCTCCTTTGCCCTCTTGCCCTGAGATGTATTGATATATTTTACACTTACAATTTCAATTAGTTTTGCACAACTAGTTTATATATTCAGTTTAGTGAAGATGTTATCTGTCTACCTATTATACCATATATTGTCTTTGCATATTAAGTACATATGGCGTGATACTAAATAGCAGCCAACCAGTTAGATTTAAACCTCATGTAGACGCATAAATGTACGCATAGGCACTGTATAGATCATGATCAAACAACTACTCATATAACAGTCTGATCGGGATCTACTACGATTGTAATTTATTTTCCTAGTGTATTAAATTCCATAATCACGATATTCAAGATACAAATGTATGCTGTTTGATTAACCAATGATTACGTGACTAACATCTTTACAATTGTATATTATATTTTGATGGAGAGAGACAGGAAACAGTCTAAGCCTGATTAAAATATATGTTCTGTTCTAGTAAAATCGTCTATTTAAGTCTTGACTTGATTATGTCACAGTTTGGGAAAATCTGAGCGACCAATCATTACTTAATGAATATTTGCCTGTAGATGGAATTAAAACAATCCCGGTGTCAGAATTTGCCGTCATCTGGAAGCGGCAATAAGATATAAAGCGTTTTATAAAGACAGGCAGATTGCAATGTGGCACGTTTTATTATGTTAAGACAAAACAAATGAGAAATATAATTTAAAACGTCGGATAGCTTTTTAAATGAGAGTGGCAATAGCCTTTTTCTTTCTCAAGTCAGACGATCGATGTGAAACAGATTCCCACAATGCATGATCATGATTACGTATGATTATCTAGGTCATTGTATTGCAATAAAATATTAAAAAAATAACAGACATGAGTTTTGAAATCATTTTTACTTTTTATTTTTTGAAATACATCGCAACGACCAGTAATGATCCTTATGGCGACGGCCTGCTATTTTGTTGGAGGAAGACCCCAAACAAATGTCTGGGTAGAACTACCGGCGCACCGCAGGTCAGCTGGAAGATCTTTCAACATTAAGTCCTTCGCCCCGAACGGGACTCGGACCCACGCGGTGAGAGGCTAAGCGCTCAGAGGAGTTACAAGTCGGCGACTCTACCACTACGCCCCGTGTTAATCATTAAGAATATATAATAGCAATCGACTCTTGCTTATAGAACGGTGTTTATCATTTGTAGAGTAAATAATTTACATAAGTAACAAAGCATTATACAATTATAACCGAAATGCATAATTTTGAAGGGCCAAAGATAAATGGCTTTTCACCTGATCTTAATCCCGAATAAAACGTGCTCGTGGATTATTAAGACCGTCTCAGTGCATGTCAGCACATGATTTGTACTCCAAAAGACATTGTTTCGGTACATACGAGTATAGTTAAAAAACGATCTTCGGTCGTAAAATGTCACAACACGTAATGTTTCTAAACTAAATGAGTTAAGTTTAGTTAATGGGTTAATGTGCATAAGTAGAAACGGTGGATTCCCGATTTAGAACAACAACTCACCTTTGCTCTATAAAATCAGATAAAAGATGTGCATTTGATTTGCCCGATAAGCCGTATGCTGACATTTTACAAAGATTTTGCTTGCAAAAGCTGTATCACTGTGGATACGTTGTTCACTCTCTTATAATATCGTGTTCTGTTCTGTTGTAACAAAAGTGCTGAAAATGATCTAAGACAGATGGAACTTGCCGTTATGAACTTTAATGTTATAGCTTTCAGCTAAACAATCACATCGACACTGATGAAACCAGGGATTCACCATCTGCTGTAGGGTTGTATTTGTTCAAATTTCACAAATATACCGCTTAAATCTATTAACCAGAAATATATGTTGTTCAGTTGAAGTCAAGTTTTTAAAACTACTCAAGTAAGGGGTCTAGGGAATTAAAATAAAATATATTTTGCATAAATAATACAATAGAAACAAAGTCTTAATAAAACTCTTACTTTCTTATTATCTTTAAGTAAAATCTAATAAAGTTCTATTGTAGATTTTAGTAATTATAATTACCATAGTTACTTTGATTGTAAAGTTTATCATTAAAGGTTACATATAAAATATCAAAACTTCATTCTATGTCAAGGTTATATATAGAACTACAACTGTTTAAACAAGAGTAACATACATACTCTTATTATTTAGAACATTTTATAGTAAATTTAAATGAAATTTTAAAGGTTGGATTTGTTGCCATGGAAAAAGATACAAAAAGATTCAAATATTTATTTGTCCATTTTTTTTATTAAAAATCCTATGCAAAGTTAATTGTGTGTTTTTATGTGCACACAACTGTGAATATTTTTACTCAAAATTTATTTACGAGTACCCTTTTTCTGATTTCTTATCATTTAACTATCTCTACTTAAACGATTTAAAGGCCAATTGGTCAGTTACTGGCATTATTTAAGATGAACCGATTTTGTAACAAGCTTCATTCATCCCATTATAGTAACACAGCTACACCCAACATACAGATCAGGGATTACAGAATTGGCCTATCAATCCGTCAGCCCAAGTTCGAACCCAACTACTTGCGGAAGGTTTTTTTTAAACTATGTTTTGTTACCTTCTGTCAGTCATATGATTATAACAATGTCATCAAAAGTTCAGGTTTATAAAGAGAGTAGTAGCCATTAAACTGAGCTATTCCTTTGTATATTCTGTTTTTGCTGCAAATATGAGTGGGTAAAGAAATTCTTCGTCATATCTTTCTCGACCCCTTTCTTAAAGAACAAAATACAACGCTGACAATCAATTCGAGATCGAATACTAAAGACAACATTTTATGACAAGAGATAGATGGTGTCGGCACAAAGATATTAACCCTAATCAGTTGCCTAGCCAGATAATTCAACTCTAAACTATCCAGAACAACAAGGTGCTGTCTGGACAATTACTTCATAAAACATAAACGATTGCTTTAATTTAGCTATATTGGAAGAACGTGGTTTTATTTAAAGAATAATTATGTCTTAGATATGTCAGCAAATTCGAAAAAGAAGTTCTGTTATCAATATACATGTTTTACAAAAAAAAAGATATTTCGCCGTAAACGCACTTGTTCCAATGTCGATTTCTTTCTGAATAAAAAGTAAACTTATTGGAAACCAAACTGATTTATTTACTTATATGTCTTATTTTTAATTTTGCTACATATCGGTTTTGTCTAGATAAACCGCGGTGTATCTACCATAAAAAATCAAACCCATACATCCTGGCATTAATTCAACGTTAGCGGGCTAACTTGTTCTAATTACTTTTCCTATCTTAGATTAATCGGTATAACTTATATTCAAACTGTTACAAAGTTAAGCTAATTTCGGAAATGAACACCAAGTCAACAAAAGATAATGCCTGTAAACTCTTTATTTATAATAGATTACTTCGTCGAGCGTATAGTAAGCTGGACTACAATGGCAGTATCTAATTACTTATTACAATGTGTGTACATGAGAATTATATAACAACAACCATTGACGTAAGAAAGTTACATAAATATGAGGGGACAGACACAGAAATGTTTAAATAATTATGTCTTCACATTTCGCCAGGCGTTAGCCCTACGCTCTCTAATGAAGCCGCTATTGCTTCATTTTTATGATTCTTCAACCTATAATGCTGGTTGACGTGTGGGTGGTGTATCAACGTGTGGGTGGTGTATCAACGTGTGGGTGGTTTATCAACGTGTGGGTGGTGTATCAACGTGTGGGTGGTGTATCAACGTGTGGGTGGTGTATCAAGCACGTTTGTTTTAACATATTTAAGCATACATAGGTTAGAGAGTAAGCATGTATTTACTTGCGATTTTAATCTAAGTATACATTCGGTGATTCCACTGCATTTGACCAAGTCCGACATTTATTGTAATAATAATATACACATGTATAAACCAACATTTGTTTGGTTGTAGCAAACCGAATGAGGATCCTTTTAAGAACTATATTCCTCACAATATGAAGATTAACCACATTTTGCAAATAACCTTTGCAAGACAGTATAGGTGACACTAGACAACAATCTGTTAATGAATATTTACCAGGATACTCGTTATAAGCAGAAAAACGTTACTACGATCCGTTATTGTATTTAGCACCTCCGCGTCTTCCTGTTGTTGTACTGGGGTTCACATAAAGTACTAGTGCATTGTGTGCAAAATAATAACTTACAATAAGGTAAAAACTTAAAATTGATTGAGTATCCGTCATACTTAGCGATGTGATACAAAAATTGGTTAAACTGAAAGCGACTTTTATTTCAAGTTATTCGTCGTTTTCTAACTCTTAGCTTAAATATTGTTTTATTGCCCGTTTCAAAATACATAAGCGGTTTCAGCATTTTAAGAAGTTTCCAAATAAATGTTGTTTAATATTTGTCAGTAAAACTTATCATTATATCATCATATTGAAATAAAGATATATTTTCTACACATGTGAGTGACGTGCACAGGTGTTTCCATGGTAATAAATGACAATAAAATCACCAATCAAATACCACGTGGCATATATCAAGCCGAATTTATAATTGATGAACCTGTCTTCCGGCAATCTGTGTTACATATCTGGACTATAAAGGTTGATTAACAATGCTGAATTATCATTATCAGGTCGACATCGCATTCAAAACCTAAAATGCGAAATAGTTGGTTGTCCTATCATGTATTTCTTCTTGCTGTGTAAAGAAATATAATAGGCAGGTGGGTTTTAAAGTACCAAAATTATTATTGATATATTCATTTATTTATTGATACATTAAGCAACCGTCTTTGCAAAAAGCTCTTTATTTTGATCAATGGAAAATAAAGTAAAACTGCATTAACATAAACTGTTTTTATTCCGCAGGGCATTTAACGATCGCTGTTAAAATCATCTTAAATAATTTGTAACTTTAATAAACCATTTTCTTCAAATTCATAATCAGGAAGCATGCTTAATGATAAATGACACACTGCGATTGTACTTTGATTGTTCTAAATTAGGAATTCAATATATATGGTATAATGTTATAACAGTTATATAAGCACATGTTCAATGTATTGAAAGTATCCCTCCGAGAAAGCTGTTGTGGCAATATTTGAAGTGGTGTCATGGTTTTATACTTATACTCAAGACACTATATAAATTCTTGATTAACTAATGTCGCGTGTTTTACCAAGTGTGTATCTTTGTTACAGTCTCTTTTTACGTTTATGTGCTTCCGTGATAATTATTTTCAAACTTACAGCAACATATCATCTATTTTTAAAGTACGAATGTATGAATTGTAATGTAATGTAATGTCTGGTTGATTTGTTGCATATTTCAATTATGACACTTGTATTGTGGTACTAGATTATTGCATTTCTGTTTTTAATGTTTTAATTGTATTGCGAATTTTATGCCTGATATGTTTTCCGTTATTATCGTATTGCTGGAATTTTAATATAATTTCTTATCTTTAATGAATTTCCAACAGGTGGAACAATTGTATTAATTATTCATTTCTGGCTTCCATTTACCGAAGTATTGAAGATAAAATGGAAGCTAAACACCGACTTATGTACTATATCTCATTTTTTATCTCAAATTTATCTATGGAATCCGGTCTGTCTCAGCAAACACAAAAACAAACAGCTAACACCAATAGGACATAAAATAGCATCGTTTAAATATTAAATAATACATCGTGTTTTTTTACATTGCTCAAAACTGTTGTTTAAAAAAATTAGAATGCTCTGTAATGGTACCTTATTATATTATGAATATCGACTCTCAGACGATATGATTCAGTACCTATTCGGTCATTTGACTGTGCCCACAAATATAAATACGTGTTGCAATACTCATAAGGCATTGTCATATTGTCTTATTAGCTCAATGCATGTTATTGTGAATACGCACCGTCCAGTGCCCGCTGTGACGCGTTCGGTGTCCGGCGTACCAGCGTTCGTCCACCTTCTTTAAACAACACCTTTTCTGGAACCGTTGGCCCAAGGTTTGATCAGTCATAATGTATGACTGTCGGAGTCGTGACCAAGACCTATTGTCAAGATATTGTTGTTTATATGCTGGTGTGACAAGGAGATCTGTCTTCGTGTTTACCTAGATGCTATACCTGCCAACTGAAAAGCGGCACTTATAAGATAGTGGCTAATCCAAAATCTGCGAGCTTTGTAATATAATCACAGATTCTCTAATTTAGCTCTGCCTAGCCTCCACTTTTTCAGTCAACCTCTGCAAAATGCTCCGTTGTGGTTTCTACGTCAATTACAGCATTGCGACATTGGAAGTCTTCTTGTGCATCTTTGGGTTATATGTGCTACATAATGTACTGACGCAAATCATTGGACATTGAAAATCTGTTCAAAGTATTAAAAGTATTATGACTCTGTGGAGTCACGTTGCTTCAAAAGATGAACAATGTTGTGTTAGTTTTTCTTTATCCTGAACATGTTTGTCCCTGCCTTCAACAACTTACGTATTACTTGTCTGCTTGGCTGATAAATATCTCGCTGTTGTGTAGAGTCACTTGAGATCGGATTTACCTTGCCACTATCGGCGTGTGCAAGTATCTAGCACAGCTTAATGTGAAAGACTTTTTTCTTTCTGCATTTGAATCTGTCAGTAACATTACTTTTGTCATCTCGATAAGACGAAATATGATAACATATTTTTCATCTACATAGTTTTTTCTTTCCTAGAAAGATCAGAAAAAGCATAAACTGGTCAATATTATCACTGTGATTTTTTCTTTACTGCATATCTACTCTTTAAGAGAATGCTGAGACATTGTAAAGTAGTGTCCAGAAGTATATATTAGCGACAAGAAATGAAAACCTTATGTGAAATGATATGTGATGTGAAGTATGTGTCTGTCCGTATATGTGTGTGTGCTTGTGTGTGTGCGTTCGTGTGCCTGTGTATATGTTTGTGACATCAACCAAACCATAGTTATTTAATTATTAACTGGAATGATCGTCCATAAGTCGACTATTATCAGATATGTGGTGACATGGGTGGATAGTCAACTCTTTAACAAGTGAGACATATGCAGTATTTTAAAATCCATATTACGACAGATTGTACAGAAATGATAAGAACAAATACCAAGGTCAGCAAACGCCTACGCATGTAAGCTCGAAACTGAGATTCACTTGACATTATATTTCGCAAACTTCAAGAATTTTTTCCATTTTGAATCTTGCCATGTTGTATACATGTTAGTTATGTCAATAATCTTTTCTAACTTCTGAGTAGTACTGCATATGCCTCAATGATGCATGTTGCGTCTAAACAGGCAAAGTTAACATAAAGACTGGACAAGGTGTTTTGTCCGAAGTCATTTTTCCTGTTAAAAGTTGTTAGCATAAGTAAATCTTAATCTTAAGAACCTTGAAATATTAATCTTATTTTGTTGTTGTTGTTGTTGTTGTTGTGAACAACGTCCACGATCATGACTTACAAGTCGGAAAGGCCAACTCAAGATCTATTGATTTAAGCAGCTCAGTTTACTTTCTTTGTAACGTGTCTTACATACAACATTGATGACAATACTTAATTATGAATTATCTGCAGAACGAAAACTTTATTCTGCCATACAAATTTATTAATTGTTTGCTATTTTGAAATTGATGGAGTATCGATTTAAGAGAGTGAATACATTAATCTAGTGTTCATAGCTTTCTTTTCTGAACTGAAATAATAATAATAATTGATTTAGATTAAAATTATTTGAAACCGGTTCTGAACTTATGGGTTCTTTATTATAGTGGTATGGGGTTTGAAGGAAAAATTCAACCATATGTTGAAGCTACAACTTTAATCAACAACGGCTGAAATTCGTCTTCTAGTACTCCGATTCTGAAATTATACGAAACCGAAACGATATTAAATAACAATATAAATCTACATGACACAAAGAGTCCTGTAAGGAAAAATACACATGGAATATGGTGAACAGAATACAGCTGTGTCATGAATTGTAGCAGCACTTAACATTATAAAAAAAGTCATGGCTCAAACAGGTTATTTATACACAATGTTTAATTTAGCAAAGTACAATAAGCGACGTTGACAATTATCAAAATATACCTTTACTAACTTACCAGTTCATAGAACTAAAACCACGGACAAAACTCGCCTCCTCTCCCACCGTTCTCTCGACCGCGTGCTGGGCTTTTAATAAACAGAAACGAAGCATGCCAATAATAAAATAGAAAACAACCCACCTGAAGTCTCGAACAGAATTCTAGTGTCATATCATCAACTCGCGAATTTACATGACAAATCCAGAAAAACAAGTAAAAATATATTATGTCGGCTTTAAAATAAATACTACGCAATACAGTTCATTTCAAAGAAAGAAGAATTAAACTTCCACAAATGCATACCTTCTAAAACAAATAGAATACTTTAATTTTCTTCAAACAAACCAATATGTCAGATCAGCGTGTGAATCTTTTCCGCTCTGCGTCATAAAACAGCAAAGGCAACCAATGTGAATGAAAGACCGGAAAGAGACGCAAAGATAACCTCGTAAAGACAAAATGTCACCTGGCTACATATTGAATAATACAATAAAATATATATAACAGATGGTTACTTTACTGCTATCATTAAGAGTCTCTATATTTATTTACACAGTAATTAAATTGCATACACTATGCATTGTTGAAAGCTGACTATGTATAACCTCCAGTTACAATAGCGGGACAATGTATTCCGATCGTGAATTTTGTTTCAGAAATAAAAGGTGACATGAAGGAAAGGATAAATTTAAATAGTGTGAGAAACATAAAACAAAAGTTTCTATTTGATTTTACAGATTAGGTAAAAAGATGACCTTTTGAATCTTGATTTTCCTGAGCTGCATATCAAAAGATTTTAACTTTCAAAATATTATTTTTTATTAAATACAATTATCTCGATTAATCGTCTCTCATTTCCTGGCTCGCATAGAAAACAAGACTCGCCTGCCCTCTTTCATTTAACATATTTAACAAACTATATTTTAAAGCTAATTTGATAGCGATTATTGGTTAATTAATACAGCATCTTATATTTAACTCAATCTTTAAAACAATCTCAAAGACAAACAGTCTTTGACTGAGTGGATAAAATAAAATTTAACGCATGAATTTGTTTTGTATTTTAATCAAGCACAGAGCGGCCAGTCGTACACAGAGACATGCACACGTTCTTCTCTGTTTATTCACTGCATCGAGCCTACATCAATCTAAGAAGTTGCGACGTATTTAAGTCCAATTAACAACCCATGACCTGATAATACAAAAATAAACGATTATCAACAGTGTGGAAGTAACGAAACGACAAAGTGTTGTTAATTTTGTGTTCATTTAAACGCAGTTCTTTTTAAGCAGTTACACATTTGATTGGTTCATACAGTTTAACTTTAATGTCCATTTGATGAGACGTTAACATTTTCCGCTTGGGAACAGTTACAATATTGAATAATGTACCGTTGAATGTCAGGGACATACGCTGCACCGTCTTCAGCTGTTGCTTGATCAAAATTCCAGGCAAAGTAAATAAAATATGCACCTAAATGATCTGGGTGCAAACATCAATAATGTTAATTTATTATTTCTTCTTTGAACCCATGTTTTCTGCACATAGACATTGATTTATTTCGTATTATAATCGCTACACCATATTTTTTATTGAGAGTTTTGTGTAAAGATTTGAAAATCTAAAACGGCGAGCACATCCGATATTATAAAATCCTGTATCGCATATGTACCAAAGAAGTAAAGTCATTCAATTGTTAAATATAGAAACGTTTCAATAACGCTGTCGATGGATGTGAGTTTATTAGAGTTAAGATTTACTACAAGCGTCTACTATAGTAAGCAATTATCAAAACGCGCATTGAATATATGTTAATCTTTTCGCAGATGACCACTAAGATAAACACATTATAACACAACCTAACACTGACATATCTGCAGTAAAGGTATTTCGCACAATGAATTGTCTTAGTTGTTCAGATGTGATCTGTCTCTGCAAAGTTATCCTGTACACTTCTCAGATATAACTATAAATTATCTGTTTATGAATCAACACTTAATAAAATGATGTCATATTTCAAGTAGATTAGAATTCCGAATTAAATTAATGAAGTTTGGTCAATAAGAACACATAGAAAGATACTCCGTGACATTGCAATATAACAATTTCTCCTGCATTCATGCACACCGGATCTATGTATCATTTGCATGGTGTTCTACGGCAGACAGATAACCACATCTAAGAGCATATACATTAATGCTTCAGATCAGATTAATCATTGCTTCATACATTTTATTATTCTGTTAAAACATCAGACGACAGTCGTGAAATATCTTTCCTGCGTCGAAGTTTAAAAAATGCACCGCTCGACCATTTTTGCGTTCAAAGTGTGTGTTTTTATAACAACCAATGTCGGAGATGTTCTAATGTTCATTTTATAGTTTAATGAACAACAGAATTTTGACCTTATCGATAAGTACATATGACACGATATTATGATCAGTACAGCATCAGTACAGCATTAATTAAAATTTTAAAAGGCACCAGACAAAGATAAAGCTATTTAAAAGCTTTCCAAATTTAAAAGTTTCAATAACACTCTGAGGAGACAAAAAATAAAACAAACCTGATTAGTCTGACTTGTTCTGAAATTAGACTATGGTCATAAGTCAGATCATTGTTCAATGGAAAATATATAAACGTTATCATGTACTAACATGTAAAATGTCTGCTGGAACCGGAATGCTTCAGTTTTTGACTTCCAAACCAATGATTTATTGACAAGGGGATTAGGCTCAAAATATCTCTTAATCGTGGTTCATACGTTTTTAACGAATTCAACACATTGTTTGATAAAAAAAAAACTAACTAAAATAAAATGAAACGGCGAATACATCGTTAAATACATCATATTTTAAATTTAAATAAATAAGGTATTTTGGTATTGTAAAATATGTAAAACGCCGTTTCTGTTTCCCATCTAATACCTTTTCCGACAAATAAGATATTTTAAGAGAATGCCTACTGCATATGAGACTGTGTAAAACAAACGAATGTTTTTGCTCTTGCTTTATCGTGTAAAAATTTCCAATTGCGTCATTAATAAATATAGGAATATTCTAAATGTAAAATAGGTAAATAGGAAAATAAGAAAAAGGTTCTGTAAGAATTAACACATATAATTCAATCTGAACCACCTCTAGACAAAGGCCCACAGGTTAAATGTAACATTTCCCGAAGGTTTTCCCTAAAAATAACCAGTGTAAATAAAAATATCCATCAAAGTGAGACAACTAACAGCAAGCACATGAGGTTACCGCCGATAGAAGGAACTTATATACACAAGATAATCTTATTATAAAATAAACTATCAACACATGTACAAAATGGACAGTAGATAAAAGTCTCGGTAACCTAAAAACCTAAAGAGATTAGTTTGATATACAACGGCGATAACAACAATAATAATAACAACACTAATTACTACTACAACTACTGCTATATCTACTTCTATTACTACTAGTAATTATCAAAGAATAATATATAGACGTCATAAATTAAAATGCAATGACGTCATAAGTCAGATGTGTCAAAAGTTGAAATTTAATAAATACTAAGGAAGCTATCGATCTTCAGAACACAACCCCTACCAATACAAAACGCTGTATTGCAAAAAGATAATAGGTAATGAAACTCACATATTAAGTTATAAAAAGCATAGGATGTATCCACAATTGGAATATTCAATATTGAAAAACAAAATCCCGAGGTACAATCTCAGGTAAATGGCATGGAGACAGCTCAAGTTGTCTCACTTAAACGTTACACAATTCTTTTTTCCCCTATGGTAATATGGCGATATGATGATTAAACTACAGCTCATTTCTATATTGTAATTCATTGATAGTATCAATTCTGACGCGCCATGCAGACTGAAGGAAGGTCGATGGTTATCATCTTAGCGATTAGATCTAGTTTTCGACATAAGATTTAAGCATCTTAGGTTAAGTTACCTCCCTTTTTGAGCATTCTTAATCAATTATGATTACATTGATTAATTATTATTTTAAACTGCATTTTCCATATTTTATTATAAGACAAATCTAAGCTTAAATATCAAGAAATTTTGCACAATATTAATTAAACCTGACAAATGCCAGACCAGCAATGTGGTTTTAAATTGTCATTTTTCAACAGTAAATGATGCAGGTTTTATCCACTTGTTTAAATTGTTTAACCATTAAACTAATACCAAATCAACCCTTATTGAATTCAATTAATTATCAACTTGGTGGGAAAATCTGCCAATGTGAATTTAGACCTGCTTTAGAATTTAGAATTTGAAAGATGTTTAAAATAGGAGCGAAGTAATTAAAGTGACATTGTATCGTTTCTTACTTAAGTAACGTAGAACGATACTTTTGGCTGAATCGGAAAGTTTTGTTATATGTGTTTCAAATATATATGTGTATCTGTAAGAGTAGCAATCAAATGTCGCTATGTATTTGGAAACAGTAATAACAAGGTACTTGCCCTAAGTCAAGCCTGTTTTAAACGACATCGGTAATAAAGAGTAAGTTATGTAAAACTGAGTATGACTTTTCACCTAATTTAAGACACAGTGATGATTTCCGTTTTAAAAAATCGAATATGACGAACACACTGTTATCACTGAAATTCGTTGCTATAAAAATATTTTTGTAAAAGGCTATTTAACTGAAAACAACCAGAAAATGTCTTCCTTATCAACGTGTTTGTGATATCAATAATAATATATGACAGAGTCCTGTGACCATTGCAACATAATCCAGGCCCTGAAAAGGCACAAGACACAGGTATTCACACGCAAGCCAAAGTAAGAACAAATCTGTGATGAATCTTTTATCAAAAAGAGCAAACCTAACAGATACCTTCTTGGAACGGTCAGGGTTTCCCACATTTAAGCAATGAAAAGAAAACCGATCTATTTGAATAAAAATGTCCAAGTGCTGGCGTTTTCTTTGATGTTATGATGAAAGTAGTGACTTCATTAGAAAAATTGTTCTCTTAGAATTTAAAAGAGAAAAAAAATATTTCTGTTAAAAGAACTACACAAAATTGGTGATTTTAAGTTAAACTAATTTTAACCCAAGAAAAGAAAATGACCAAGTGTAAATGGTTGTAACATCATGTTCATGTGAAGATGGAATTGAGGAACCAAAGTCCAATGTCCATTTAAGAAAATACACGTAACAATCGTTTAAGGATGAATAAAATGAAAACACAGATTACATGCACGGGGAGACTTTTTACGACCGCCACACTGCACAGGTAACATTGCTGTAATCATAAAGCCTTTTTTCTTTCTGTTAGCTGGCTATTCAAACGCTTACTTTGCAATAACCTGCAAATCTAAGACATCGAACTGTAGCAGGATCATCTAAGTAAACTATACTTCCTTTCTATTATCGATGTCTTTATTTGTTCCTTAGTATTGGAAACCACCGATTATGTCATTAGAATAAAAGCAGACACTTCGGGTTATCTTAAAAATATAATTAAAATGTTTTGTTGAGCGTTGAGGTAAATACTGACTACGGAGATTTAGTCGATTAACTAATATAAAATATTGCTAAATGACAAATTCGGTGGAATGGAGAATTTTCATTCAAGATTTACCTTCATCTATATGCCAGTGAAGGTTAGATACAATACATTATTACAATCCGGTTCCTACAAGTTACTATTAGGTGACGAAAAGTAAACGAAATAAAGCTTTACTGGCTTAACCGGTAGAACAATCTACAGTTGTTTTGTTTCAATAACTTTATTATGAAGCAAACATAACAGTAACCGCGCCATAAATATTAAATTATTCAATGTTTCTGTTGAAAATATAGAATATGGTTTTGAGTTTACAAACTAGATTTGATTCGACAATTTGTAATTCATTCAATCTTTAAAGTATTTTTATTAGCATTTGGATATGTAGACGTTTTCACGCTTAAGTTGTAACAGTTATAGTATCTTGTTCACCTCATATCAACAATTATCGAAACGTTTTGAAATACAATGAGTGCATAATTTTCATAAAAACGGAATTGGGAAATGCTTTTAATATTGGCGAAATCTTGTAGTCATTGTTAAAATAATATTCTGCAGAAGCATATTTTTGACAAATTAAAAATAATGCATTTTTTCAGTACCATTTTAAGTGTAAATTTAACTGATTGATGTCTGATGCATTGAATAGGCTTTTGTGGAAGAATCCAATTACAATTAACAGAACTGTGATACAGTGTCTGTTGACAGGATGCAATAAATATCATTACAATGCTAACTGGGGATCCATTTATTTATTCACTAGACTTTTCACAGATAAAATCGGTTAATAGAAAAAAGGAAGAGGTCCTGTGAGAATTACCACAGAAATATTAAAATTAAACCTGCAACGAGACGAAGGTATACAAAGTAAATGTCAAGGTTAGTTTTATGCAAGTAAAATGAACCAAAGTCCAAGGTATGCCAAAGGGAAAAAACGTTAAATCCTGATAGGATAAATTGGTTGACAGCATAGTTTTCATGCACGGGAAGAGATTTTACGACGCCACACGGTATAAGTAACAATGTTGAAAGGAAATAAGAAAATATCAATGTCGCTACACAAACACATAATGGAAAAATAATTGCTAGAAAATTCCAAAATACGAAAAGATCGTATTCATATTAAACTCACATTGATATGGAAAACAGAAGCAAGAGACACGCAAATAGTTATGCAATTTAAAATACCAAATAGACCGTTAATTGATGTGTATAGCCTGAAAGAATTGTGTTGTGTTTTAAGTCAATTGTAATCATCAAGCTTATAGCTAAGATATTGGGTCAATATTCTAACTTGTAACATGAAATTTATAAGTACACAAGTTTAAAAGCAGATTTCATCCAACAGTTAAAATAAATTGTAGATAATTCTAATACGGCTAATACATTCGTAATGTTGACATATAGGAAAACAATGGTGATATACGCAGCAAGAGCCAACAATTATAAGCGTGACGCCACAGTAACGCAAATTTAGCTATTCCCTTTATTGACTATCCACGTATTTCAACCGATTAATAATTCTTTATAAATGAACGCCACGTGGTGTAAGTATGCGGAAGGTTTAAAGGCGGAATTAAATGACGACACATGAGGTGAAAACAGTGTTTCTTATATTCCGGACATATGTAAAGCATAGCATTATCTGTTTTGCCAGCAATCTGTACAAATGAAATATCATCTGCTTATTTGCTAATTCATGCAATGTCCGCTTCTAGCGTTAGGTCTAAAATCCAATCGTTATATCAAATTTTCAAATGTTTTATATCCCTAGGTAAACAATTTCAACGTAAGTTATATAATTGTCATGCGGTGGAAATAACTTCAATTTATCAATGCCAAATGGCGTGTATTTCCACAGAGGTTGTTAAACACTAACACTGTTATTTCTTGTATTTCCAGTAAAATGTTTTTATATCGCTAAAATATTACGCAACAGAAATTGTATGGAATTAGGAATGAACCAGCTTAGTTATTTACAAATAATTTGTTTCCTGATACACACTCAAACATATCGAAAGCTATCTTAAAGAAATCGTGCCCGGAATATAGAACAAACGAATTCGTTTTCGCGTAATGCAAATGTTTTGCAATTCTGTAGCATTGTAAACAACAATTGAATAGCATTCACCATGACAGAAAATCCTACAAATATGTGTTTACTACCTACTTGAAGTACAGCATCGCTGACGTTAGTAGATATAGTCCTGTGATATAGATTATGCACAGGAGGCTATTGCAAAAATGGGTGGCTTACGAACGTGTGCATTACACAAGAAGTCAAACGTTGAAAGAATGATTGGTGCATTTGCTATCCAAACTCTACATATCCTTTAAATGTATTTGAAATATTAATCTTGATTCGATTTACATTCTTACATTTAGGATATCATTCGTACCATTAATCAAATTAAAATTGAGATTGGAAAGTGATCCTACAAATATAATCTCAAAAATCACCAGGCATTTTTAAACCTAAAATTTCTAAACACATCTTGCGAATTCGACAAATCGGTAATAAGCCTGCACTAACATGCAAATGTATAAACCTTAGAAAATTCGTTGTTGGTTTTTTGTTGTTGAATATTCTCCTAAATTGCTTATTGGTATTTCATGTTATATTTCACCTAATAAAGCACGTTGTGTGAAATTAATTGCATTTCCTTGAAAAGGTTTTGTGTAAAATTTTAATGTAATTTGTATTTAACCTTTATTTGAATATTTGAGAAATTTAACATCATGACGTGCACACATCAATCAAGATATAAACCTGCAGCTAACAAGATGTATGTATCTGCATTGTACATTTTAATGTCTGTCAATAGGCAAAGTTTATTTACCTATACATATGACCTTTATTTGAAAACTTGACAAAATGCCCCTTGCTAATGCAGATTATTCCGACTGTATAATTTACACAGAATTGCCTTATGTTACATTTGGATTGACAAATTTAGCTAACATATTTATTCTAGGTTTCTTTCTGCTATCAAATTAGTATCAATTTTCAAATATCATATCCAATTAATCATTGAAATAATAATTATGTGTTATATCAATATAAATGAAAAAGTGGAAGCACAGGCACAACATGTAAGTGTAAGCGCGACTCCAGGAAAACTGTATAACACAATAGCTCAGAAAATATGACAGTAAATGTAATTAGATTATACAGTCAGAACATAACATTTTCCTCGGCAACAAAACAGTTCCTTAACACACTATGTGGAACATACTGGATGACAAGAAGCAGCGGTCTGGTAATGAAGATTTATTGCGAAGTCTTATTGAAACCAGCGCACCATTATAATCAGCATAGTCTCGGTATTGTAAATTTAGCAACGGTCTTATTCACGTTCATGTTCTACCTAATGTTAGAAAGCTCAAACCTTCGTTCGAAAGTTAGAGTGTCTTCTTTGACGTTATTTTGTTGAATATTTTTCAGGAAAGGCACAATGCAATTTTATATCTAGACATCCGCAGAACGTTTAAATTATTTAATTTTGTATGTTAACAAATTTGCTTGTCAGAGCACTAGATTATTGTATATTCTGATTAAGCAAATTTGGTCAGCGAGATAATTACAAATATGCGTTTTCCAGATTTGTTAAATTATAAAAGCTCGGCGTACAAGCTTAGGAAAACAAGAAGCTGCTGGTGGGACAATTAACCCAACAAACAAACAAATACACAAACAAACTAGGCTAGGACTTATATACGCAATTAAAAACAAAACAACAACACACAACAGAATACGATTAAGCATACTCCATTTATATATTGTCTTAATACACTTTGCCATTACACAAAAACAATCACCGCGTTGAAGGTCTGTCGGTAAAAAGTGCCGACTGCTTGGGAGCTAACTCCTAAAAGGTTTGGTTTCTCACTGACGAAGAGTGTAAATAAATATCCAAGCATGGCGTTAAGAGAATAGTTAATTACTAAACCGAGAATTCACATGTACACATTTGTGCTAGCGGCCACGTGTTAATAGCGGCCACCATGCTCTATTTGGTCAGTTGAGGGTCATCCCAAGCAATTTGTTCTTTAATTGTCGTCTAATTAGCGGCCACATGTCTTCCACGGCCAGCGGTCAGCTTGATTTGGCAAATTCTTCTTTAATTGACCCCAACATAGTGGCCAATCAGCATGTGTCAATCATCAGTTGCGGTCACGCAAGAAATGTGTGACCGTCGATTCCCTGCTCCCCAAGCATTTGTCAACATCATCACACTTAACCGTCCCAATCTCTCATGCCCAGATTGACACTGCATACCAAATTTACTTGACTAGATGTACATGCAATTGTTGCGGTTTCGATTATTGTTTATACAAACCTTGTTTAAATGATATATCGAATTATTTACTTTGTCTAATAACACACTTCTTGCTATTTAAGTTAAATAATAATAAAAAGTCTTGCATCATCCGGAATGTGTTGGTCCGAATATATTAATAACTTTTAAAATGGTATGCTTTGTACTGCAAGTGACCAAACTACTTATAATGGAGCAATCATTTCTTTGATTTAGTCAGGCATTTATATATTCTGAGTCATACGTTGACATTCCAAAAGCAGTTATGTTAAAGTATTTAAGTATCTATTAAATCAGGACTTTTCAGTGTATCTACCATTTAAGTAAGATCTTTTATAAAGATGCATGCTCATATTAACTGGCAATCAATCAATAATGCCATTTGTGTAAAGCAGCCAACTTGTCTTAAGAAGCCGATTGTACGCTTTTCTTGAGTGGCTGCTTAATACAACTTTGACTGTATTTGTAAATGACATGTTTCATAATAACCTGATGATATACCGAATCTGGACCTATATTGCAACTGGCAGTTGTTCAGGGAATTGGAGACTGATCAGGTAGTCTCTGCTCTGACGAACACGGCTAATGAGGTGAGAATACAAATTGTATCAGTAACTAAAAGCTGACAGTCACTGTTTTAGTGTCGTTTGTTTAGTTACCGTGAAAGTTAAAAGCAATACCAGTTTTCTCTTTTTCAGGTGTTTAAAGAGGAAAACTTTGTTAAACAGAAACGCTATAAAGACCAGTGGTCCTTTAAATGAAGGATGATTTAATGCAACCTTGCAAAAGTTTTGTCATGTTGCTTTTATACTTTGTTGCAATATAATCAGTACATACCTCAATTTGTTAAGTCTTTATTCCCGTGAATGTTGAATTTAATCTTGTGTCTGACATTGACATCTTTCCCTTTAGTACAAACTCGTGAGTGATTACCTTGAAATATGTTGCACTTTTATGAAATATTAATCGTGTTACAATACGAAATAATATTATTTTGAAACTAAAACTGTAATCCATTATTAATTATTGAACATGAGCAAATAAATAGGACATAACGCATCTCTGTCAACGAGAGAAGACTTAATTAATTACTTAATTCGAATAATTATTTTCTAACATTTCTCGAATATGCATTTTGTTAGCACAAACGGGGATGTTGCTTTTATACTTTGTTGCAATATAATCAGTACATACCTCAATTTGTTAAGTCTTTATTCCAGTGAATTTTGTATTTAGTCTGGTGTCTGACATTGACATCTTTCCCTTTAGTACAAAATCGTGAGTGATTACCTTGAAATATGTTGCACTTTTATGAATTAATAATCGTGTTACAATACGAAGTAATATTATTTTAACACTAAACCTGTAATCCATTTTTCATTATTGAACGTGAGCAAATAAATAGAACATAACACAAATCTGTCAACGAGAGAAGAATTAATTACTTAATTCGGATAATTATTTTCTAACATTTCTCGAATATGCATTTGGTTGGCACTAACGGGAAGCGTATATAAACCGTACATTTTAACGAAATCCTAATTCAATCAAATGATTTAAACAATGTTTGACCTTGATTTATCAAGCGTAAATGACAAGCGATGCTAAATTCTGTTTTATTGTACTTAGGTGACATTTGTTTTAAGGAGCGTTGGGGATATTTATATCAATGCATTCACAGTTATCCGAAGAAACCTTTGTACATACGATACATTTATGTCTTAGGTTTGCATTATCTACACAAATGGCCTTTGTCTATTGACATTATTTTGAGCTCATATCCCACTGGCCTTGTATAAAATATTTTACTTAGTAGCTACATAATACAGAAACCAAAATACATGACAAAGTCATTTGAGCATTGCAACATAAACCAAACCCTGAACCCTGAAACGGCACAGGACAAAGATATCTACGTGCAAGCCAAAGGTAAAAGTAAGAACAAATCTGGGATGAGTCATTTAACAAAAAACAAAACAAAGCAACAGTTACCGCCTTGGATCGGTAAGTCGGCAAAAAGGACCAAATGGGGTGCTCAAATCGGTTTTTATTGAGCTACAATCTCGCAAATTTTGAGGATTTTCTCAGATGCAAACGATGAAAAGAAAACAGATCTATTTGAATAAAAAAGTGTCCAAGCGCTGATGCTTTCTTTAATATGTTACGACGAAAGTATTAACGTCATTGAAAAATAATGTTCACATAGAATTTAGAAGAGAGAAGAAGCATTTCTGAAGAACTACACCCAATTGTTGATTGTAAGTGAAATTAATTTTTGAGTCAAGAAAAAAAATGATCAGAGTAGTGTAAATTGTTGTAACATCATGTTCAAGTGAAGATGAAAATGAAGAACCAACGTCCTATGTCCATCAAATGAAGTACTTGTAATGCGAGGTTAGAGCTCTGTAAAACCGGTTTAAGCACCCCAGTCGGTCCATATTGCCGACTGACCGTTCCAAGGCGGTAACTGTCGGGTTTGCTCTTTTCCTTAAATGACTCATCACAAACTTGTTCTTACTTTTCGCTTGGCATGCATGTGAAATACCTTTGTTCTGTGCCTTTTCGGGGTTTGGTATATGTTGCAATACTCATAGGACTTTGTCATATATTCTTATTAAAGGATAAATTAAATGACAACATAGATAGGGGAGATGTTTTACGACCGCCACCCTGCTCAGCTAACATTGTTGTAAATATGAATAAGAACAGATGACAAGGTCATATGAGCATTGCAACAAACCAAAATGTTGTGAACATAAGTCACGCCCTTCTAACATTCGGTGTAAGAGGACTTGAAATTCAAATGTTTTGTTGTTGCATAAGATAGGTTGTGCTTTTTTTTATACTATTTATATTATGGAGTTCATTATTCTAAAATCTCCCAAATCTGATAAAATTAAAGAAGGACCAAAATTACAGAAATCAAGGACGTAGCAAATGAAACGTTGCACTTAATCTTCATGATCCGACATGTGGGTTGTGTCATCGATGATACCATATACATCTATATTCAGTTGATATTATCATACTAAAGATAGGAAGGACATATGTATAGTTGAAAGTAATTTTCAAAAGTTTTTGTTATTTAAATGTTGAGAATTTCATTTACGGAAAATAAAAAAGCATTTAAAAAAGAAAGCCTTTCCGGTACGTAAGTTAGTTGTTGTCCACATATATGAAAACAGAGTTAATAGACATTCATAAATCGAAAACATTTGTGTGCAAATTAAAAGTAATAACATGCTAAATACGTAATGGCTTTGTTCAGTTCTTACAATGCAGGGTACAATTAATGGAATCAAATACAATTTAGTTATTAGTATAGACCTTAATGTTTTTAGGTTTGCTTCTTTTGTAAAATGAATAGTCACAGATTCTTTTCTTACTTCTACATTTGGCTTGCATGTTAACACCTTTCTCATGTGGCTTTTCAAATGTTGGTATGTTGCAATGCGCATAGGTAATATTTTGCTATTCATACTAAGAATACGAAATGAAAATGTGAGAAATGAAAATTTCCTAAAGAAATGTCTAACATAGGAGTCTTTTAACCGGCTGAAGGATGCCCAACAGAAATGTGCAAATTGTCAAGTTTACAATGCGAAAGAAAGCAAGCAGGTAAAAGGGTGTATTGGAAGAGATATGAATTGTTGAACTGCTTACTCAATACATTCATTTATCTTGAATAAAGCATTGGGAATAGTATTTTAGCGTAACGGGGCTCCATAGCAGAACGCAACATCATCCCATGATAACAATTTTATTAATGAAACTTACATTGTACAATCTTACAACAGTGAGGCGTGAATACCCCTCCCTAACGCGTCAAAATTCACACTCCTCTTTCTAGCTCATCTCATTTTTTCTTCTTTATCCATTCTACATTCTTAATATTTATATTTTTTATATATGGTCCAACTAATTGCTCATCTGAACTGAACTCGCATATATTTTTGACAATCGTGTCATTCCTACACCTACAGTGCACAACACACGCTTTCCGCCTACCTTTTTACGAATGCATAAATCACGGTCCTGAATCGTGCCTAGTTATTGCCATTTTACTAGTTTCAGGGTACACAAAATGCATATTGTATGGTTTGGGTTATTATTCATGTCATTCTTTGCTTGCTTTAAGTTAACTGTTTGCACTTAGTTTAATTAAACGGCACGATGTCTCAAACTAACCAATTATAACCAATTATTATTTAACTGAAAACTACTAACGCATTTATTATTTACTTAAAAACTAATTAATATTGTAATATTTCATTAGAGTATGGAAACACCAGTACGTTGCCTATCCTATTTTATGGTTAAATGCTGATTAGATTTTTATTTTACGTGCTTTTCTTTCAAATCGTCCTGAATGAAAACTCTAAAATAGTGAATAAATGGCACGATTCTGTACATTTAATCAGAACTGTTCGGGATAAAAAGCACTACGTAAAGGCCCAATGCTGTATATTTAATCAACATTTAATCCGAACTGTTGAGGAAAAAAACACTTTGTAAAGGCATAGCAAAGATATTTCACAGAAAATGGAGACATCTTCGGATCATTTCACCATTGTGCGTGTACTGTCTCACCAGTTAAAGCAGAAGGAAAAGAAGTAGAGCCTTTTGCAGATTATTGAAGCAAGTAAGTGGTTACAACTCTGTGTTCTAATTATGCAATATTAAATCATCAATGAGAAAAAATGACAAAGTCCTTTGTGCATTGCAGCATACATACAATAAAATAATAAAAGACAAAGGTACTCACATGCCAGTCAAATGTTAACGTTACAAAAGGCTAAGACAACAGACACATTGGTTCAGCTCACAGCCCGATCCATCCGAGCGCAGTAAAAATGACATACAAATCATTTTTCGATTTGTTAGGGTACTCCCTATGATGTGCCAAACGCTATGTCAAGATGCTCGTACGTTCGAAATGACACAATATATCAGAACGCTTCTTATGGGATACATCGTTAATGGTAATCTCAAAATAAGTTTCCTATGAAAGGCAGTAGTTGGGTGAGTGTAAACACTTATAGAATGATATTTGAGTTTTATTTGGAACCACCCACTATACGTTATATATTCTGATATATAACACACATTCACTGATTGACGAGGTTTCATTATCATTCAGAAGACCAAAGCACATACTGTGAGGTGTAACAAGCTACTTCTTTCCACTTTTATTGCCGAGAGAGAAATCGAAAAAGGAAGACACTTTGCGATGGCACTATATAAGAAAGCAAACCTCGTAGGCGCATTAACTTAAAAGGATTCCATGTATATTTAAGAGGGATACGAAAACATTTAGTCTAAAATAAAAACAACTATATTGACATTTAGCTTTACATATAAGAGTAACATACAACCGAATAGTTTGGTATTATACCGTTCGATTAGACAAAAAATTCCTCTTATATTGTGAAAGTTTTCTGTCAGTGCGATGTGCCAACTCAAACGTTTTTTTTTAAATTCTACTACTTTTCAGTCTCATCTATCGTTCATTTTGAATGTCAGTTGACGTCAGCTCTTTACTTTCCTTACACAGTAGACATATTTTTAGAAGACAACTTTTTATATGACGTGTTCTATATCATGTGGAAAAAAAGTTGAGATTTCATGACATTTACTGAATGTGCAAAATGTATTAAATTAGTAAAACAAACTTTATTATCATGAACTCGTTATGTATGACTATAAATACAATGCAAAAACGTTTAAAATTCTTCTACCTTGGGACCTGCATTAGTTTGCAATATGTCATGATAAGGTCTTAATCTCAAAAGCATGAATAAAATTGTAGTGCACAAATACTAAATAGTTTATCTTTTCATAATATGACATTCACAACACTAATTATTGAATACTCGTATTTTCATTTCCTGAGAAAAATATAATGAACTTTACTAAGTTAACCGTGTTTACGTTTTAGTTTAGGTTATCTTAAATTTCAAAACCATAGAAACCATAAATTTAATTTTATCACAATCTTTACATGAGTGTACAAATCGCATATAGTTGAAGCCTATTTAGGGCCTATTCTTGTCTATAACATTTATTACGATTATTATTAAACAAGTGACACGCTGACACGCATGCGTGCTTCCATGTCACCGGGTTAAAATGAATCCACAATATACTTTCCAATATAAGAATATGTGACACATATAAATCATATATTCTTATTCATGATCACAACAATGTTACTTGTGCAGTGTGGCGGTCGTAAAAAATCTCCCCGTGCATGTAATCTATGTTGTCATTTAATTCATCCTTTAAGGATTGTAACGTGTATTTCCTTTGATGGACATTGAACTTTGGTTCTTCAATTCCATCTTCACATGAACAGGATGCTACAACCATTTATTCGTCTCTGGTCATGTTTGTTTATGATTCAGAAATTTAATTTTATTTGTGGTCAACCTTTTTGTGTTGTTTTTCAAATCGAAATAATACCATATTCCTTTTCTGAACACTATGTGGACATTTTTTGATGACGTCACTACTTCGTCATAACGTATAGAAAATATCAGCGCATGGACATTTTGTTTTCAAATAGACCGTTTTTCTTTTCGTTGCTTGCATTTGAGAAACTCGTCAGGAAGTGCGAGGTTAGAGCTCTGTAAAACCGGTTTAAGCACCCCAGTCGGTCCATATTGCCGACTGACCGTTCCAAGGCGGTAACTGTCGGGTTTGCTCTTTTCCTTAAATGACTTATCACAAATTTGTTATTACCTTTCGCTTGGCTTGCATGTGAAATACCTTTGTTCTGTGCCTTTTCGGAGTTTGGTATATGTTGCAATACTCATAGGACTTTGTCATATATTCTTATTAACTATAACACCTATATATTAATTAAACATGATGTACTAGAAATATGTTTTAAAAACTAATGCTGATTAAAATTAATTGCCCAATTCGACTAGGATTGTTCAATTTACTAGAAAAAACAAACAAGAAAAAACCTCTTAAAAGCCAAACAAAAAAAATTAACATCAAAACAACAATAACAAACAAACAAGAGACAGGCTGAGGGTGTATAAAAAGGTATCTTTTATTTATTTGTTGACCTATTATTATTATTAGTAGTAGTAATAAAACAATGTAATAATAATAATAATAATAATAATAATAACAAAGATAATAATAATAATAATAATAATAATAATAATAGACTATGATAATTCGATACTACGTCACATGTATTCGGGTGATTGGTCGAACACTTAGATTCAAATCAATACCCTTATTAGGTCAAAACTAAAAATACTTTCCATAGTGCCATATAAATGGTCATTTATTGACTCACCAGGCATGACTCATGTATCATTTAGCAGATAAAATGCAGTAAAATGTGTAGTACCCTTCATGCTTATAGCAATTAGGACCATATTATATGGCCATCTGTTACTGAAAATAGTAACAAGATCAACAAAATGGAGCCCGTTTGTTTAGCCCAAAAGCGTTGCCCACAATATTCACTTTGTATCACTCTGTTATCACTCTGAATGGAAATTCGATTGATTACGAATATATATTTTAAATCTAGAATTGAAATGAAAGAAAGTAGTACAGATATCGCATAAACACTGGAAGCTGAACAGTTTTAAATATTTTAAATTGAATCAGTTTGCTCTGTGACTATTTTGATGATAATATCAACTTATTTGGTGCAAATTGATTTGAACATCGCAGAACTATTCAAATGCAATATAAATCCACCCTTTGCTTAGATGGATTGATCAACTGAGACATTCACTGATTATTTCATTAAAAGAATGTGGACACGTAATGCAAAATTACGGTGCATGTTTTCTAGTGAAGAATTTCGGCTCGCATATTGATTTCTTTACGGTAGGTCGTGTTAAGTTGGGGTGGGAGATCATCTCACTATAAATGGTGTTTGGGTCCTCATACATACGTTCCAGTGTTAAAGGGTTAAATTTAATAAGGAGAAAAGAACAACTCGTTTTCTGTTGTCATAGGTAGGTATAAACATGCTGTATGAAACTAGAAGTCTAGAAGTCACCAATGGTTTTACGTTCAAACGAACAGCAGATGACTTCTGTATCAAACTATCCTCGCAAAACAATAGCAAGAACGCACATGTCCGAACCACGATTTTAATTTACCAAAGTGTTAATACCGATGCATTTAACAGACTAATTCAATACCAAAGACCAAAAGTTAGACTTACATTATGCAGATATTTGATCTCACAGGGCCATCATTTGAACCAATTGTATAAGAATGATTAAGAAGTAAAAGGTGAAAATACATTTGATAATAATAAACTTAATATACGATCTTACATTAAAAATAATCAGCAAACACAATTCTTTACAGGACTCTGGTAAAATAAAAACAAGTGTGAGGATTATAATTACACATGCTTGCATCCAGTTTTTTTCCGGCAATATGTAACCTAACAAATAAAGCTAACAAATTGGGTTTGCTTCACCAGTCAATATATTACCATGTTCGACTTCCAACAGCCGTTTAAGGAGCTTTCATGCACAAAGTTTGAGTGGCAGTTTCGGCCTTTGATTTAGCTATGGAACCTTTTAAAGTTTCTGATTTTTATACCCGAATTGTTAACTTAAAGACTACACAGTTCTAGTAACATTTGTAATGTGTCATTGCAAATATAGGCTGATAAGGTCATATAACATGTACATCATACATTCTATTGTAATTTCGTTTGTAGTTTAATAACAAATTCGATAACATTTGTTTTGTGTAATTTGGTGTTTGTAACTGTATTGTAGTATTCTTTACATAGATAGTCCAAGCAAACCTACAAGTAGGCTGGTATTCAGATGAACTGGTGTGGCCGAGAACAGGTAATGAAAAAGACCATTTAAAGACATATTTTAGATTGATAGGAAAAGTAATGTATAGAACGATAATAAATCGGGTTCTCTATATAAGTTCAAGCAGCGGTGAGATGTCGTGTATGTGAGTTATGCTTAACCGCTTTAACCACAGTATAATACTGTGGCCATATAGGTCACATCCAGGATACTCAAAACAGATGTATGTCCAACAAATGAATTAATAAAATATAAAACATAGTTTTTCACATTTAAACATTGCTAGCAATGCACAGTTTGTGAAACGGTACGTTTCAATAGGTAAAAAAGAAAAGATCAAAATTTTCACAGATATTTAAATTTCATTTACCAGTAGACAAAGACAAACAAGGTAAATGCAAATAGTAGCCTGTTCATGGTTGTTTTATTTCAAGTAAAATAAACCTAAGTCCAAGGTTTGTCAAGAAAAGAAAATATACGTTACAATCCTGATAGGATGAATTAGATGACAACATAGATCACATGCACGGGGAGATTTTTTATGTAATTGATTGAGCCCAATTATAACATATAAATTTCAGTCAGGAAGTATTTCTAAACACTATTTATGAAAATAACGTTTTCAGTGCGCTTGCAAACAACCCTCTATCATCTTTTTTTTCTAGATATTGCCGGCATTGTTTCACATGTAAAAATCATTCTCGCCGGGCGTTTACTTTGCACCAGACACAAACACATCCAAAGTAATTGTCAGATTAATGTGTAATGGTAGATGTCATAAATTGAGAAGCCTGTCAGTATGTAGGGAAATTAGGACTAGAAACGTGTTTTTCTCTGTCATATATTTAAATCACAGTCATTAAGTAGTAAACTAATAGGTTCCGTTTAATTTGTTACTCGCTCAGTTCAATAAGTTACTATTAAGCAAACTGCAATAATGAACGGATGCTTTAAATAATAATGTAGGCGGCTTGGGCCTTCTGTCTATATAAAATACATCTCGATTGATTATGTAATTTTAAACGAGATTCATGTGACAATATGTATAATAGATATCGAAAATGTAATATCATTATGACGTTGAAGAAAAACAGTTTATGTTCATAGTCCTACTGGATTATTATTTAAATCGGTTTCGACTAATGGAACTTTCTCTTTGATGTTACGTTTAGAACAGGGGATTGGTTAAATCTTGTGAGAATATCTCTTTTGAGTCGTATTTCATTACTTGGAGCTGCAGTGAATCCAATGCAAGCATGTAGTTAAATCTTACCGAACTAATTAACCTTTAAATATGCATTAAATATTAGAAACCAGAAACAGACATTCCACTAAGACCTTATGTTTTTTATGTCGTTTATTTTTTTTGTGTAAAGTTAACAATCCTGTAAAACTGATAACAAAACCCTTCATGTGAAAATGGATTTACATTTGATTTAACATGAGTTAAGACGTTATATATCCCTATGCTTGGTGTAAACACATGTTCCGTATTGTAATTGTATTTTATTATGTATTAGACAGATATACCGGCCAACCGACAAGTAGGCTGACAGGCAGTCAGATAATCTGGTTAGGTGGAGAACAGATCGTGAACAAAGATCCTTAAAGGTCGTTTGTAGAGTCATCGGACCCGTCATATTAACAATATTTATAAATCGGTCTCTCTTTATAAGTTAGAGCATAGGATTGCAAATTGTGCATATGGGTTTTGGTAACCCTGTTCAATCAGCCTGATTTTATTGTCATATATGTTACATTCAATATGCTCGAACTGGATGAATAATAAACATGATTCAATTAAAGTATATACGAAGTAAAATAGTTATAAAAGGTATAACTTTGCTATAGTTTTTAAAATGAAGCTTTTAAGCGTTATGGAAATTTAATTTAAATTGCTTTTAAATGATGAAATGATAAAAGCATTTGTATACTGCGGGTGATTGTAACAATGTATGATAAAATACTTTGTAGGCAAATCTCTGGCTTGTATTTTTTTAAATTCTCTATTTATGTTCCACATAAAGCCAAAATATTTTCGTCTGGCCTGTATGCATAAGATAAAAATTCATGTTCTTCAAAAGCAATACAATACGCAGAATAATTGGAACATGGTAGATGTCATAAATTAGGAGGCCTTGTCGTGTAGCTGACAACGTACAAGGAAATGAGAACAAAAATGTGCTTTTCTTGGGCATACAATTCAATCACAGTTAATTAGTAGTCCAGTAGGGCCCGATTAATTCTGTGCGAGGCCTGGTCAATAGAGTATTATCAAATCAAAGGAGCGATACTAAGAGGGTACTTTGAAATAACCAAATACTTGTCATGCAAGCTGCGAAAAAAGAAAGATATAAAGAAAATAGAAGAAAAGCCTATGGATTGTCCTTGAGTTATAAAACGTATAAAATATGTTCGATAAAAAGTTTAGTAACACATGACCACTGTGTTTTCTGATAAAATATCTGAATTTTCATTTTCCAGTAATAAGTATGTACGTCCAGTAACGGAGAGCTGTATAAAATGATTTTAGACAAGAAAATTGTTTAGAAGGCCTAATGCGAGTGTCTCTGGAATATAAATAACGAAATATGACAAAGTCCTTTGAGCATTGCAACATATATCAACATTTGAATATACACAGAACAAAGGTAATAACATACAAGCCAAATATAAAAGTAAAAAACAAATCTGTGATAAGTCATGAGACAAAAAATGCAAACCCAACAGTTACCGCAATGGAGCAATCAGTCGGCAAAAGGGACCGACACCCAGGGTGCTTAAACTGTTTAGTCCTAAATTCGCACTTCCTGATGGGTTTCTCAAGCATTAAAAAAAAAAAATAAAAAATAAAAAATAAAAAAACGGTCTGTAAAAATTGTTCAAGCGCAAACCTTTTCTTAGTCAAGTTATGACGTGGTTAAAAGAAAGTGACGTTATTGAAAAAATGTTTTCGTGGTATTTAGACGAGAAGTATTATTTCTATGTGAAGAACCACACAAAATTGTTGATTTAAAAAAAGTTTATTTTTTAGTTAAAAAATGACAAGAGGGTAAATAAGTCTCCGACGGGACATACAGACAGTTCACAAATCTTTAAGTACGTAGATTGTGATATACACCCTTTACAAATGAATATAATTAAAGGAAGTATTCTCTTAAGATATGTAATTTGCAACCAAGCGTCTGCCTCATCCACTACGAGCTTGCAGTTATGCGCATAACGCTGTTAATGCAAAACTTGTTTCCTTTCTAAAGCTGAGGCATATGATAATGCAATAGTACAGAAATATGACAAAGTATTGCAATATCTATTATAGTTTAATCAAGCACAAGACAACAGTATTCACATGCAAATTCCATGAAAAGTGGCACAGACACTGAGAAGGGCTTTCATATCAAACATAGCAAGACCTAAAGTAACCTTGAACGGGTCATGAGTGACAGGATTTTACTCTTGAATCGTTGTTAACAGTTTTTAAAACTACAATAACAACCTGTCGTATAGAAACATTATAATTATAATTACAGAGTGTCTGAACTAAACATGTACGATAATACTTTTCATCAAATGTTCAATAAATGTCTAGGTTGTCGAGCCTTTTATCTTCTGTAACATATTGTACAAATGTTGATAGTTCAATATAATAAAGGTAATTGTGTTTGCATAAATAATATTCCTTTATCAGTTTTAAATCCCAATGCAGGTGTTCGCTGTTAGTTGTCTCACATTGCTGTGATTTTTTTTATTTACATATTGTTTGTGAGAAAAACCTTAGAGCACTCCACAAAACAGTTTTAGGCACCCCGGTCGGTGTTTTTGCCGACTGACAGTTCCAAGGCGGCGACTTTTTTTCCTTTTGTGTGTCAAGTCTCGCTTCTGTGTGGTGTGTCACTTTAAGCTTTACCCTGTATGTTTTGTCTAGAGGTAGTTCGGATTTAAATATCAGTGGTCATTCTAACCGGACATTTTCTTACGTTCTTTGACAAGGACGTCAACATAAGCCAGAAAGACAAGCCAAAGTCATGATTGTAAAATTTCAGGATAATATCAGTAATAATATATAAACAATAGTGCATATCAAAAAGATTAAATGTTTGCTATAAAATTGTTCTAATCTCTGATAGAAACCTTTGATCATCATCCGGTATTGACTTAAAATTTGCAAAAGACATTTGTGGATTTTTAAGCAAAAGAAAATGATATTGAAGCGTGAACATTCATCACATATTTACTCTGACGGATTTGAAGCCTGTGCACTAATATTAAATATTTTCTACTCAAAGTATACAAACTTTGTGCTCAAATCTGATCACCAAGTATTCCAGTCTTCAGTGATATTCATTTGAAACGTTGCGGTAGAAAATGGGGTTTGGGGGAGAGGGGTGCTTATTCTAATATAGTAATACTACCTATTACCCCTTACACACTTTCTTATTACGATTTAAAATATTTAAAGTAAATTATTTATTCCTTTATTTCTTTTACTCCCTTCGTCTGAAAATGGCAACTTAGTTCTTAGTATACGTCTCTTTTGACTTTGTTGAGTAGCAACCCATTTTGTATATTTGCCTACAGATTGTTATAATGCGGTATTTAAGGGGTCTTTTTTGCCCTTGTTTCAGTATTTTTAGCAAACTTCCTTTTAACTGTCATGTGTATATCTTTGTTTTGTGGTTTTATTGTCAAATATATATTATACTACGCATATGACCATGTCATACATTCGTATGTTATATAATCGACATTGAAACTTCCAGTGCACGATTGTGAACTAAACCACAATCCGTCTATCAGCGTTTTATGGCAAATTGTAATATGACTGACGTCTGCTGTTCCACACCATGTCAAACTCTTTAGTTTCCATAAGTAAAACAACGATTACATTCTGGTAATAAGTACTAGTCCCAGCCTTGACATTATAGAAGGCGGTTCACTTTCAGTGTTGGAAATCTACATAAAACCGTTCCAAAATTATGCATATTTTTAATCTGTTGTACTGCATTAGACAAGAAAATAGAGCTCGAGTGTCATTTTTTGAGTTACCTTAATTAAAAGTGGTCGGAACGAAAGACAATCATATTCAATATGAACAGAATAATCTGGATTTCAATATTGATAAAAATAATCTTAAAACTCGAAAATGATGAACAGTCAACGAGGCAGAATATATAATTTTTCATTAAATCGCTACAGATCTAAGTGAAAATAAGGTAAATTACATTCTGATCTTCTTAGTGATGCAGATTAAAGTTTGTCTAGCTTCTTCATATTCGCAAAACCCTACAAAACATAAATCAAATTAGGTAACAAGGATTGGTTCCTTCTTATGCCCACACATAAAGCAATCCAACAGTATGCAAAATGCAAATAAATGTACCTCTAATATTTAATTTCAACTTTTAAGTGAACTTTAAAAGTGTACAAATTAAAATAAACGACGGCAACGTGTTCATTTTTTTGTAATAGATAGCAATGTGTTTAAATTTGGCATGCACATACAAAATATAACTATTGAAATACAATAAGCAAATATATCTTTACTTAAAAAGCAAATAGTTAATCTATTGCTTATCTAGAAGAATGAATATAAATTTCTCGTATAATACGTAAATAAACAAAATCTATCTGTCTGTCTTTTTGTCTGCCTGCCCGACTGCCTACCTGTATATCTAATTGCCTGCCTACCAACCTGCCTGCCTACCTACCTACCTACCTTCATACCTATCTAACTACCTATGCAGTTATAAAAAGCCGATATTTAATTGGCACATTTTATAATACAGTTACATAAATCCCAAATTTTATACCTACTGTGCAATCGCGTAAGGAACACGGAGACTGCTCAAGTTGTCCCACCTTTATAGGGCACGACTGGAGATGAAGAGACAGGAAATCCAACAGTGACTGTCCAATTGTGGCTTTAAGTCACTGTTTTCTTATAGTCTCAACGACCTGTCCGGTCATCGTGTAAATTAAAAGCAATGCAAGTTCTTGAATGAAAAAGGGTCAATTGCAAGCAATGCAGTTTAACAAAGGATTGCCTGGTTGTAACCGTCTGCAATACATTTTCTGATAAGTTTTGTAAAGTTGTCAGAAAAGTTATTGAGGCCCTTGATTTTCTTTAACTTGTATAAAACATTTCCATAAAATGCAGGATGGCTTATGTCTTTCTGCATAAGTGTTTTCATACTGCTATGATGCTTAGAAACAATATAATCATTGCGGGTAAGGAATTTTGAAAACGCCTTTCCAAGTTTCTGAAAACGAAAGCCTTGTTGTAACAGATTAGAAGAAATTATACCGGTTTTAGCACTGAAATATCCTACCTTAGTATAAACTCGTGCAAACCTTGTAAGTTGTGATATGTAAATACCATAGGAGGTAGCACGAGGTGAATCACTATCAATGGATAATTCAAAATACTGAAGCTGAAATCATCTCTCTTGTTAAAGATTTTAGTAGAGACGTTTTCATTTGAAATATCGATCTCAATGTCTAGAAATGCTGCATTTAAATGTAAGGTATTTACTTTATTATGGGTAAGTTCTGGAGGGTAAATCAAATGGATCATTTGAGGAAAAAGGCATATCTATAGTAAGAATATAGTTAAAATTCCGTAAAAGCTAACATTTATTACATGAAAATACCGACACGTCACTTGAAAGTTTAAATCCATTTTTACCATCCCTTACATAATAATTATCAAGACAACATGCCCGTTTTCCTCATTATATAACATCTATACTAAGTGACGTGTATGTCCATACATAACAGTTCATGCTCTCTGTAAATACAGTGGGTAAAGCGCAATCTCTCTAACAAACACAAACACACATTTGCAAGTACGCACGCACACATACGCACAGACACGCACACACATGCACACACACTTGCACGTACTCACGCACACACACGCAAACACACGCGCATGCACGAACACACACATTTGCACGTACGCATACACGCACACATACACACACCTGTACGACATATGTTAATTTTAGCAACACCATGTATTGACATGCAGGATGAGAAATACATTCTGACATAATTGTCATAATATAAATTGCGACAACAAATCATAGCATCTCCTTTACATCTAATGTAAGTTCTATAGTGTTAAGCCTGTCGGAGGCAGCCAGTTATTGCAGTTATTGTATTGAACGATTTGAGGTGAAAAGCACTTACATCAACAATCTGTCTCTTTCTCCAAGCACAATGAGGGCAGAACTGTATGTCTTTGTGATAAATATGCAATATATGGAAGTATCCTATAAGAATTACCACAGATATTTAATTTTGAACTACCTCTAGACAAAGGCATCAAGAGTTAACGTAAAAGTGAGAAAACACAAAGACAAGACATTACCCACAAAAAGAAAACAACAACAACAAAAACAACAGTTTCGGCATTGGAAGTGTTAGTTGGCAGGAAGACCGACTGGGGTGGAGGAGGGGGGGGGGGGTAGGGGGGTGGAGGGTCGGGGCAGTGAGCGGAGTTGGCATGTGTGTGTGTGTGGGGGGGGGGGGCAATGCTTGGACCTGATTTGCCATTTATTATACTGAATACGTTTGTACATATTTAATAATATATAAACATTACTTCAACTTCAATGGCACTCTGTTATTTTATTTTTAAGCAAATTCTAATAATTATACGGGAAGACATGAAACTTGGAAAGTTTTTCCAACACACAAAGGAAATTGATTTCGATAATCCATTGAATAAATGATGAACCTAATTGGAGTAAACATCTGCATTCTTTACACTCTGTCGGCATTGTTGTGAAGCTGGAGAGTCCTATTCAAACTGGGCTATCGTGGGGAGAAGTTGTGGATTTATCTTATTGTCTGTTTTGTTTTTTTCTTTTTGTCATATAAATATAAATTTACGAGCGTTGCACAATGTGGCGGGGACAATATTAGAGTGCCGAGTCTAGACCGGGTTTAATCTATCAAACTGTTGCCGATTCACGGAAATTAGCTAGGAATGAAATTGCCTTTAACGACACTGGTATCTGTAGAAACACGTGAGAACGTCCCCTTTGGCCACGTTTTAACACATCGACACATTTACTACCAGACGATTTTTTTTTGCGATTTCGGAACCGTATTATACGGAAATCTGACGTTTCAGGACACGTGTTTTGTGTTGCTTGTAACCATATAGAGTTCTCGATGTGAATTTCCTGTGGTTTGCGCAATGGCTAGTTGTAATGGTCTAATATCATCAAAAAACATACACACAATGACCATGTAGGGATTGGTTATATCATTGTCATGGGTATTCTGTTATCATATGTAATTGGAACTAGGATGAAGCTTGATTCCCTTACTTATTCCCTTACTCTCATCGTATACAACAAACCTAAAAAAACTTTACCATCAAAAACCAGCGTTTAACTTAATTTCCCATCGGGTCTATAAATATACCTTCATCTGATGCGGACAGCATTCAGTAAAACGTTATCTTCCTTTTAATACTTCCCGTAGTAACAATAACAACATAAAATGTATCATTAATAATTAAAATCATCTATAACATCGTGTGCATTAGATAAGCACTTAATCAAACTTTATTAGAGAAGTATCAGCAAAACATCCATAACCTCTGCATTTACCTAAAGAGGTCGTACAGTACCTTTTCCGACGGATCTTTTCATGACTGAACAAACAAAAATAACAAGAGAGGCTCAAAGCGCAATAAGCGTTTAATATAGATGTTATAAATCCGCGTTTATATTTTAAGAAAAAAATCAAATAACTGTAGCTTCGAAATTATTTTCGGCAAACAACATATGCAAACTAAATGAAACAACTATATAAGCATAGCATCTACAATTTTTAGCATATTTCTTGTTGATATTTGATTCAATATTATCTATGAAAATATAATAATATGTACAGAAATGGTATACAGCGATTCCTATGACAGTAGCTCAATAACCGAAAGCAGCAGACACAAAGGACAAACCTGCACCTATACAGCAGTGTAAGAAAGGACAAACCTGCACCTATACAGCAGTGTAAGACAGGACAAACCTGTACATATACAGCAGTGTAAGATAGGACAAACATGCACCTATACAGCAGTGTAAGAAAGGACAAACCTGCACCTATACAGCAGTGTAAGAAAGGACAAACCTGTACATATACAGCAGTGTAAGAAAGGACAAACCTGTACATATACAGCAGTGTAAGATAGGACAAACCTGCACCTATACAGCAGTGTAAGAAAGGACAAACCTGCACCTATACAGCAGTGTAAGAAAGGACAAACCTGTACATATACAGCAGTGTAAGAAAGGACAAACCTGTACATATACAGCAGTGTAAGAAAGGACAAACCTGTACCTATACAGCAGTGTAAGAAAGGACAAACCTGTACATATACAGCAGTGTAAGAAAGGACAAACCTGTACATATACAGCAGTGTAAGAAAGGACAAACCTGTACCTATACAGCAGTGTAAGAAAGGACAAACCTGTACATATACAGCAGTGTAAGAAAGGACAAACCTGTACATATACAGCAGTGTAAGAAAGGACAAACCTGTACATATACAGCAGTGTAAGAAAGGACAAACCTGTACATATACAGCAGTGTAAGAAAGGACAAACCTGTACATATACAGCAGTGTAAGAAAGGACAAACCTGTACATATACAGCAGTGTAAGAAAGGACAAACCTGTACCTATACAGCAGTGTAAGATAGGACAAACCTGCACCTATACAGCAGTGTAAGAAAGGACAAACCTGCACCTATACAGCAGTGTAAGACAGGACAAACCTGTACATATACAGCAGTGTAAGACAGGACAAACCTGCACCTATACAGCAGTGTAAGATAGGACAAACCTGTACCTATACAGCAGTGTAAGATAGGACAAACCTGCACCTATACAGCAGTGTAAGATAGGACAAACCTGCACCTATAAAGTAGTGTAAGATAGGACAAACCGGCACCTATACAGCAGTGAAATATAAGACATATCTGCACCTATACAGCACTGTAATATAGGACAAACATGCCCTCATACAGCAGTGTAAGATAGGACAAACCTGCTACTATACAGCAGTGTAAGAAAGGACAAACCTGTACCTATACAGCAGTGTAAGATAGGACAAACCTGCACCTATACAGCAGTATAAGATAGGACAAACCTGTACCTATACAGCAGTGTAAGATAAGACAAACCTGTACCTACATAGCAGTGTAAGAAAGGACAAACCTGCACCTATACAGCAGTGAAAGATAGGACAAACATGCCCTATACAGCAGTTAAAGATAGGACAAATCGGCACCTATAAAGCAGTGAAAGATAGGACAAACCTGCACCTATAAAGTATTGTAAGAAAGGACAAACCTGCACCTATACAGCCGTGTAAGAAAGGACAAACCTGCTCCTATACAGCAGTGTAAGATAGGAAAAATCTATACCTATACAGCAGTGTAAGATAGGACAAACATGCCCTCATACAGCAGTGTAAGATAGGACAAACCTGTACCTATACAGTAGTGTAAGAAAGGACAAACCTGCACCTATACAGCAGTGTAAGATAGGACAAACCTGTACCTATACAGCAGTGTAAGAAAGGATAAACCTGGACCTATACAGCAGTGTAAGATAGGACAAACCTGCACCTATACAGCAGTGTAAGATAGAACAAACTTGTACCTATACAGTAGTGTAAGATAGGACAAACATGCCCTCATACAGCAGTGTAAGATAGGACAAACCTGTACCTATACAGCAGTGTAAGATGGGACAAACCTGTACCTATACAGCAGTGTAGGATAGGACAAACCTGTACCTATACAGCAGTGAAAGATAGGACAAACATGCCCTCATACAGCAGTGTAAGATAGGGCAAACCTGTATCTATACAGTATTGTAAGATAGGACAAGCATGCCCTCATACAGCAGTGTAAGATAGGACAAACCTGCACCTATACAGCAGTGTAAGATAGGACAAACTTGTACCTATACAGTAGTGTAAGATAGGACAAACATGCCCTCATACAGCAGTGTAAGATAGGACAAACCTGTACCTATACAGCAGTGTAAGATGGGACAAACCTGTACCTATACAGCAGTGTAAGATAGGACAAACCTGTACCTATATAGCAGTGAAAGAAAGGACAAACCTGTACTTATACAGCAGTGTAAAATAGGACAAACCTGTACTTATACAGTAGTGTAAGATAGGACAAACATGCCCTCATACAGCAGTGTAAGATAGGGCAAACCTGTATCTATACAGTATTGTAAGATAGGACAAGCATGCCCTCATACAGCAGTGTAAGATAGGACAAACCTGCACCTATACAGCAGTGTAAGATAGGACAAACTTGTACCTATACAGTAGTGTAAGATAGGACAAACATGCCCTCATACAGCAGTGTAAGATAGGACAAACCTGTACCTACATAGCAGTGTAAGATAGGACAAACCTGTACCTATACAGCAGTGAAAGATAGGACAATCATGCCCTCATTCAGCAGTGTAAGAGAGGACAAACCTGTACCCATACAGCAGTGTAAGAAAGGACAAACCTGTACATATACAGCAGTGTAAGATAGGACAAACATGCCCTCATACAGCAGTGTAAGATAGGACAAACCTGCACCTATACAGCAGTGTAAGATAGGACAAACCTGTACCTATACAGCAGTGCAAGATAGGACAAACCTGTACTTATACAGCAGTGTAAGAAAGGACAAACCTGCTCCTATACAGCAGTGTAAGAAAGGACAAACCTGCTCCTATACAGCAGTGTAAGAAAGGACAAACCTGCTCCTATACAGCAGTGTAAGAAAGGACAAACCTGTACCTATACAGCAGTGTAAGAAAGGACAAACCTGTACCTATACAGCAGTGTAAGATAGGACAAACCTGTACCTATACAGCAGTGTAAGATAGGACAAACCTGTACCTATACAGCAGTGTAAGAAAGGACAAACCTGTACTTATACAGCAGTGTAAGATAGGACAAACCTGCTCCTATACAGCAGTGTAAGATAGGACAAACCTGTACCTATACAGCAGTGTAAGAAAGGACAAACCTGTACATATACAGCAGTGTAAGATAGGACAAACCTGTACCTATACAGCAGTGTAAGAAAGGACAAACCTGTACTTATACAGCAGTGTAAGAAAGGACAAACCTGTACCTATACAGCAGTGTAAGATAGGACAAACCTGTACCTATACAGCAGTGTAAGATGGGACAAACCTGCTCCTATACAGCAGTGTAAGAAAGGACAAACCTGTACCTATACAGCAGTGTAAGAAAGGACAAACCTGTACCTACATAGCAGTGTAAGATAGGACAAACCTGCACCTATACAGCAGTGTAAGAAAGGACAAACCTGTACCTACATAGCAGTGTAAGATAGGACAAACCTGTACCTATATAGCAGTGTAAGAAAGGACAAACCTGTACCTACATAGCAGTGTAAGATAGGACAAACCTGTACCTATACAGCAGTGTAAGAAAGGACAAACCTGTACCTACATAGCAGTGTAAGATAGGACAAACCTGCTCCTATACAGCAGTGTAAGAAAGGACAAACCTGCTCCTATACAGCAGTGTAAGAAAGGACAAACCTGTACCTATACAGCAGTGTAAGAAAGGACAAACCTGTACCTACATAGCAGTGTAAGATAGGACAAACCTGCACCTATACAGCAGTGTAAGAAAGGACAAACCTGCACCTATACAGCAGTGTAAGAAAGGACAAACCTGCTCCTATACAGCAGTGTAAGAAAGGACAAACCTGTACCTACATAGTAGTGTAAGATAGGACAATCCTGTACCTATAAAGCAGTGTAAGATAGGACAAACCTGTACTTATACAGCAGTGTAAGAAAGGACAATCCTGAACCTATAAAGCAGTGTAAGATAGGACAAACCTGTACTTATACAATTGTGTAGGATAGGACAAACCAGCCCTCATACAGCATTGGAATTTAGGACAAAACTGCACTAGCGTAAAATAAAACAAATCTCGCCTCATATAGTAGTATATGTTAGGGCACACCTGCACTAATGCATCAGTGTAAAAACAAAACAAACCTCCGCAATATAGCAGTATAAGATAGAACAGAACAGATCATATTTTTTATTCAGATTTGTACTCATGTACATCATCGTATCATAAATACAATATACAAATATAGAATTCGGTTTAGTTGTTAATACGGAAGCGAAGAAATAATAATGACAATTTATTCAGCTTTTTATGTGATAGTTGCATTATAAAAGAATAAAAGAAACAACATTAGAGAATGAACTTTATGTATTATTAACGCTTATGATCCTTCTTACTAAGGTTGCTTTCTTGATAAAAAGGGCGAGATTAATAAGTATGTTATTGTCTTTTGAATAAAAAAGCAAACACATTTTATATATAGACGGTCTATTATACAAAGTTGAGTTGAGGTATTTTCCTCTTAAATCAGTGTATACAATGTACTGGGCATATACAAATAAAATGAAAGACATCTTCAATGTCTCTGTTATTACATAGCAAACAGTATCTGCTTTCTCTAGATAAAGGATTTCTTGAAAATCGTTCAGTGTGAATTCTTAGCGAATGTGCAGAAATTCTCATTTTTTGTAATAAAATGTCTTAGATCATTTGGTAAAATATCCAAGTAGAACAAACCTTCATATGTGTGTGTGTGTGTGCATGTGTGTGTGTGCGTGTGTGTGTGTGTGTGTGTGTGTGCGTGTGTGTGTGTGTGTGTGTGTGTGTGTGTGTGTGTGTGTGCGTGTGTATTCGTAATGAAGTTATCTTAAACAAAACTCAGAGCTTTTACTTGTTGTACATAATGTTGTTCTCCACTCCACATGCAGATGCGTGTACTAATAACCATGGCGACATTTTAAAATGAAAATCATTCTGAAATACTGTAGTTTTTCCTTTGGACGCTGCACCAAATTGAAACGTTCATTTGTTTCATATGTGTTAGCAAATGTTATCAATTGATATTGTGTTTAAATAAAAAAACAGTGAATGTGCATATTGGTGTCAAAGAATTTTTTTTTTTAAATGTGAATTTAAACATTTACCAGCGAACTTACTTTTATTAATTTATTATTATCTAAACAAAATAAAATACGCATCAGAAAAATGAAACAAATTGCAATTTCAAAATTGGAAATTTAGGAAAATTTCAGATGACTAGAAATATCTAAATTAATTACTTTTGCCCAAAAATATACGAATAGTTTATGTTTACGATCAGGATAATTGTAAGATGAGAATTTATAAGATTGTTGCCTTTTAATCATCGGTCTTTATTCATTTGCAATTACACTTTACTGTGACTGCTTGCCGCAACATACAGTTTGAATGAATGTATGTGTGGGAAAAACAAACAAACAACAACAACCGCAAACAAAAAAACAAAAAACAAAAAACAAACAAACAAAAAAACAACACGAAAACAACAACACACAAAAACAACAACAACAAAGTAAATAAATAAAATAAAAAAATATTAAAACAAAAACAACAACAAACACGATATTTTTCATTTAAGAATCCAGTACTTTTACATATGTGACACCCATGAGAAGAAATAACTTTTGCGTGTTCTCTCTACCAGCATGATCTTAAAAACACAAGCAGACAATATTTAAAGTTAATAATAGGTTTATATTGAATGCCGTAGTTGAATGAATTCTAGATTCTTTAACGATTTAAATGTCGTTTTGATTTAGTCAATCTCTATAATTGGTCAAGCCCTTGAGTGTCTAGACCTGGTCTAATAAATCATATTGGCGATTAATGCCTGGAATTTAAAGACAATGAGCCACTTCTTTTATGGCCTGTCATATGCTTATTACAAACACTGGCAGAACTAGAGAAAAAAATACTCTTATATTGTTGCCACGTTATATGGAACTACATGAGAAAAGAATAAACAAAATTCTAGTGACTGTCGAAATTATGTCTTTAAGTCAAGTATTGACGTTGACTCAACTGCCTGTCCGAGCATCGTGAAATTTCAAAAGCAATACAAATTCTTGACTGCAAAAAGACCAATGACAGGCTGTGCAAGGCATCGAAAGGATTTGTGGGTTAAGTGTCAGCAACAGTTGTTTTTTTCTGCTAAATTCTTGTTAAAAAGCCAGATAAGCGTTTGAGACCCTTTCTTGTAAAAAAATATATAAATTAGGCTCATGCAATACAGGTCGGCAAATGCTCTGCTGCTTAATACTGTGGTAATCAACCTCAAACAAAGTTATTTATAACTGTGACAGAAGTTTGAAAACTACTTAAATGTAATTTTTTAACAGTTTTATAGTAAATATCTTGTTTCTTACATTGAAATATACAATCTACGTACAACTCGTGCAAACCGTGTTGGTAAGGTTATATAAATACCATAGGCGGTAGCACGAGGTGAATCACAATCATGGTATGGATAATGCACAATAAGACAAAGTCCTATTAGCACTGCAACATATACCAAAATGTGAACAGGCACAGGAAGAAGGTATTCAGATTGTAACCAAATATAAAAGTAAAACCAAATATGTGATGTGTCATTTAACAAAAAAAAAAAAAGAAAACCCGACAGTTACCGCCTTGGAACGGTCAGTCGGCAATATGGACCGACTGGGATGCTGAGACCAGTTTTACAGAGCTCTAACCTCGCACTTCCTGATGGGTTTCTCATATGCACGCAATAAAAAGAAAACCGATCTATTTGAATTAAAAATGTCATTTAAAATAGCCTCTCTCGTTATAGATTTTAGTACAAACTTTGCCAATAGAAATGGTAATCTCAAGATATAGAAATGCTGCATTAAACATTAATAAAAATATTACATAAGTATTTGCTTTTATTAAGCTAAGATTTGAAAGGTATATCAGATAACTTGCGCGAATAAAGGATTATATATAGCCAGAATACCGGGACGATACTGTGGCGTTGAATTGAATGCCTCGAAAATGTGACTTTGGGTAGAAGGGGATATATATATAACATAACACAGAAATAGTAAGATCTGCAATAAATATAGTGCACAGTTAGTTCCCACAGGAATACAAACCAATTTCCTAAATACGATGTCACCACAATTTATGAAAATGTTACCTATTAGAAAAATGACAGAGAAGAGAAAGAGACTAATTCCAATCGAGTGTCGCGTTGATTGGTTGTATTTAAACAATTGTTGCATAGCGGGTAGACAGACACAGGGGGTAAAACATGAGTGATTCTGGCGAATTGAGAAAGTTTCTTCTATAATAGATAATCAAACCTCGACATCATTTCCCAATACAACCGAACTTCGGTTATTTAAGATCAATTAACAATTTCTGAAAATGTTTATAAATATATAAATAATCTTAGTAATGATATAACAAAACAAACTGCTTTTGTAAATTTCTATTTTAATTAAATTTTCATTTTAAGGACAACATAAAGATGGTCAATAAAAGTTTAAGGTAAATATAATATTAGTAATAAAACAGCGGAAGTGTCAACCTAGACGTTATCTTCATAGACATATTTCCATATTTCAAAACACAGAGGTGGTGACCAATTACAATTACTTTGGTCTTTTGCAGTTTTGGACAGCTAAAAACTTTAAAACCAGGTTAAGGCAATTATTAACATAATATTATAAAATGGATATAAAGACAACCATATGAATAATATCACATTTGCTTATAATTGAGAATAAATCGAATTACAATTACGTGTCTACGTTTATCTTCGCAACTATTTCTGTTCATAGAAACAAATATTCAAAGGCACAGGCCGAATAGTAAATGCATTAAGAATTAAATTAAAGGTGATTTTTATTTCCAGTAAGTGTGTCGATTTCATTTAAATTTACAATTTAAAATCAATATTACTGATTGTTCAAGCTTAAGTCCACTGAGCTGTTCAACACAGACAAATGAACTGACAGTGAGTTGTATACCAACTAAGAAGATGTAATCGGACTGATAAAAAATATATATTCGGTCAAATGAATTTTCAAGTTTTAAGTTCGAAACCTTTATAACTGTAATGTAATTATAATTATGAATCTTGTGAACATTGTTATATCAATGGTATGTGTATATCGTATGCATGCAATGCTCTGTAATCTTATACATAGTCTTAATATAATAGTGATTTTAATTTATATATATTTGCATTAACATCCAGGCAAAAATGTTTCAAACATAATTATGCATGCGCTTATAAAGATTAAAACATTATTGCACATTGCTTTTTAATCTATTGTTAGTGGAATAAACAAACTATTTATTGGATTTTATGTGTTCATAAGTAGGTAACAATGTATTAGAAAGTGTATTAAATATAGTATAATACCGCATTATTATTGTTATCTTAGAGTTGCATCCCTTCGATAAAGTTATAACAACCGATGTTTATAAGGAAACACTTGCAAAATAGAATGCATTTTGCAGTGAAATTTTGAAATTCCACTCGCAGAAGTACGTATTTTGGCACCTGCATGATTAATTTACATTTTTTATGAATGACGAGCCTATCTGACTACAATTGAATTAGATTATATATGTTCTTTTCTGTTATTATCTGCAGTAATTGAAGTGTTATTGTGATGTTTAACGCAAACGTTTACTTTATATTTTACTATTTAGAGAAATAATATATCAATATATCAATAAAGGCCCTCATGCGGGACTTCAACATACAACACGTGTTACATATTTTAATTATTTAAAGTACCAATAATAAAACAGATCTGTAAAGGGTAACAATGCTTTTATCACTTTTTCCACTGACAATGTCTGTATGCAAATCTATAACAAGAGATGCGATTTCAACTTTAGTATTGTAACTAACCTTGTTGGTGATTTACCTCGTGCGGCATCTTATCGTTTTCATATATCCCAACCTACACGGTTTTCACCTTGCAAGTTTTTTTGTTAAATCGCACAGTCATTATATGGTCATATTATCAGCGTCCAGCCAATTATTGGCGGAGGAAGACCCCAGTCTTAAGTCTGGATAGTATCATAGTCTTTTTGAAGTTTGTATGATGCTACTACCGTTGTAAATATCGCACCAACACTTATTACCTGACATCTACTGGAACTTTAATAGACATTCTGGTTTCTATAAACTTGGTAGCATAACAAAAGTTTCCAAAAGCTTTGACGTTGTTTGTGGGATTTAACTTAACGGCCGTATTTTAATTATCCAAGTACGCTTACTTGCTACGAATATAGTTCTGACTGATTCATTATCGCTAATTATGTAAGCATTTTTTATATTTCGATTACCAATTTCACTGTCTCTCCATACACGAGTGGACTAACGATAGTGAGAAGAACATATAAGAGAACTGTACACTCGCATGAATAAGTTACTTTGTAAAATCAACACGGTTGCATAACTTCAGCGTATGATTAATCAAATCCATATCGGATGTAACTCATCACAACATATTGTGATGACAAGTTTTGTTAACCGTCTGATAGGACGTTTTGTAGACAGCATGCACAGATCACCAGATTGCGTTCTATTGTTTATTCTTGTATACTGAAATTTCACCAGAACTATGTCAGTAACATAATAGTGTCCACGAGTAAAAATACATTCGCAGACATCCTATGACTTTAATCTGGGATATGTTAGCATTTTTGTAACACGCGTAAGGTCAAATAGATAAGCATTTGAAAGCAGGTCGATCAGAATAAAAACAACAACATTACAGTTTGATAGTTTTATTTACTCTTGTTCAAGTATGAAAAATCATATTCCAGCTTTTGAGATAATATATCTTTAAAACCGGGTCAGGCACTGCAGTCCATCTTGCCTGACTGACTGACCGTTCAAAGCGGTAACTGTTGAAATGCTTTTCTCTATTTCTGTGATGTCTCGTTTCACTTTTGTTTATTTCTAATAACGTTGGCGCGATCCATTAAGCCCCGCCCCCGACATAGTTAGTAAATATTGTATTTTTTGTCATTTCTAAAGTGTGGTTCAAGTCATTAGTCCGGGTCACGCGTTTAAATGATTCAAGAGATAAGGCAACAATTTCAACCAAAACATGATATTTGGTCTAATAATCCGGAATATAAAACTGTATTTGTTGAATTTGGTCAACACAGTAAATTGGCAAACAACCCTTTTAGGAAGACTGTTTCAAATATATTGAATGATAGCCGATCAATGAGACCGGGAACAGTTTCCTAGCTGATCATGATCAACTAGATGCCTGGAAAAATCACATTCCATATCTAAATAAATTTTAATTTACAGCATATATGTTTCCTCTAATATAATAACGCGGAGCTTATAAACATCGATAGTTTGATGGATATATACAGATTCACAACTTGTTATCTCAAAACGAGCTGTCAAAAGAATATACATGTTATCAATAAATCGAAGTGATGAGTTACGAACATGACAGGCAATTTGTAAAAACAATTTCCCTGGTTATATGTAAATCATACTTCAACATAACAGATAAGCGTGTTGCCTACTGTAAGAGAAAACAGTGTTACTCTCAACAGAGCTGATGGTCTGGAATACTGAAGATAAACTGACTGTGAGGTCATTGGGCTAGCGAAACCTTTTGGGAAGAAACGTTAATGCTTTTGGAACAATGATTTTATGTCTGAATGATGTATACTTCCAATATATTACAGTATCCTTGGATTATATCAAGTATTGAATTGTCTTGACAAGTTTGTTAAAACATATTTTTTTCTTAAATATCTGTTCAACTTAAAATGCAATGTCTTCTCAGAACAAATTGAATATCGAACCTTGGCCGAAATCTCTAGTGTTTGTGAAGACGAGACACTTAACATTTCTCTAATTTACAATCCCATTTCAGTGTAACGCGCTTGACAGAGGTTAACGTTTAAACAAACTATGGATTTCTTATTGAACTGAGATGAGGAAAGAAACATATTTTAAAGTTTAAATTATTTTTTATTCTAAGTTTTTGCCATCCCATTAGCAACTGCAAATATAAAGAAAGCCATCTTCAAAATAATACATATGTATTTTCTCACGTATAATCCTGGTTAATACTGTCTATATGACATAACTTTAGCGTAAGTATTAATTGATACATGTTAGACACCTAGTCATAAAACTTTTAAGTATATACTTTGAAAATTAGGGCATAATTATAAAACAAATGCACGTGCTTCTTTATATGTCGGTCTATAAGTACATGTACTTCGTGGTATCGCGTAAATGCTTACATAAACTTTTATGCCAGATCTCTGATTACTCCAACAAAGTAACACAACCCACCACGTGAATAGTCGTTTAAAAACTAACATCAAGCTTATATTGACATTTGTACAGTGTTTTGATACATAATTGTAAATAAGGATGTTTCGTTTTTGGGCCATGTCGCTTGTGACTCCTGTCCTCTAGGGCCCCAACATCAAGTAATTTAATGTCAGCGGGTCATTGGTTTCATCTCAGTATCTCATTCTAAAGCTACTGCACGCATTCTGGAAGGAATGACGCACGCGGGATTTAGATCACAGGGGTGTAAAGTGTAGTAATTGATATAAAATTAGTTCTCAGTTAATATTTGTCGAATCTGGTAGTTGGTATGAACATTTATTTATGACCTAACTTAAGTCAAAATGCAAAATCATATAGAAAGTTAACTGTCCCAGTATATAATCATTATTTATTTAAAAGAGTTGTTTATTTGTAATAGAAGACTCCGATATCTAAATATATACATACAAATATTCCAATTTAATATTTCTCACAGACATAAATATTCTATTTGAATTAACCACCAGTGACCGTTTTAGGACAAGGAGAATATCCATGTTTAGTTATGTTAAATACCAAAGTAGCGAGATGTTAGTTAAGAGATTAAGACAAGAAACGAGGATGGTTTTAATATGTGTTCACACTAATTTACTTATGTATTTTATCTTGCGCAATATTAACAACATATATGTGTTTTTAATCACAATGTTTGTTTTGATGTTAATATGTGTATAAACACGTTCCAAAAGTCAGTTGCTTAGCTCTTTTTTAACGAGCATGTACATCATTCTAATCAATGGTTTATTTAAAAGGACAAACATGCACCGAAACCGAAGACTTGACAGGGCGAGAGGGTTATTCAACATGTATTCTTATTCTATATAACGTATCAACACTTTATGTACGGCATTTCGATTTAATTTGCTAAATATCCTTCCAGTTAAGGTCTCAGAATCCATATATCTGCAGCTGAAGTAACTGAATATAAAGTTACATAAACGAATTTTACTTTTCATTGACTGTAGCATTACATTTTACGTTCAAGTTGTAGAAAACGAAAGCCATGTGTAAAGAGTAAGATTCTGTAAAATGTTGCTAAACGTTTCATCAATAAATAAGTGTTGAAGTGTTGATAACATAGATATAAAGGTAACATATATTATTAAAAGAAACTGTTTTAGTCTTGCTTTTAACAACCAGCAGTGTGTCCAGGTGGATTTACCAGCCTCGTTTATTCCGCAGTTCGGGCAATAACTGTCGCTTGATAACATGGCGGTTGCTTCGCCACAATGTGCGCATTGCAACAGTGGAATGTAATTTTGGTATAAGTAAATTAACTCACAACTATATTTCCCCCAGGATGTATGCCATTTGTTATAGCTAGATGATATGTTAACAAAGCTATGTCTAGACAAATCAACTGAATATAGGAGAAATACAGCCATAATAGGGAGAAAGAAAATGTGTGATACATTTTGATTTGTATAATAATTGAGTGTCCGCTGAAAATAGGATAACGGGGCGTCCGTGGCCGGGTGGTTAAAGTCGCTGATTTGTAACTCCTCAGCCCCCCCCCCCCCCTCACCGCGTGTGTTCGAGTATCGTTTGGGGTCGAGAACTTTCATGTGGTCAGTTTCTCGAGCTAACCTGTGATGCGCGAGTGGTTCCACCAACACGTATGCGTAGGATTTTCCATCACAAATAAGAACATAATTGTGTCAGTGCGAACCCGTAAAGTGTGGGATAATTGGCAGTAGATAAAACCGCATTATTTTATGCAAAAACCTTTTTCATGTTACTCCATCGCTATTATGTTTTTGGCGGGATTATGCAAATGTACTTGAACTGCATGAGTATACTGTATGAGAAAAAACTGCTTCCCTTCTTTTTAGATACAACAGCCGAATTATTATGTGAAAACAGGATTAAACTTTTGATTTTGTATGTAATTTATTTGAATCCTTTCTTAAACTGACTGACATTTAAATTGTAGACGCAATGACAAATAAATTATTATAAGGATTATTATTTCTCAAATAATCTCAAAGTTTCAAAACAAATAAATGATAAAATATGACACTAATTGACATTTTGCAGACGATTGTTTATAAAAAGATTCAACACCGAATACTTGTGAACAAAATATACAGTAATCAGAATGATTTAATAAGTTAGAACAAACACAAATACACACAACAAATTATAAACATGTTATTCAATTTGACAATAATATAAGCATTTGCGTCAACTGCATTTCAATTTTCCAAAGTAGTATGTTTGCAAAGAATGATGCGTGCATCGTCAGAAATGTATTCTGGTCATGAGCATTAATGAGGATATTGCCAACTGAATTTCTGTGCGGAATAAAGAGCAGCCAGGAGATATGGATGTGACAATCTGTTAGAAATCACGACAAGTATCTCATATATTGTTTTGTATTTGTTGTGTATTTCAGTTATTCATAGTTCTGCAATGTTACTTCTAACAGAAGAGTATAGTTTTCTTTGGCTTAATACGACTTTGAATGGAACATATAATGCAATACTGAGATAAAAGAAATCTTAAACATAAATTGTTTACTGTTGAAAATTATCACAGTAAATCTGTATACAGCTGGGCATATCAGTGTGGAAAAAGCTCAAAATACATTTGTTATATATAGTAAGAAATATATTGCTTGTATAAGAAATTGACCAATCAGATCTGAAGACTTAATTTCTGATCATATATATGTGATATATAAGCAATTAAAAAGTTTATATTTAGTGTGACTTTGTGCATTAATATTGGAAAATCACTTTACTTGTTAACAGTTAACTTGTTAAGATAACGATTAAAAGGAATACAGATCATTTGTACAAAGCAGGTTTGTTTCTTTTTTAATATATATATATATATATATATATATATATGGTTTTACGTCTGTGGATTGAATCCATCCACTTATCCATCGAAATCATTAATAGAAAACTACGTCCTTAATAATGTTGATCGTCATACGAAACACACTGTTCAATTTTCCATAGTATAGTGAACCTCTGGTATATAAGGGCCCGTTGCTGTTTTTTAAGGGGAAAAGAAGGTCAATATGAATGCATATATATTACTGTGTCAATTATTTATGCACACAATATAAACAATACTTCCCTAATATGCCAAGAACATAAACACGATGTATGAATATAAGGCTTAATTCATTTACAGAAATTATGATGTACCCACTGTACATCGGTAGACATTAAATATAAAATTCTTTAAAACTATCATTCTTCGTGTTTATTTTTGTTGTATAATGAAATTGAACATATTTAACATCCCTTTTAATAAAACAAACATGCATGATTGAAAATAATTTCTTTCTTGAAAAGTAATAATCCGCCGTTTCTTTTCTCAAAAAACCTTCTTTTCCCAATGTTTAATGTCCCGTTATAATAAACCGCAGATCTGGGACAAGTACACGTATTTCTTCTTTAGCGTTTGTTTACTTTCACAAGATCTCTAATCAGGAAATTTTAGCAAAGCTTGAGACCTAGCGCGGCAAACATTGTCTGGTTGTATCAGAAAGTTAAAGACTAGGAATAAAAATGTTACATTATGAAAAAAAATCGTTATGTTTTATTTAAAACAAACGTTTTTCTTGAAAACCTTTGATCTGTTCTACAAAATCCGTTATTTCTGTCTTCTTAAGCGCTTCAATATAAATCCGAAAATGATACTAAATTCGTAGACCGCTGTATGTATGCTGTTTCTATCAGACCTTTCTACATGTCGCAATGCTGTTTCTATCAGATCTTTTTACATGTCGCAATGCTGTTTCTATCAGACCTTTTTACATGTCGCAATGCTGTTTCCGTACTTCATGTAATTATTGCATGTTATGTGTTCTCAACTCTCTAAGGATTTGTTATATTTCCTAATTAATTGCATCAAATGTGTCAGAAGGCATTGGTGAATACATTATATTTCGGTTTCATGTATAAACAATAGTTAGGACACAGGAAGCATAATTTGTAGTTGCCTTGAGACCTTGAAGAGCTGACATCATTATTCATTGTTGGGGATTGTTCCTTGGCAAACATTGTATCTTTCACTTACCCGAACTAGGCCAGAGCTGCTTCATAGTTCTTTTTCCTTTATTGTCCCTGAAGCATGTCAAGGCGATTTAGATTAATAAAGCAGACTACTAGTTAATTGGATTCCCACCCAGAGGATTTCGAAAAGCAGGAAGAGATGGAATTGCCAGATTCAGTTGCTACAATTTTCAGATATAACACTTTAAGTACTATTATAATTGACTTTCCTGATGACAGTTTTGAACATCTATGTTTTACCGTTAGTAAAGATTAGTCTTTGCTCTTGCTATAAAATGAGCTCATTTTCCTTGCAAAGGATTGTACTGATTTTTATCCATTCATTCCATCCAAAAGACTTAATATGAAGTATTCATATTGAATACGGCCTCACTTTGATGGAATATTTGTTTTTACATTGTTGATCTTAGATTGAATCTATAAGTAAAATCAATGTTTCACCTTCTCAAATATGATTTGATCCTTTGGCCTACTGTCCAGTGCGAGGCGTAAACTGATGTTATATCTTTCTATTTTAATGCCATTATTCAAGCATCTTACCAGGTGTATAGACACATCTTGTATTTACGCAACACGTTTGGAATTACTAATGAATATCTGTATATGAATCTATGTCTTTGACTTCATGATCGCTGTACAAAACACGGCCAGTTCTCATAAAATATTGACCATTTAAGATTTTTAATTAGAGCCATGCGACGAAACTAGGTTTTCATTTTAATTATTAATAGAAATTTGTGTACTCTTGTATAGACAATATCTGGTCGATAACTGTAGAAATTGACACGTAAAAACGAAATGTCAATTTTTAGTAACAATTTACATTAAAACAAATCTCTTGGAGAGAGTAAAGGTAGGTTATAATTATCAACCCAGACCCATCCCACCCTTGAAGAAATTTTTGTCAGTTTGAGAGCCGAAATGAAAGAAATACAAATGTCTGTCGGTTTGAATTAAGAAAAGGTTACCTTGACCTTTGAGGTAGGACCATTGTTCTTAGACAAAACAATCCGTCATATTAAATGAACAGTTGTGTGAGATATATTAAGTTTCAAAGCTCTTTCACGAATGTTAACTGAGAAAAAGACAACCGAAACTTAAAAACCTAATGAAAATGCTACTTTGTATGTGAAAGAGGGTCAAAACCATTACAAAATACAGTCAAGAGTTATGAAACTTGTTCTGATAATTATAACTGTGATGTCAGACAATTAAGTTAAGTTTCAAAACTCTACCTTGAACGCTTACTGAGAAAAAGACAACTTTGACGAAAAACTAAATGAAGTGTTGACGCCCGAACATTCACGTTTTGAGAACGGCAATCTTTGATATAACGTATAAATGGAGAGTCGAAATACGTTTCCACAATCATAGATTACGACGTAAGAGATAAAAAACAATGACTTATCCCATTTGGGCTTTAAGTCAACGTTTAAATGTAGTATCAACGATCTGATCAGCTTTAAGTCAACATTTTCATGTTGTCTCAACGATCTGGTGTCAACGATCTGGTCAGCTTCAAGTCAACGGTTTCATATAGCCTCAATGATCTGGTGTCAACGATCTGGTGTCAACGATCTGGTCAGCTTCAAGTCCAACGGTTTCATATAGTCTCAATGATCTGACCAGTCATCTTGAAACTTACAATTTTCCTGACTTTAATATGGTATATCGAAGGGCTACGCGGGGAAAAGGAAGAATACATTTCCTGAAGAAGAGGTCAGAGTGTTATTGGGACCCAAAGTTGATTTTGCGTAGAACAGTATCTTTTAAATATACCCTGTGAAATAAGTGTTTTCATGTTGCTACTATACATGGAAGGAATAAAGTCATCTAGGAGAAGAAATCTACCATTAAAAGGTTCTTCCTTAATTTGTGGAATCTAAAATCTTGTAACAATTTTGCAGTAAAAAACCCTGATAAAATTGGAAATTGCCCATGGGAAATATTAATTGTTAACAATGCTCATAAATATACGCATATTCCTGATGGATTGTTTATTGGCGGGACTTTTGTCTGTACTATACACAAATCTGTTTAAATGATAGAGTTCTCTGATAAATGAGGACATGAAAGAGATTATAAATCGGAAGGCATTTTCGCGAATTTGACAGTAGACTGGGCTTTGAGAGCACAAAAGTGTAATTATTTGCAAGGAATATTACACAATTTGTAATACATCAGGAGTATCTTTCCGATAAATTGTCATTAAATCAGACTAGTTATAATGAGAGAGTGATTAATACACATCCACACACCCTTCATACACACACGTACCCCATCACGAACACGCCCACATTCACCCACATGCATGCAGGCACGCATGCGCAGACCCAATCCCATCATAACTATATCGGTAGCGTCTCACGGCACACTGGCTGATCAGTCCTAAGACAAGACATCTGGCATATGGTCTGGTAATTGTTCAATGAATTATCAAAGTGTGCCATTGACGATTATTGCTGACATATATTCTTTATTTAGACGGTTGTTGTATTTTGTCATTCATAGTGTAATATAATGATAATCTAAATTAAGAGCAAGGCTTATAAATCATTATAAAACATTTACTCATAGTTCTCCAAGTGTGGTTTGTGCAATCCTAACTAACAAATTTTCAATCCAGCCCATATTCACTTACCTTTTGATCTCCTGGCGGAATACAGCATTAAAACATGAGTGGTGTTCTTTTTTCTTGGCCTACGGTTGAAGAATACGTAAAGTGACATCGATTTAAAAAGAAAAAGATTTCATGAAGTGCAAAATTAAAGCACAGTGAAACAGTTTCAGCACATGGTAGTTTGCCCTGTTTGCCGAACTAAAATTCCAAAGCAATTACTGTTAATGTTTATTTCTCTAGGTGTCTCATTTACATTTTCATAATTTGTTCTAGTTCTAGTTCAAATTAAAATATGTTTTAATTCTCAAATAACCTTGTCATGTTATCGTACTTAGAATGTGAGACAACAAATCATCTTTGTAAATGGATCAGGTTATGCCACTGCTCACGTTAAAGTCAGAAGAAGAGTGCAAGAAGCCCGCTGTTGAAAGAATGATTATATTACAACATTATATAAATGTATGTGTAGTATTTCTACTAACTTTACGGTAACAATAAACCTACATGTAGTACATAGGTTCATCCAAGTGCTTAACCATAACAACATTTTATATTTGTGCCGATATTATACAAGAGGAATGCCAGCTTTGTCTTTTTTACCCTATTTCATACTTTTGATTCTTATTTGTATTTGTCACATATGTCCGTATGTAGCTCAATGTTTAATGTCATTCAAATGAAATTGTAAATTCTGCTAAGCTAATTGATTGCGAAGCAAACCCTTTTGTTCCATTCGACTTGTAGCAGCGAATACAGGGGCGATTTGTTTTATGCTGTATGTTTTTGAATCAATTATTAATCCCCACTGAATCATCCTAACCTATAAATTTAAAATAATTGTGCGGCGTTGAAGTGTAAAATTAAGTGCCAAACATAAACATACATTTGTGCTAAAATCTATTTACAGATAGTCCGCAAGTCTGATAAAAACTTGACGACTATTATGCCTGCTAATATTAATAAATATTAATATTCAAGCAAAGCACAATATACCAATATATTTTTAAACGCTATCCCCCACCCTATCTAAGATCATCATGGTTTCTGACAGCATTCCACCACAACACACACATCATTTCAACAACTGAAACTTGAAAAAAAGAAGGCTATGAATATGAATTTGTAATTCCATTTTTTTCTCAGTACAGAGGTTGAAGTCATTACCGACTTTAAATTGTTTAATTATTATAATAATAACAATCTCATCAAATCCAATTCACCATCGGGCGGTGAGTTAATCAACATGAAGGCATTTCGACCGGCCTCCTGCTGCGCATGTCACAACACATCAATGTTGCGCAGAATGCAATGTTGTTTTTGCATAAAACCTGCAAAAGACATGCCATAATATTTCTTCTTGTAATGTCTTAAATCGTTGACAGCGAAACGTTTCTGCACCCACTAGGCGACAGTGGCGATACAAGAGGCACTAGAAATATGTGTAACATGTGGCTTTTACTCAAAGCTGTACTTATAAGACATTTAGGATATGTGAACTTTGTTACTTTATTAGTTATATTTTTCATAAGGCTTAAATAGGTTTTTTTTTTTAATGTCGCCATGAATGCATTTATATGAAATAACTCCTGGAATAGACCTACGAGTAGAGCTATTGTTGGTTATCAGTATTCTTATATACATCGTATTGTCATACTTAATTTGGAGAATAAAACATAATTATGTCATGAGGTATATTTTATTTTTTAATCGTATTGTTTTAAATAGGATTGTTGGACTGCAGAATCTTGCATAGTGACGATTATCTGTCACATGCAAATTATTTATCTGAAGGAATCTTAGGAACCATGTCCTTTGTTCGTGTGTTTGTCTTATTTTGTTAATAACTATTTGTCGTAGATATACCTTGTTTAAAACATTAAACTGAAAATAAGTGTTAAACATTTAATTTTATTTTATTATTTACATTTTCTGCCTGCGCAATATCTATTCTGTTTATAACATTTGATGTCACCCTTAAGACACTTACTCTTGAAATGTTTAGCAATATAAGGTATGTGTAGATATCTCATTACTATGTTTCATCACCAGAAGGGGTGTTTCGATATATCTGCCGAACGTGTTTTGAATCTCATCTTTACCATATAGCTTCAGAAAGCACGGTGGTATATAATTGATTCCCACCGTCCCGCCCCATGCCACACAATCTTCTCTAGTTCTTTAATACAGACAACACAGACGTGCTTCAAATCTGTTATTAAAGATTCATTCCTTCCAAGGCCAAATATCAAGCTGTCTTAACTTTTAAGAGAGAGACAATTGCTGTTTATGGCAGGTTGTTAAGGCAAGGTGGCAACTATCTGTAGTTGTTCCACTCATGTTTCCCGCCTTAACTGGACAAATGAAGTAAACATGCAGCAATGTTCTAGTCAAGCTAATTATTAGTTTAAAAAGAAGCATGTATGGACTTATTGATTACAGTGTGGATAATCGAAGTGGAATAAATTCAAGCTTTAACAGTAAAATTATTACTGTGGTGGATACGTCACACGTTTCGTTTTATTTTTCTTACACAAACGCGACACAATTATTGACGATGCGTGGCTAATGTTTGGTCAATGATTCCAAACAAATCTCTTGATATAACTGTAGGCGCATCGCAGGACAGCTTGAAGAACTGGTAATGTAGAAGTTCCCGTCCTTTCCGGGGCTCGTACTTACGCGGCGTGTGGAAAATGAAAGTCTTTGCAGATAACCTATTTATTTAGATAACTATTTATTATTATCATTATTGTTTACAAAATAATAGGTCAGTACAAAGAATCAATACAATGTTAATACAGCCATATGTGTAAGAGTTACTCTTAGTTAATATGTCAATTATTTATTCATCCTTCCGGTTGCTAATTTTATTTGGCTAATTGAACCTACTGACCTTACCTTATATGATATACACTTAAGAGAATTCACTATTTTGGTTGAATAATCTTCTCTCAATCTGATTATATTATTTTCATCTTCTTTATACCTTTAAATACCAAGATGCAGGAAATTAAATTGTATTTATTTGCTTCCTACAATAGTTGTATTTTAACTACATTCACTTATTGGAATAAATTGTTACTGAAATGTCTGGGAGCAGTATTATGCACCCAAGTGTGACAGAAGAAGGTAAATCGGATTAAAAAATAACTGCATCTAACATGATCTAAGCGAATCACTATGTAATGAGTGGCAAGTGATTGATTAGAAATTTACCATTTAAATTGAATTTAAGCTAAATCCATACTACGACGAGAACATTGTTAAAGAAACAGATAAACCGAACTTGAGATTTAAGTACATGTACTTTATAATAGTTAACTCAGATTAACCATTTATTCGTTCTTTCTGTATTTTTTTACCGAGATCACCGACTCTTCTTTAAAATAAATAACGTACATGTATTTTTTTCAAAATTAAAATCAAAAAAGTATGGTTTGCTTTTTATGTGGTTCTTACATGTTATGTGTCTTTTTGCGCAATTTGTTTTGTCTGAGTGACTATTTATCTTTAGTTTATCAGCATGTTATTTTTTAAGTATAGACCGTTGCTGTCGTTTAAACCATGTTCTTCGAATTTCTGGAGTGCGCTTATAGATGAAGAGTTTCCAACAGGAAGCGGTCCTTCGATACTATGCATATAGAAAAACAACTTGAGAGTTAAATAAATAACCGAAGAATAAAAGACTATACTTTCTTGACGAGGTTGTATATCAATTATGTAACAAGTACTCACCCAATATTAGTACTATAATCATAAAAAGGCATTTTGTATTTTGACCTTTCAGAACACAACATTTAAACAAATTATAGCGCAAAAGTGCGCAGTTTCAGAATAAAGTCTTGGACATAAAAGGACGCTCGAAGCGGCCAATTTATATTTTGCCGGGAGTCAAAAACAATGACAAGAAATCGAATTACACATTAACGGTTTGGAAAAAAACGGTCAACAATTTCATCTCAAAGAACAGATCATGTATTTGACATTTTATAGGGACGCCATCAAAGAAGCAGGCTAGGTATAAATAGTCAAGAACAGGTGACACGTTTATCTATATTCTTCCCAGAGATCATCAAGCAAACAGCCGTATTTTGACTTAAACCCTTAAAGTTGTACAATCCCGCTGAACCAATTGTTCTGGCTTACGTGTTTCCCCATTGTATTTGGATATTCGTGCTGGGCTGCTCACCAAAACCTCAGTGAATGCAAGCTAACGAGCGGACAACATAGTGTAATGGTGTAGCTGGGCCCGCGTAGGCCACTTTCGTATGACATTGATATTTATCGCCACAGACATGACAATGCCTCCATTTGCATAACCAATTGAGAATCAACTGCTCGCAAAATCCACATTTCCCAACAATCACGACAACCTAATGAGAATAAGTTATCTGACAAACAGATTCAATCCGACTAGGATAATACGAGATAAGCCGAGTTCACTTTAAGTTGCATTCATTAGTTGAACATTCAACATTCAATAGTTTTAGAAATTAGTACTTTGTGTTGCTTTATCCATAACTATACTCGCTTACAGAATTTATAAGAAAACTTCTGAATGTGACGCAGCCAAAGATAAATAAAGTGTATATTATCTCTTGTCACACAAGAGCAATGAATAATTTATAATGATTTGAACATGAACATGTGAGATACAATCTTGCAGGGAAAAATAATTTAAATCTTGGGAGAAATTGAACTACGTAATTTATTGTATAACGTTAGCTGTTTCAAAGCACTTAAATCAGAATTCAGCGTCATTTAAAAAAAAGTATATTCTTGTTGCTGTTTCTATTTTCATATTTTTAACATTGCCTTGCTTTGGATTATATTTAGTTTGTAATTATTCACACAGTACTACTTTATGTATTTTAAAGAACGAACGCATGTTTATCATGGGCAGCAAGATCCATTTGTCCAAAGCAATAATTATGTCTGTGATAAAGGAAAAAAAATAATTATTTTATTATGGCTAAAAAGTTTAAGTAGAATCGTAAAATACATTTCATCATCACTATCAAAGTAGCTATTTCTGATGACAAAGCCAATTAGAGGTTACCGACGTCATGAGTTGATAGCATTATGCTGGGCTGATTTCATCTGGCTAATTACTTTACTCGTTCATCAGACGACCATTAAACATACACTACTCTTTAGACATTTCCTTTCATTGATTTGTGCGGGTTGTGTCAGCAGGATAGCGTCAGAAATCCGTGCCAAATCACTCCAGATTGCATCTCTCTCCAAAATCGCTTCCATCATCATTATTGTCTTGAGAACATTATCCCGGATAAATTGAAAACTACAAAAATATTATTTCGTAATGAAATCTTGGATTCTCTAAGTTTATCGTTCATTCATCGTTTCGGACGTGTTGTCATATTTTTAATCGAAATAAACATATTTATTTTCGTTAAATGATTATTTTAAATATAGTTTAGATTGAGGCGTAGCTGTGTGCATGGAAGTCCTGGTAATCCGTTGTGCGTGCGGGGACGTTTAAACGCTCCCAATCGCTAACTTAATGCTTTTTTCAGAGAGGTTATTTAACAAAAGACATCAGCCTGTCAGAAATATTAATTCGCATCATTTATTTAAGGTTGCTTAACCGCCAACTAATTTACAATAATACTTTTGATTTTAAATTGGCACATCAAGCCTTTAAGCTGTCCAATCGTCGACTAAAATTGGGATCATGCAGGAGACTTTATTGAGAATTTCCAGGATGCCAGAAGAAATAGAGACGTGCTGATATACATAGATGGACTTATATGAACACACGATGAATTTTAGACGAGTTAGACAAAATATAACGATATAATTAATAAAGGATGTCAGCGAGCACTTGATATTTCGACAAAAATATATATTTGCATAAAATTTCAAAAAAGTAAATGCATAATTATTAATGCCACAGTCAAATGCTGTCGCAAACTTTGCGACAAGTGTGTGTCTGGCTCTACAGTTCAATGTATCCACGCTCTATCATTATCTTATCTACAAATTCCGATCGTACTTACCGGAATAAACAAAGACTGCTTCGCCAATGAAAGCCTGTCATCTTGCACCAGATCAGATGCTTTCACATAATGCTGCTTTAATTACCCGCTAATAGAAATGCCTTTACTCGACCCACGTAACGTTTTGATTGTTTCGTATTTGGCAAGTCAAACTATCAATGGTTTATTGATTAAAAAGGTTTATACAATCGGGAAACATGAATAACATGAATAACGAATTACTTAATTTATCAGGCAGCTAGTCTAAAGATATATACTTATTTTATAGCCTATTATAGCACATGTTCACTTTAGTACTGATTTCGCTAAGATAACCATTGACAGCAAATGAAAAAAATGCGTGACGTAACAAAACAAAAAGTAGACAAATAAAATATTTCTGGGCTAAGTAAGAAGCTAATTTGCCTAAGCTGTTGTCGCATTAGAAGAATTATGTGAAAAGATCTGCAGTATATCAATCTGCTGTCATTGCTTTTCTATCATTTACAGCACGATCTTTACGTTGAACCATGACTAGTTAAGTGCTTTTTTATACTTAGATATTTATTTAAAATGAAACCTGTACAAAATGGTACGGACACGAGTATGGGTAGTATAATCTCATTAACGTTGATATTAAAAAGACTGAATGGAACTATTGACGCAGTCCTCGAGTTGCGATTTTGTACTCGTTGACATGCCTTATAATAACGCTACTAATACTACTTCTACTTCTACTACTACTACTACTAATAATAATGATTTAATACTTATAATGCTAATAATGTTACTACTACTCCTCCTGCTTCTACTACTACTAAAAATGATAATAATAATAATATATATAATAATAATTATAATATTAATAATAATAATAATGATAATAATAATTATAATATTAATAACGCCGTGCTGTTTTAGATTTTTATTAAGAACTTCTTTTGGGAATCTTTATTGTCACTTAAGTGTTACTTTTATTGTTTTTACAATCTGTAGTCTATACTATATTGTGTCATACTGTTTATAATCGAGATTATTGTAAAAAAGTAACACTATTAATATAATTGAAATAGTGCTACGCTATGTTGTTTTACTAATTAAATCACTATTGACAACTTTCCTTCTTCAAGTACAATGCGTATATCAGTCATTGTGTCGCATCGAGTCATGTGAAGCACTGGCTGTCACTGGCTGTCACTGGATATCCTGCCTTTTTTATGAATCATACTTTAATGGTATATAATTACAATGTTGTTACATGTCTCTAAAAATATATTATTTCAGTTTTATTATAAACTCCATTTTAGTAACTATAATGTCGATGGGCTGACTAAATTTAAATTTAAAAGAAATGTATTACATTTACACAAATGTAAATCGTGTTCTGCTCAACATACTTTATTGAATAAAGAGAAATACAAAGACCATCATTTATACAGCATGATTCCTACTAATTGTTAAATTGGTTTCAGATTTGTTTCTTAATTAGAAATATATTATAAGAGATTTCATGTTCTATCAAACTACCTTTGTTCCAGTTTAGTATAGGTTGTGACTCTCATTGGGTCTTTCCATATTGTTTCTAATCATTAGCACAACTATCTAACAGGTACTGTTTAGCGGTCGTAAAATCATAACTAGGGAATTATGCTGTCACCTAATCAGAATTGTTACTTCGATTTCCATAAGATGTTTATTGGACGTTCGTTCCGAATAAGAATATATATGACAAATGCGTATTGCAACACTTACCAAAAATGAAGAGACACAGGATAAAGGTATTCACATTCAAGCCAAATGTAAAAGTAAGAAAAAAATTGTGATGAGTCGTTTCACAAAAACAGCAAACCCAACAGTTACCGTCTTGCAACGGTCAACATTTTTCTAGTTCAAACTATTATAAATTTTGAAGCTATTATGACGTTTATGTTATGTTTGCAATAGGTAAATAAGAAAAGGTCCTATCAAAATTTCCACAGATATTTAAATTTTATCTACCTCTAGACAAAGGCAAACAAGGTAAATGCAAATGTGACAAAAACACAGAGACGAGACATAACACACAAAAAGAAAAACCATCAGTTACCGCCTTGGAACTGTCAGTCGGCAAAAGGGCAACTGGGGTGCTTAAACCTGGTTTGTGGAGCGCTCCAAACTCGCACTTCCTGAAGGTTTTTCTATCAAACAAACAGTGCAAATAAAAATATCCCGTCAAAGTGAAACAACTAACAGTAAGCACCTACATCGGGAGTTAAAACAGATATAATGAACGTACGTACATACATAATAACTAGTAATAAAATTAACAAACAACATTTGTACAGTATGTACAGCAGACAAAAGCCTTGGCAACCTAAAACTTCCAATAAGAGTAGTTTCAAATTAAATAAAGCAGTACAAGCGCTGTTATATTATAAGAACAATATAATGACGTCATACAATGCCATGACGTCATATGCCAAAAGTGTCAAAAGTGAAATGTAAAAAATACGAAAGAAATCATAAAATTTGAAAAAAAACAACAACTCAAATCAACAAAATAAAGCGCTGTACTGTTTAGAGTTAATACGTTTAAAAAATCACATCATAAAAGCCGAGGATTTATCTGCAGTTGACATATTATATGTAACAAAGTTACCAAAAATCCCGATGTTATACCTACTGTGCAATCTCACATAAAGGGTATGGAGACCGCTCAAGGTGTCCCACCTATTTAGGGCAAGACGTACCTAAAATCTGCATATCACTGTTCAAGAAAAAATATAACGGAATGTGCATTGGAACTTTACATTGCCATCATCTAGTATTGTTGTTCCGTTTGCCATTCGCTCCGACCTAAAGCTCCGACCAATGTTCTTCTGATAGCCAGTTTATGCGAATTTCTCAAGATCATCCGCTCTGTTGGTGTTAGCCTGCTTTGTCGATCCTGTAGGCACTAATTTTTCTTATTATGTTGATGAATGATTAAAAATCAACAAATACCTTTTTCCAGAATTGCATCTTACATTCCTAAATAATCAAGTTGGCATAATTTACAACAAAAACTTTGTTTGAAAAACTCGTCTTAAGAAAATGCCACTTTTATTTAAACATTTGGAAGTATAATGGCTTCATTAGGAGATATAAGTAAAGGCAAAGCACATGTATGGTGTGTGTTTAACAATGTTTTAAAATGACGATTGATTTTTGACGTTTGACGGATTTCGCAATTCTTGGATACATACGGAGTAGTTCATTGCCTCGCTTGTCAGATCTGATTAAATCAGGTGTACAGCCAATTTAATTTACCGTTTTGACATGCTTGCGGTAGTTGCTTCCGTCTGCTCATCTTGGGATTTTGCTTTTTAGAAACCAGTTTCTAAGTTGTAAGTCAAAGACTTGGAAACACTGTGCCACAAAAATTCTAGCTGTTTTAAAAAAAAAAAATATGCATCCTTACTGTACTCCGAGAAGCTGCCAAAGTTCAATGTATTTGTGTATTTTGTATTAGTTTCATTAAATTATACAGTACCATCACAAATATTGTTTTCTGAAGTACACGTAACAATCCTTATAAGATGCATTAATGGCAACACAGATTTCCGACCCCCACACTGCGAAAGTTATACTGTTGTGATCATAAATAATAATATTTGACAAAGTCATATGAGCACTGATACATATACAAACATTCGAATAGGCACAGGACACAGGTAATCACATGCAGGCCAAATATGAAGTAAGAACAAATATATGAATCACACGTTATAAAAAGACCATGTGTAAGCAAACACGTACAGCTTGGCTGGAGACATACAGTACTGAATAATAGAACGAATGGTTGTTGCATAATTCATTCAAGTATGTGTTGTCAATTTGTAAGAATTAGAAATTGCAACCAATATTTGGAAACACTATGCTTTACATAACAACAACACTTCACAATTATTGTCTTATGGCACACCATCACCTGATATAGGCGACATGCGCAAGCACTTCATGTCGTCAACAACGTCACAAATCTAATGAAAAGGAACCGAGATTTATATAACCTTCATCTGACAGCTTAATAAAGATTAAACAATTGAAAGTTCTCTGGTGGTCTTTTCTTTTTATTTTTGTTATTTAATCGACACAACAAATTGTTCTGGGGGAATGCCACTCTAGAAGATAGAGACCAATTACATACAATCATGCTTTGATGAAGCACACGCCGCAGTAATTCAATTGGTATTATGTATAGATGTTGATTCTTTTTCAATTAGACACATTCGTGCAATCCAACAATTATCAGGCGTTTGTACAGAGAAGCAGCGCTGGTGGTAATTGAACACGGAAAATTGCATACATACCATCCTTAAATTGATTTTTACTCTAAATAGCTAGACCTTTCCTAAAATATATGGGTGCAATGTCGATTAGAAACTCTATATAAAGTATAAGTATGCAGAATGAAACATTGCTGGCTATCACGAAGGAAACCGCGAAATTATATTTAGTTGCAAAGGTTGAAAGATGAATGAAATGATCCTTCCAATGTTTATCTCGCCATTCTGTAATCCTTACAACTGTATACGTGCGAATACAACAACAAAGGCAGCATAAATGTGCAGTTACTATATTTCTATTAAATATTCTGCCATTATAATTTAAGGGTTTGAGCAACTGATAATTTCAGTATATATTGACGATTATCACGCTAATCTGTAAGGTTGAAGTTGTAATATTCGATGTTTGTGGGTAACTTAATGGACACGATGCAACATATTGAAAAGAAATTAGCGTTAAACAAATATCAGCGTTATTCAGCAATAAACATGGACTCGTAAGACGAAAACACGTGCATGGGGAGTATTAAAGGCAAATAAAACTCAAGATGTAAAGGCACATGAGACAGTTGGTAATTAAGATAACTTGGCGAAAATGTGACATATTAATTTGAGTTTATTCTCCCGCAATGGACGCTCAAACTGCCCCTTACGGCAACCCAGTCTGTAGGGGCGACCACTCAAATTGTTATAGATATTTCGGCATGCGCCAAAAAGATGAATAATGTTATCATAACTTTTTGTTCGTCAAATATGAAATGAGTCATAGTGTATAATTTCCTTTTGTTTAATTTTACATAATTATTTATATCATTTCACTTTACCGAGAAAAGTATCGAATGCAACACAATGATGGTGTGAAATTTTAAATTTAAGAAAACAATTATTCGATAAAGATTGTCATCATACGTGTATTATATATTCTCAAACTCAAAATGACGCCGATATTTGGTTATTCCCAATAGGAGTAACGTTTTAATACTGTGTAAGTATTAAACATAGCTTATTCAAATACAGCCATAGGAACATACATATCAATTATCCGGTGAGTCTTCTTATACTATAATAAATATAATATATTCGATTACACCTTTCCACAGTTGGTAATAACACAATATGCCAATTTGAGAGAGTAATAATAATGGTAGAAAATGTAAAGAAAAGTGTTATTCGACTTCTTTTGAGCAAGTTTAAAAAACAGGATATAGATTTTTCAATTGGCTAAGATATGAGACATTGAAAAAGGTGATCAGTTCATCCCTTCTGATTTAGTTTTGTGGAATACCCATATTTGATTTGTTCTTTAGGAAAATGATAAACACTTATTTCAAGAAAACAACCAACTGCTTTCATGTGATATTTAATCTAGTTGATTTTATTCCTGACATAAGATTCAAATGAACGGTTTGCGTAAAGGTCAACCAAACATCTACAGGTATACATACTAGTCGTACAGAAACAAGTCCATTTCTAATAAAATTAGCGATCCTAGATTATCGATGAGTGATTTTTTGTCTGATCATGGGACGAAACAGCTGGTATCATTTGATTACAATATTAGGTAATGCGCCACTTAATAGGTTTGTTCTATATTCTATAGTGAATCGCGAAAAGTTGGAAACAAATTGCACCATGACCAGGTTATGAAGGAACCTCATAATCATATATAGGCGAAACAAGCTGTTTATTGTCTATCAGAATGACCCAGAAATAAGCCAACTTTTGCAACTTGTAAGAAGGTTCAGCTGCATAGAATGCACATACCGCCAAATTGCCAGTCGGTAACCCCCAAATTTCAATGAAATATGTTCTTCCTGTAAACGTGGATCAGTCCATTAATGTGCATAGGTGTCCAAGACTTTCAGCTTCCTTTTGACACCAAAAGATTAAGATTATCTACAAAAAAGGAAATTTAAAGCCAAAACATAGCAACAGACTGTCACAAAAGAGAGAATGTCCATGTCTCACATTCTACTTCCGGTCGGTATTAAGTGTAACCACCCTATTAGTTCATGGACTGATTTTAGTATGGTTTCCTACAGGGCAGGTATGAGGCAAGTTTATCAATTGCAAATACGGTTTAGGACCATTGAGAGATACTGGTGCTGGTTGTATATTCTGGGGAGAGCAGTAGTAACATATACTACAATCTAATTTAAACACTTCATGAGTATATCCTAATGTGACATCCTGGGTTATATGTGATATTTTAATTGTTGTCAATTTCATTGCCGTTTTTCTAAAGGGTTATACAAACACATGCACACGCATACACGTACTGGCACGCATTCACAGACGCACCCACCCTTGACCCATGCAAGCAAACTCATTATATTTATCATACACACGGAATCTTTCTGCAATGTTTCATAAACAAATTAGCTAAAGGACACATTAATAAAGGTAGTTTCGCAAACATGTGTAGTTTTGCTAAGAAAAACTACACTACGACATATATGACTCAGTAGCATTATGAGAAAAATATAAATTCGAAATGATACAAATATTCAGGACCAAGAAAGGAGTGTGGAATTGGGTGTATGAAGGCAATGTATTAACGATTTCACTCGATGGATGGTTTAATTATTTAAATTCCATCTGTACATACAACACCATTGGTGCTTTAAACTGTTTCATTTATTATTCTTATTGCTAGATAATCTATATAAGAAACATTTATCATGATGTTTTCTAACGAACAACTAAAACGCATAGAAAGTGAAAAGTTACTTTTTCGTATATACTTAACAACTTGGTAGAGTACACGTGTTTCGGGGCGTTTTTGTAAAATACCAAGTACAAGTCACAGAAGCAACCAAGTACAGACCGTACCAGTCTACAATACGAGGCAACCTAATTTACTCACATATAACCCCAATAGGTAGGGTTATGTCCAAATTAAAAAAAAACCTCTCTCCCACCCGCTTTGAGGCATGGATATAGTCCAAAGCTCGTTATATCCAGATTTAAACAATACGTTTGTTTAAACTGAACATTTAACGCCGTTCATAGCAAAGGTGGGTTTATTGAACAAGCACCAAAGGAGACGGTAAAACATATCTTACACGTTGTTATATTAAGTTCAAGAATCTGTTGGCATAGTTATTTTTGGTATAGTATCAGTTCTTGTATATAAATATATAAGAGATTTGAGCGCTCCACTAACCGGTATTACAAACCCCAGTCAGTCCCTTCGCATATAGACCGTTCCCAGGCGGTAACTATTTTTCTGTGTGCGTATGTCATGTCTCGTTTTAGTGTTTGGTCAATATTACGTTTTCTCTGTACATGTTGTATGCCTAGTTCTGGTGGTTGTCGAAGGAAATTTTCTTATTTTTCTACTAAAACGTCTGGTTAATTTCTACAATTCAATTATTATAACATTAAATAATAATGATGCAGTACTTTCTATGGAAATTAAATTCTTATTTTTTCAAAATATATTTAAGACTATAACTTTGGAAAAAAGCATGCTGAAATTACCTTATGTGAGAAACAAAACTTATTGAAATAAGGGCAGAATTAGTTCTGAAGTATATATCAAAACTTCTTAAGATCCAGAATGATTAAATGTTGCTCTACCTTAAATTCAGGTGATTACACGACAACCGGCGAAAGCTACTATAACATTCCCCAAAACATATAATAAACAATAATGAAATGTACAATGTACAGTAATTGTAATGTTAACCATTACTATAGTGCAGCAAACTATATCTTGTGGGACACGGAACTTTATGAGTTTTGTACTTGAAAACCATACTCCTGTAAGTAAGGAGAGATAGACACGCTTTTTGTAAACACGTCTGTCTTTTAATTGCACATGAAATAACATTATCTTCAACAAACCAAGGCACCACCCATAACAATCATTGACAAGGACGTTTGTTGCAATCCATGTTTTTCCGTCGCATTAATATGTTTGTTTCTATAGCGACATTCTTATGAATAATATTTGTTTGTTAAAAGTCTATCGTGATAAAGAACCGTTAAATGCAACAGTAATAGTAAGAACCGTTTAATGGATCACCAGTTACACAATATGACTTTCAGAGATATTTTATGGCATCCTGTCAACAGCGTAAAAGGTTGTTTTGTTAATTAGAATTCTACCAGAAGTGGCTGTTAAATGCGGCTTGCAGAGGCGAGCGATTGAGATATTGCAATTATTTTATTTTTATACACGACGCAACCCTTAATTTGCTCGTCAGCACTGACTATATTTGTACATTTCCACAGGATCTTTCAAGGAAATTGCAGAAAAACTGCTTTTAAAAGTTGTTAGAAATTCTTTTCAGTTATATGGTATACAGAGTGTGAATAACTTATTAAACGTGAATGCTTTGTAGTGTGTCTTATCTGCTAGTCCTGGACGATAGACACTGAAAATATTAATAGAGTTTTAGATTGGTTTAAAAGCATTTCTACAAGTCTAAAATTTTAAAGCCAAACATTCTTGCAACCTACTTCTTATCAATGTTAACATGAAACATTGTAATCTTAGCACTAAATACAATAAGTCAAAATAAACGAAATACCACAGCCATATACTATACCAGGTTTGGAAGCTAAAAACAAAAGAACACGTGTAAACATTAAAAGTATCTGTTATACTGTTGGGCCAACAAATAAGTTAATCGTTATTAGTGTCATTCTTAGAATAAAATATGATGTCCAGATTTTTAGTTTAATGTTTATGTAAGTGTTTAACTCAGGTTGATTTTTGCTACAATGCTACTGACCTGGTACTTTATATGTTGATGTCACCTTATATAATCTTTAAATACGTATACATAAGATACCAATTAACATAACAACAGGAACATAAACATACAATAGAACACACTGGAACGTGATTTTTGTGTGGACATTCTTAGGATTCTAGTATGCACTTTAATAAGCGAACAGAACAACGCATCACATAACGGCTGTAAGCTTACTAATGTACAGTGATTGTGTCTTGGGAAATATAATTGTCCCTCTCAATTCCCTGTTGTTAGTCACTGTTGCTAGTACGCTTTTCATTTATGACATCTGTTGTTTTTTTTTTAGATGGATTTGTTTTTGCCCGTTGTAGAGAAAGGAACCAAGAGAAACACCTCAGTAGAAAATGTGTAACACTGTCTGCCAAAGTTGCTTACACTTGTTTCCAGACATGAATGGCTGTAATAATGTATCTTCAAACGTTTCGTTTAAACACATAATTAAGTCCAGTAATAATTATTGTCCTGAAATCAGTCTTTCTTACTCTCCGGTCATTCATATCAATAAAAATGCTCCGGTATTTGTTATGCTAAGTCTGATATGAATGAAAATCACATTATTTCAAAGTTAATTTTGAGTTTCTCTATAATTAACCGTACCTAAGATTCTATAACACACACTTCCAGCAATTATGCACATTTATTTTAGAAAAATGTCGAATCAAACCTGTAGAGACGACTTTTAAATAGTATTTTCTGTTTTACTTAAACATTGCCTCACTGTTAACGTCTGCTCCTTCACAAGCAAAGCTGTGTGTAATTATCTGAATATCTGATTCTAAGAAATTACTTCAAATCGTGACTGTTCCTGTACAGTGGGCAGTTATTGTGTTTGATATTTGAACAATGTATAGCTTTGTATTAAAGTACAAATAATATCCACGAGATTGAACATACATTTGTAAATTTAGAACACATTAGTAGATGATGGTTCACAACTGGATTTTGATATTCATTTTAATAAGCGGTCATCATACTATTCGACAGAGAAAATTTAAACAGACAATTGCGACAGGTTTTGATAAGTACAAGTCTTATTATTCACTGGCTATGTCTCTTTAACGTTATGTGAAGAAAAACAACAACAACACGAATAACCTTTTAGAACTCGTATCGATCCACTGTGAAAATGAATTACAGTTATTCTTAAACAATCACAAGACTTTTTGTCTTGGGTACATTTTCGTAAAGGCCTTTTCGAAATCGGAAGTGCATGACAGCATTGATTAGTGGAATGTCAATGAAGGCTTTCATTTAAAACCTTCTCCAGCTATTTTTGTACAAGACACATTAGTGTCTATATAGAGCAAACATGGGTTCAAAGAAAGAACATGATGACATTAATATATGTTTGCTCCTAGGCAATTTAGGTGCACAACTCAAATGCTTTAATCTTCTGGTAAGACCGCACTCACATCTACTAGAGAAGGCCGGGTGACCGTCCTTGAACTCCGACGGAGTAATACTTCATAATGTAAAAGTTTTTTCTATTTATGGACAACATAAGAGTTCTAGCCAGAATAAAAAATTCAAAACTCATAAAGAGCTCGAACCTTTGTTATCAAATACTTAACTGTGTTGGCTAGTCTATGATTAAAATTGTGTTCATGTTCACTTTCGCACTGTTTATTAATGCATTGAACACATTCGATTGATCATCCGGAGAACACTTCAAGGAACTTGTAATTGGACATGATGTTTGTTACGTTTCATAATTTTTGTATTACTATGGGAACTTGCGTGCAAGAGGCTGTTTGTTCCTGCTTTAAGCGCAAGCACAAATAAACCAGCAACAAGCACTAATTTAAAAATCACCAAATATACTCAGCAAAAATAAAAGTAAAGCATACTGCACTCCCGAAACCGAAATGATGTCACAAATACTCATCAATACAATAAGAATTACCCAGTGTTATATCAATATAATTTATATACTGCGTCTTTAGATTGTTCACTGACCTATTGGTTCACATCTGGGCAATCATACTTTAAAAGTATCACTAGACATGCGGCATATAGCTTTTAGACGATATATTTGGCCGATGATTTATGCCAATATGGAAGTCTATAATTTTGATTAAAGATCAGGCATGGGAGCCTGCAAGCTGTATTGTGATTGTTGATGGGTCCCTCACATGGCTGACATTCCAACTATATGAGCTTTGCTAAAATCACCATATCAAAAGTATGTTAAATTCTGCAACATGATATTGATTGTTACGTGGACGTGCCAAATAAAAACATGAAAACCACCAAAATGTTATAATGTATTTGTTTATAATTTATACATAACAAAAATTTAACGAAAAATAAGAGATATATACATACACAGTTATTTTACTTTTCTTTTCATACGATCGCGTTTTGTTAGAAGATTCCTATCCAAAACATACTTGAAATGAATATTTCCACACGCAAAGCTTTCATTTGTGACAAAATCTCCATGCACTTTGCCAGAAATGATAAAAATCATCCACAATAGACCGAACTACTTTCATATATTAATAATAAATAACAGCGGGGTTGAAACATGGTTTAAAGATGATAATTCGTCTACATATTTGTCATGCTAATCTTAGCAATTGGAAAATACAAGAAAGAGCACTTACAGAACAACTGCTACATCATAATATTGACTGCTAAACTATCGTCACCAAAAAAGCATTTCATGAAAGGCAACGCTCGCAAGAATGGCGCTAATTAAATCTGGGAATGTCAATAAATTTTAAAAATTAAACTACTAGTTGATAAAGGCACATATTTTCACAAGAATAATTATAATAATAATAATAACAATAATTATAATAATAAGTATAAACTTTTAAGCAACTATTGGTGTTAGGCATTATACGTTGAAGATAATGTTTTAACTTACATGTACTGTCCAAAGTATGGATGTTTATCAGGATCGCTCACTATAAACTAATTGGATGCAAGGATGCAGGCTTAAGTATAGCAACTTACTTAATTCGAACCAATCGTTCTGTTTTAACGTTGTTTATTTTATTGCAAAACATGACATTTCTTACTTTACATTAGCTATTAAGATTTAATTGGTTACACAATAATAATTTTTCCTGAAGTGACGACCCCAGTGTAAGGAAATTTTATCTGAGGAAAGCAATAATCCTACTCAAAATATTTGAGAACACATATTTTCCAATTTTCCTTTTGGCTTGAAAAACTATTTTACGAAGGAATCATATTCTGTACTAACGCTGTAGAACTATTCAAGACAGTCCGATTTGTTGCTATTGACTTCAAACGTGTTGTTGGAACAGCTCATTTAACGATGTTGGTAATAGATAAGCATAAGGTCAGTATGCAAGTGCTTGCGTGCCATAAAAGTATAATGTTTACAATCCCTTGTTTTTAATGCAACCAACTCGATATGACTACATTTGACAGGGGCATGTAACTTCGATCAACTTTAACCGATTATAATTTACCCAGCATCGTGCAAGATATTTCATACAACATGAGTAGCAATGAAGATTTGACTGTGTCCTCTTGCATGATAAAGATACTAACACAATATCAGCGCTTGGGCTGTTTTATTTGTTCCTATAATATCTTATAATATATCAGCGCTTGGGCTGTTTTATTTCAAACTAATCTCGTTTGGAATTTTTATTTTTACGTTGCCGAGTCTTTTATCTACTGTACATACTGTACATATGTATATAGTTTTAACTCCCGATGCAGGTGCTTACTGTTAGTTGTTTCACCTTGACGGGATGTTGTTATTTACACCGTTTGTTTGCTAGAAAAACCTTCAGAAAGTGCGAGGTTGGAGCGCTTCACAAATCAGGTTTAAGCACCCCAGTTGGACCTTTTGCATATTGACCGTTCCAAGGCGGTAATTGATGGTTTTTCTTTATGTGTGTTATGTCTCGTCTCTGTGTATTTTTGTCACATTTGCATTTACCTTGTTTGCCTTTGTCTACAAGTAGATAAAATTTAAATATCTGTGGAAATTTTGATAGGACCTTTTCTTATTTACCTATTGTTTACTTTCGGACTGTCATTTTTCGTCGTCATAGAAAACAGAGACTGGCCAGACATGTAATATGTGTCTTTTGGCGTAATTGTAGTGCGATTTTGGAAAGTTATAGGTGTTGATAAAACCTTATTAAGTCAACTATGGCTGCATGCTGGCCCCTTTGTACACGAATGTGAAAGATGATTAATATCCCTTCAATATGAACTGTAGAATATACAAATAAAAGTATTGTGAAAACAACATTTTCAATACAAGAAATCGAAGCTATTACGCTGTGTTCCAATTATACATTTTACTTTATAATCATTAATAATGGTAATTTATGTTAATGCATGAAGCACTTTATGCAGTTAAGATCTGGTTAAAATTGCTTATAATTACATATCTTTTCAGTTTTATCTTGCCTCAAAATAGGCGTTTACAAACACCAAAGGAAATCCGTGTCCGTGGCCGACCGGTAATCCGTTGTGCCGGGACGGCCTGTCAATATCTAAAATCTACCTGTCAATAAAATCGGCTGAATTTCAAGCAGGTTTTTAAGCCTGCATTAAAGTCACCTTTTTATTATCACTTTTTATTATGACATTGATTCTTCATCTTCTAGTTTTCAAACGACAAAGGACCGTTGCTTTTTTTTTTGTGAACAGATATTGAGATTTGATATAAAACAAACTATAACTTCGTGTCGCAAGCCATCTCATTACATGGGTGTAAGGAGTATTGTAAAGAAAAGCCAAAGTCATTAAATTGTTCTACCTATTTTCCAAGGACAACACACTCTGGCAGTTAGCATTAATTATTTATGCGGCAAACCGATTGTTTTTGTCAATGTGCTGTTAGATGAAAGATCTAGAAGCATTTACTCAACGAGATCGTGAAATTACAAGGCTTAAAACCGGTTTAAGCACCCCAGTCGGTCCATATTGCCGACTGACCGTTCCAAGGCGGTAACTGTCGGGTTTGCTCTTTTCCTTAAATGACTCATCACAAATTTGTTCTTACTTTTCGGCTTGGCTTGCATGTGAAATACCTTTGTTCTGTGCCTTTTCGGAGTTTGGCATATGTTGCAATACTCATATATTCTTTTTCATAATCACAACAATGTTACTTGCGCAGTGTGGCGCTCGTAAAAAATCTCCCCGTGCATGTAATCTATGTTGTCATTTAAATCATCCTATAAGGATTGTTACGTGTATTTCCTTTGATGGACATTGAACTTTGGTTCTTCAATTCCATCTTTACATGAACAGGATGCTACAACCATTTATTCGTCTCTGGTCATGTTTGTTAATGATTCAGAAAATTAATTCTATTTGTGGTCAACCATTTTTGTGTTGTTTTTCAAATCAAAATACTACCATATTCCTTTTCTGAACACTATGTGGACATTATTTTTCGATGACGTCACTACTTTCGTCATAACGTATAGAAAATATCAGCGCATGGACATTTTTTTTTTAAATAGATCGTTTTTCTTTTCGTTACTTGCATTTGAGAAACTCGTCAGGGAGTGCGAGGTTAGAGCTCTGTAAAACCGGTTTAAGCACCCCAGTCGGTCCATATTGCCGACTGACCGTTCCTAGGCGGTTGCTGTCGGGTTTGCTTTTTTTCCTTAAATGAATCATCACAAATTTGTTCTTACTTTTCGCTTGGATTGCATGTGAAATACCTTTGTTCTGTGCCTTTTCGAAGTTTGGTATATGTTGCTATACTCATAGGACTTTGTCATATATTTTTTTTTTCATGATCACAACAATGTTACTTGTGCAGTGTGGCGGTCGTAAAAAATCTCCCCGTGCATGTAATCTATGTTGTCATTTAATTCATCCTATAAGGATTGTTACGTGTATTTCCTTTGATGGACATTGAACTTTGGTTCTTCAATTCCATCTTCACATGAACAGGATGCTACAACCAATTATTTGTCTCTGGTCATTTTTTTGTTAATGATTCAGAAAGTTAATTTTATTTGTGGTCAACCATTTTTGTGTTGTTTTTCAAATCGAAATACTACCATATTCCTTTTCTGAACACTATGTGGACATTTTTTTTCGATGACGCCACTACTTTCGTCATAACGTATAGAAAATATCAGCGCATGGACATTTTGTTTTCAAACAGATCGTTTTTCTTTTCATTGCTTGCATTTGAGAAACTCGTCAGGAAGTGCGAGGTTAGAGCTCTTTAAAACCGGTTTAAGCACCCCAGTCGGTCCATATTGCCGACTGACCGTTCCAAGGCGGTAACTGTCGGGTTTGCTCTTTTCCTTAAATGACTCATCACAAATTTGTTCTTACTTTTCGGCTTGGCTTGCATGTGAAATACCTTTGTTCTGTGCCTTTTCGGAGTTTGGCATATGTTGCAATACTCATAGAACTTTGTCATATATTCTTTTTTTTTAATAAAATTAAACTATTTAACTAGTGTATTTCTGTCGTGCATTTCTGAAGTCAAAATATACGTCCAATTCTTTCGTACATCCCGCATTGTAACCTTTACATAACAACTAAAAGGGACCATGTCTTCATTGTCTAGTAAGTATTGAGCCAGCGTCCGGTTATCAGAAGAAAATCAATCTTATTTGTGTGTAGGTTCGACGGATTGTGCAAGAGCATTCATATTGTATGGTAAACAAATGATTTAACGAAGCATGGCACTTTTCGAGATTATATGTTTACATTAATTAGGTAAAGAATCCTTGCTTCGAATTCTTCCACCTTTCTGAATTGGATGCAACCTTGGCCATTTGTTTATGACATCGAGTGTATTATTCTTTCAAGAGGTACATATTAAACCTTCGGGTGAAGATCAGTGTGAAGTGCGTACTTAGCTTAGTATGGTAATCCAGAACTAAAATATTTTTTTTTACAAAATGTCCAATCCATTACCGACTTCACAATTCGTTTTATTTCTGGTAGTATTGCTGCTTTTACAGTTCTTTTTCAGATAACAAGTTTCTGTATACATTTATGTCGATCAAACTGCCGATGTGTATAAACCGGACTTCATTTGTTAAAAATAGATACACAATATAAATAAAACTCTTTTCAGATTTGTAATTTGATTTTTTGTTACATATCTCGGCGTTTTCAGACAGCAAGGGAACAATTTATGGCCTGTTGGACATTATGCCATCAATGGTAACGCCACTTTTATTCCTTTTCGTGATACACTTACGGAAATCAAGATTAGTGTGATTTTCAAATTCTGTTTTACTATAGAGTGGACATTATCCTTAAGGTTGAGTTATCAGCGGCGGTTATTAATAACACAATGTAAGAAGTTGTAGTTCTTGTTTAGAATATTAATATATATCTAATCCGGTATGTTTAAACAGAAGTCCAGAAATGTGTAGTTGAACATTTACTTTTATGCACATGTCTTCTACCATCATAGAAATATGCTACAAATCAATATAAAAGGGAAATGCGTCATTAATGTTGTATCCGAGAAAATATTAAAGATTATTTATGTGATAGAAGTATGATTTATTTGCGTATTGCTCCTTTTAATTTTGCTATCCATTGCAATTGTGAATTTCCCCGTATTTCTGCGTAATATTGCGTAACATGTACATTTTATCAATGCGCCGTCATATTATACAAGTGTTACTTTTTCGGGAAATATAAACTCAAGTACAGAAGATAAAACACATACATAAATTTGTATTTCATATGAGGTATTATTTATGAAATACATGTAACAATTAACTTCATTTAAGAGTCAAATCAGTTCAACCAATACAGTGTTCCATGGTTTATGGTTGATTAACATTAAAACTTGCTTTGGTAATAATAGTTTTGTGAGGAGGCGAACCTCTTACTGACTTATGTGAATGCTATTCAAATGATAGTCTCTGACATTGAAAGGACAAAAATCTTTGGCCATAACGACTTATTGCCATGAAACACGGGTCGGCATTATTATTTCTCAGAATTTTTCAACAGTTTGGTCCACTTTCGTATTCGTTCCAAAGGTATTTCACGGTACTTTTGTTATTTTTTTTGTTATTTTTTTGAAATACATTGCAACGACCGTTTATGATCATTAGAGCACATCCAGCATTTTGGTGAAGGAAGACCCCAGACACATGTCTGGGTAGAACAACTGGCCTACCGCAAGTCAGCTGGAAGACCTTCTTACATTAAGTCCTTCCCCCTACACCACGGGCGCCCCTAATTTCACGGGACATACATATTAACAATCTCATTTCAGAAAGAAATATTCTATTTTATCTTAATTAGTAAGAAAGATAAATAAACACCATAACAAAAATACACCTCTTTGTATTCTTCTGTTAAAAGATTAAAAACAACAAATAAACGTGGTAACATAGTTTGAGGAACATTTCAGACATTTTATTTTGCTGCTATTGTTTATTTGTTGATGCAACAAAAGGATAACGCGTTCTACTTGTTAAAGTCTCAAACGAAAAAATGCTTTGGCTTGTTATGGTGTCTTGTAGTTGGTCAGTGCTTCCATGTCAGACCTGGCATCAGTCAAGTAGACCATTGAAGAGACGGCTTTAACCAATAAGACTGCCTTCGTCTGTGATTTAGTCTCTGCTTTGTAGTTTATGCACTGTTTATAAGTAACTGTATGATGTCATTCTCTCCTGCCAGACATGTATCACATGAGAACACAAACTCCTCCGCCCTTGACAGCTATAGTATCAAAACGATAAGAATAGACGTGAGTCCATGTTTCCGGAGGGTAATCTTGGCTTATAATGGCTAGTATTTGGCTTTTCGTATGCTGGTGTCTTCATGTTTTCCTTACTGAATATAAGGAACCTGTGATCTTACAGTCACTTCGGATAGGTCTTGTGCCGGTGGGTCGATGATACATTCTCTACCTATTTGAGTTGTGTCCAGCTCTGTACATAGTGACTGTCCAGCTTCTTCACTTCGTGGACAATGCTGCCACATATAAACTGTATGAATCCTGTCTGAAATAAGAATTTATAAATAATACAAAGCAGCCCAGAAATTTGTAACGTACACTCTCGCGGTGAACATTAAAGAACTAGCTAAGATATTCGAGTTGTATTTTGTCTGCCCTCCTGCCAAAGAGGCAATTGCATTGATAGTCATTTCAGTAGACTTTGAGCAGTATTTTAGCAAAAGAATGTAAACGTATGTAATGGCCGTAAGGCAGTAACAAAACAATACAACTCTTTGTTATAAGCGATATGACAAAGGGTGAAATTAATGTATGTTTAATGCTATTAAGGTGCGAGCGGAGCCTGCATAAGAAGCTCTAATATGATCACAAAAATAAATGTAACATGTGCCTCGTTTAACTACTGATTCGTTCAGACTAATCCACATTTTGCGTAAAATTTCAAAACTCTTAACATTTCAATTACAAACGAAGCTCGGCTCAAGTGGTACACTGCCATTATATAACCTTAAAACATAAATTTTCCGTATTGGAACCCCCTAGTTTCAGGTTCCGAAAAAAAAAAGAATCACTTTTCAATTTACATATTTCATATAACATTCAATATATAAGCTTATAAGCAAAGCGCTGCATCTCGCGATGCTATATTGTTAAAGAAAATTAAAGTGAATGCTTAATAAGTAAAGGAACGATAACTTGTAGGTACAAATATATACATGGTACATGTGAGTTAATGAAACTGGAATTATAGATAAACATGCCTGATATTACACAGAAAGTGTTTTATTAATCATCCTTATGTAATCAACCGTTGCTTTTTTCTTTTGATGCACAACATTGCGCAACAATAATTAAAACATGATATTTGGAATAGACATAGAATGTCGTTAAACAATACACATGCTTTGCAATGTTCATTGCTTAACATACTGTAATATGTTGACTAATCTCATTTCAAAAATTTAATGAATGGACAATCACATATCTTTATTGTAAATAGCGTCCATATAGCTCCAAATATTTTCGTATGGATATAAATGTTTTATATGTTTATGCTCAACATACATTCAACATACTTTTATTTAAATTCTTGCGGTTTTCACCTTATAGAAGGAGTTCTCATCATCATGTATCGTGTTTCCTGATGACAAATTAAACGAAACTTAATTGCAGATTTAAGACAAGTAGTTGGATGTGAAGTTTATTAGCCAGTGTTCGACACACAAAGTATTCCCTAAAATTGCCAGTTCCATAAACAATTGTCTTGTTTTTTCAACTTTCTAAGCATGAAAGAAAACGACATGTTCCTAAAATACAAGTGAAGAATAAATACATCTTACATTAACTAGTCACTAGTATGTTGAGTTTTAGGTGAAAATTCTTATCTTTATCAAACTGATACTATAAAAAAATATGTGTTCCGTTTCAACATATGTAAAGCGTAAACATTATTTTACTTCTAAAAATAATTAAACAATGTGAGCCTGTATCAATGTATACATCATATGGCTTAACTGATTTGCGTAAAGCTATAAGTAGTTGACAGTAGTTTATGTAGTAAACTTAAAACCTTTTCCTACAATCGTATAGTCGTACTAACTTCTATAAGACAATGTAATCCGTACAAAAGTAATGAAAACAGGTAGAACATCGCTGACCTAAATTAAAGCGACCGACCCATCCTTGGCCTAGATTTTAACTGAAGTACAATTATTGACCGCTGTTTAGTTTAAGCTCATAACATCAGTTATTGTTTAAGTTGTTGTTAAACACCGTGATAGTCGCAATGAAATTAAACATTTATAGTATGCACGCTACTAGATACAGTAGCTCAATAATGCAATGGATAAGCTCTAAATTATTTAGTATTTTTACATGTTTTCACTTTTCCTCTTCTCACTGGCTAACCGCCGTTATTAGAAGGTCAAATTAATGCTGTACACTTTTTGTCGAGGTATAGCTGATAAGAGCACCGGTATATGTATGGCACAGGATACAGTCTTTGTATAGTTAGATACTTCCTTTTCAGTCCAGCATTCGTAGGATTGCAAGTGAAAATCATTTTGTCTCAATAATTTGTTTAATGTTATTAATTTAAAGCCCACCTACCTGATGGTAGGTTGGGAGGGAGAGTGTATGCAGTCTGGTAGGCTCGGTCGGTTGAGCATTCGCCCTGTAAGCGAAGGGTCCTGGGTTCCGGTTTCGGACTGGCTAAAGCAGATAAGTCAGCCTTATCAGTTTATTTAATTACTAGGTTAAAACAGGCATTTAGTATGTTAGTATTTGCGCATCTGACAAAGCTGGGACATCGTCATTGAGCAGCCTGGCGCGATTTTTGTTTCCTAGGATCAGCCATGGTTGCAGGTGGCGGAATTTCAATCAAACTTTGCAACTTAATATTTTATAAATGGAAAGCCTATTAAATTCTACTGGTGGCACCCTATGGGGCAGGCATTTCAGCCTTTTGGGGGCATATCTATTTGAGCCTACTGAAGCATACAGTTTCAGCCTAGTTGGGCATGCAGTTCCAGACTATATGAGCATACAGTCTAAGCCTAGTTTGGCATACAGTTTCAGCCTAGGTTGGGCATGCAGTTCAAGCCTTTTGGGGCATAGTGAAGCGTACAGTTTCAACCTCGTTGGGCAGCCTAGTTGAATAACGCTTGAATGTTGGGGTCTATATTACGGATAGCTGTCTTTGGTTGTCCTAAATGACTATTTGTCCGGTGTATCTGTTTTCACAGTGGCTTAGCCTGATGCGGACGGGAACAATGCCCACAAACTGCCATTACCAAAGTGCACTGAAAATTGTACTGTGTTGTACAAATAGAGATGTAAATAAATGATGATTATTATTAATTTTCTTTGTATTATATGAGTTGTATGTTCGGGGATGCAACATGGGTAAAAGGATATTATTTCTGCCATTGTTTCTCTTAAAAAGAAAGCATATTGTTTTAGTATTGATGTAAGCGTGGAGTCGTCGTCGTTCTTTCAGGTTCGAATCTCGCAATAATCGACCATTTAAACATTTTATGGACAACATTTAATATGATCTGTATACATGTAAAACTGTTCGTTCTTGTGCTCAGACAATATAGCGTAACATATTTTCTGTTTTAGTTTTTTCGTTCAAATCGAAAAGGACCTCGCACTCAAGAGCTCAGTTTTTCAAAAGTAACTTTGCGAGCTAACCATTATAAAACCATATTATGAATTAAAATTATGTCGTATTTAACTTGTTGTTGTTGCTTCTAAGTTTACAATTTAAACCCACAACATGTGAATATAGTAAACGGAAATATGCCACTAAGTCTCATGACGTTAATCCACTTAAATAATATTAATATACATCTATTAATATGTAGAAAATCGACTTGCTTTAGTTGATTACTTACCGATGGTACATACTTCATTAAATCAACAAGGATTCCATACAATCACATATGTTAAGGCGTGCATCCCGCTGTTATGTGCTACGATGAATCACAAGTAGATTTCGGCAAGAGATGTGTTGCATATCCCCTGTCTAACTGTCAGAATGATGCATTAAACACAGTCTGGAACCCTTTTCCCACAACAGCGTTCAAACGTTGTGATTGTTTACAGAAACAGAAATGGTAAGAAAACCACACTATCCTTATGTAGCTACACTCTTCTTATTGGGTCCATGTCGCTTTTTGAATATTTTTAATGACTTCAAATACTCGAAAAGGCTATCTTCGTTACTTGATAAACTATTATTTCTTTGCCTTGTTATTATTATGTGTATGGTGCGTAACAAAAATACCCAAAGATTGCGGTAATTGTCTCTTACCCGCATCAGAGTGCGCAGAATGTCTTTTTATTTTACAAAAACCTGCTTATTTTTTATATATATACCCAAATGTTATCGCAATACGACGAAACATCCTAACATCGATAAAATGCATTCAGATGTTATTGTATATAGTTACGAAAGGCATTAATATGTTTTGTGGATGTACTTTAGATGGAAATGTAGGCATTTCAGCATCATAGACAAGGTTCACAGTGTCTCAGTGCAGCGTCGGAAGCGTCAAAAGACACATGGAGCAAATATAGAGGGCATGACGGCATCGAAATAACTGATCCACATTTAAATCTTTTGTATCGAATTTTCTTCCGATCTCTTTCCGGCATTTTGACGATTAAACAAGTCCCGAATTCTAGTGCAATTATCAAATATGTGTGTAAGGTGGAAGAAGTTAATTTTCTTCGAAATTGTCTCAACTGAATGTTTTTACAGGCACGTCCAATTTTATGCTTACGGTCATTGACCCGCAATAGATGCATTGGTGTTTGCTGCTCGAACTCAAAGCGGTTTACACACAAGACATAACCTCCAAAACATGTCTTCATGATTGATATGTGTCAAACACGATGTAATTATCAGTCGACAAAAGGACCGACATGGTTGCTTAAACGTCTCAATGGTAAAGAGTATAAATAAATATATCACCAACTTAACATATTGCTCAACATCTAGAGTATTAAATTCCGAGTATTAGCTATTATTTACGTATTATGCTCGTGTTAAATCAGTTTCTGTTACCCACAACATACGAAAATATTATTAAAATGAAAAGGCAACAATATCAAGTTCGGGTTGTGCCTTACACCCCTCCAAGGCTTGTTACAAACGCTACGCACCCAAAATTGTATTCCTTTTTATCACATTTGTATGGTCTATATTAGTATCCTCACTCTGCATATGCTAATGATGCCGTACTTTATATGGAAAATCCTGACTCTTTATCTGCTTGGTGTTCTGTCATTCTTACGGTTATACAGTTGTCGTATAGTGGTCTGCGTATAACAGAACGTTTTCACTCCGCGAAAACTGTTTATGTTCCCCCTTGACAGTCTCAAAAGGACTCTGACAATGTATCTTTGACAGGATCTACTAGTACTAGTATATTACTTATTATGATAGATACTCATATATCATCCATACTTATCTATTTTCTCTACACCCACACACCCACACACAAACCCACACACACACACACACACACACAAAAAAATATACACAAACATAAATTTTCAATTGTTCATCAATTTGATTAAGCCTCACCTTGACATGGCAATGCCATATAGACTCTCATACACAGTCATGACATAAAATTTCACAGACATCCCAGACCTATTGTAGACCTTTGAAATGATTAATCCTCGCTCTAAAACTGATTATTTCATGTACTGTTCTCACTGTCTGTTTTATGTACCAAGAAGTCTCAAATTTCATTTACGTTTTCGGAGAATTGTTTTAAATATTAAAATGTTTCCCCCAGGGTGAGGATAATTTTACCCCTATTGTCGCTAGACCTGATAAAACTGTCATATTTCCGCACGTCCTTTTATAAAGAAACAACGGATACTTCATAAACAGTCTGTTCATGATTGCTGATATTAGATTTACAGGACAAAACATTTAAGTATTCAGACAAACTGTCTTGTGACAGATTTGCTATAATTGCACAAAGAAGAAATTGAACTATAGATGAACAAATATATATTTGAAACACTTACAGAAGTCATAGGACTTTGTCATATTTTCTTATTGATTTATGACAGCAGTAAAACGAGCCCTTCATTTTTATACTGGACCATTTTACATTGGAATCTATAGGAAACATGAAAATGATTAAAACACAAATTTAATAATTAGGCCGGACCGTACCTGGTAGCGCAATCGGTAGAGCGTCGTCTCCTGGTACGGGAGTGCCCGGGTTCTAACGAGAAGCTGGCTGTCCGTATTCATTGGGGGCGGGGCTTATGACAGACATTCATGTCAGTAAAAAGAACTTCGTCCTGTTAACGCATGATTTGAATGCTTTGTTACGTTTAAGGCGCGTGTTCAATAAAAAACTCATGTAATTTATAACTTTTATGACCCATTGAAACATAATAACAATTTCGTATAACTCATTTCAATCAATTTATATGCAAAGATAACTTTTCTGTTAAACAGAAGGCGATATATTGGAAGGCGAAACATTCCCAAACTAATAAGAAACCTTATAAATATGTCTATCGACAGTTCTATTGATAATATTTGTTCTTTTTAATTTTGTAATAGTTTATTATCTATGAATTAATACTAATTAAATACGCACGTTTCTGCTTGTCCTTGGACTGGACAGTGGTTTATAATAAAATAACATTGTGGTATTTGACACTAAATGAGAAGTTGCAATTCACGGCACGTATGTTTCTCACAAGGTACACCGTCAGATATATTAAAACCTCATCTGCAGTGAAGAAACATAGTAACCTGTCTGTTTATTGTAATTCGGCTTTGTATATCTAAACCCATAATGAGGCATAGTGCAATCAAAAGACACCGAATTAAGTGGCGATAAATAAAACACAAACATATATATGTACTTTCGAAAGTTATGTAAATTCATGCCGTCAGTGTAAGAAAATGAATAATTATACTGAAGATTACAGTTATACCAACATAGTACGTGAGTCAACATTTGGTGTTATAGTTATATGATGTTTTGTTTATTCATATTACTTTTATAATATGATGATTTCTATAGAGGCTTCCTGAGCAGTTGTTTGCTTTCGTAAAGTCTAAAATAGCTGCAGGTCTAAATACATCTCAAACAACGAAACCGTTTCAGTTTAATAATGCAATCTGCACACGTGAAGAGGTCTCTGAAAGAAACTTGTCAGGCAGGCAATTTTGTCTTATGTCTTATCTGTTAAAATAAAATATATCTTTGAAATTCCAAAATAAATGACCCTTAAATTGGGCCCAATAATCAACAATTGTGCAATCGAAATCAACCTAGACGTTCGACATTGTGATTTACTTTTTAGCTGATATATGCTACTGATGTTTATTTGCCACTGTCGTTAATATACTACTGTTGTTAATATGCTACTGTTGTTAATATGCTACAGTCGTTTATATGCTACTGTTGTTTATATGCCACTGTTGTTTATATGCTACTGTTGTTAATATGCTTGTGTTGTTTATATGCTACTGTCGTTTATATGCTACTGTTGTTTATATGTCACTGTTGTTTACATGCTACTGTTGTTTATATGTCACTGTTGTTTATATGCTACTGTTGTTTATATGCTACTGTTGTTTATATGCTAATGTTGTTTATATGTCACTGTTGTTTATATGCTACTGTTGTTTATATGCTACTGTTGTTTATGTGCTACTGTTGTTTATATGCTACTGTTGTTTATTTGCCACTGTCGTTTCGCCAGAAAGGTCTCACAAGAACTGCAGAACCCACAGATATCCCTTCTTTCTGCTCTCTGTAACGCAATAGACATAAATGCCTGAAACCTGCAAGGCAAAAATATATTTTGAGATAATTTCATCTCTCGGTATTATGACAACAGCCTCAATGCACTGTGTTCAGGAAACAAAGTTGCTACTTGCAAAACATCGATACTCAAGGAGTAGATTTTAGAAAATGATACAAGACTAATAATATATTAGCCAGTCTTCGTTGTAACCTCGGTTGTGAACATATTGCTTATTAACAATATGTTGCATGAAAAGAGTACATGATCATTCAAATTGAATTAATTGATTCGGTAGCAGAAATACAAATCATATCTAGAGGCTTGTTATAACATTAGCCTTCCCTGATTCTTATCATTAATTTTAAGTACTTTAAAGTACGACGACGTTTCAATTGTTTTGAGATACATCCTTCAATAATTACAAAAACGTCTATGTGAAAATGTGTAACAAATTACGCATATTAAATAAACTTGTACTGTTGCAGGATATGAATTACAAGTTAAAAACACAAAGATCGATGTATTAATGCCATTTCACAATTATTATTAATGTACATTATTAGTTTATATATGAATAAATAACCATAAAATACTTGATATATCGTTGTATTATGATATTTACAATCCAGAATACTATCTTTTGTATTTCCTTATCGTAAATTAAAACACACACACACACACACAAACACACACACACATACACACACACACACACACACACACACACACACACACACACACCAGTAAGAGCAGATAAATAATAAACCATCTGAAAAACACATTCAGACAACTCAATCATGCACTGTGTGATATGTGACTAAAATAGCCAGAGAGACGACTGCTTGTTTTCACACCTAATCAAACGTATGCTGCAAGCATTTTGACATCGCGGCCACCATGACAGACATTGTAACTATGGTTTATGTATAAACATCGAGCATCTACTCAGGGTTAAATCTATCATTCTGTCGCCGAATCAAGGGATACAGCAGCAGAACTAATGCCCCATTGAAGTCAGTCCTTTGAGGGGAAATATTAAAAGAATACGAAAGCATTTGTGTTAATGTTCAGCCCATTGCTGATGTCAAACACTTGCCAAAATATATTGAACGTCATTAGTCCATTTAAGAGAAACAAGTAAATTATTATAATATAATGATTTCATTTGCCGTAAAATTATCTATATTTTTGCATATAACTTGTAAGCCATACATAAACATCGTCTTGATTATTCTATTATGTATCTTGCAGAGATTTCATCTTAAAGATCGATTGGCTCGCAAATGCTCGTTTATTTTTAATAAAAAAAGGTTAATCGAGAGGTTGGGATCTGACTACACGTGCTTGTAATAATTGTTCGTCTGATTGTTGGTTTTAGTCTTCAATTATGACGAATTAGATGAATGACTCTTGTAATATAATTGTTTTCTACCCATGTCAAGCCCTATTATCGATTGAACTTCAATGATCCTGGCACATGGAACAAACTGCTGATCTTAACTAATGAGACCAGCGTTTTACTTAATTTCCCATTAGATTATTATATTTAATATATTTTACGACTTCGAATAAAGGAGGTTTCTCTGCAGTGTTTTATCTTCCTCTGAATTTAGAAAGAGAAATATATTCTGTCTACTCACAATGATAACAGATACGTTTTGATGAGGTAAATAAAATAAAAGCAGAAATTATTTCAGATAGATTAAGTTTGTTTGTGTTGAGAGAGAGAGAGAGAGAGAGAGAGAGAGAGAGAGAAACGATGCCGGAAATCAGCCTGGCGAGAGTTTGTTTTCGTAAATATCACAATGCAGTAATTCTTTAATAAATTTTCAGTGTACAAAATTGTGTTTCTTAACGTAATGATGGTTTTGTCCGGATTCCTTGATATCTGAACAGGTATAAAATCAATTGTTTTATTGCGTTTGTTTTTCCAAAACATGTACTTTGTTTAAATACTAAATTGACAAGCTATTTACTAAATTCACTAGAAAATTAAACTTCAGCAACTCCATGACCACAATTAGAAAGACATAGACATCAACGATAAATCGCGCTGGTTCGGAGGGTTCAATAGATACAGATATAAACGTGTGACAAAACACAATAATTATCGACCATAGAAAGATTTTCTATTTTATGCAATTAATCTTATGTGGAGGAATTTGTTCGCATTAGCACTTAAGAATACGAGATTTAGACAGCTGTAGCAAATTTTGTGCTGGAGACTTCTTTTTGTGTTCTATTTAAATAACAATGGAATGACTTAGGATAAATTATATTTAAAAAATGGTGTATTGTACAGGATCTGATTTCTCACAACGTTGGGTAGTGTGTATAGTTTACAGCAACATCCTATGGTTTGATTTACTTTAATCTTCAATATGTGTTAAAAGGTTACAATGAAATAATTTACCCACGCCTTGCAGGCAATGAAACACAAAATACCGCATAGTCTAATATAAAAAACAAACAATAGTTTTATAAATCGACAAAAACATACTTCTGTTGGTGTGATGACATGTGCAGTTGAGACAAAATCTTTAGAATACTTACTTATGAATTTATTTTACATTTACTGCCAACTATTTGCAGCAAAATCATTATGCATACCTCCACAGCCAGTGACTGTACTTTGACTGTTGTGCCAGCCACTAAGTGGCGGACGATTACGTGACAATACAATGGTGGCCTCCATTGATTTGAAAATGGCATTGTCTATAGTTAAAATGGTGATGCATTTATTATAAATAGTGATACTTTGGCATACACATTTTATTTAATATACAATTAAGTGTAATTCTAGATTGAACATGTGTTGTGATTGAATTTATGTTGCACGACAATAAGTATAGGTAATTTTTTTAACACATTAAAACTCGCCGGAATAACCTGCTACAGTGGATTTCATTGCTACAAACGCTTTTGAACCTGTGTTTACTGTGTCTACACTATACCGTACAAAACACATGCATATTATATCTACGTTAGTGATTCCTCTTGACCGTGTTTATACAACTGTCACGATAGTGTTACTTGTGCTGGCATGCATAGACACTATTAACTCCCTCAACTTAGTAGGTACCAAGCTAGCCTAAAGGCTACGGTTGTTCTGCTAATGTTAACCAACATTATTTCATACAGTTAAAGTCCATGTTTCCAAGCAACAAGTCTGCTTTTCCTTATTATGGCAACCCCATGTCATTAAGATACACCAAAGCACATTTCTTTGCATTTTATGTGTCCAAGTGGACTCTCTTCTAGTATTGGCCATCTCTATAACGTTACCAATGTCCTTCTTAACTTTGGTTAACCCACGTGAAAACGATGCATTTGAGCGTCATCCAATACAATGTCAAATTAAATGAATTTGAACGATTGTTAACACAATAGGTCTCAGGAGACAAACGCTACATTTCACCTTAAACTTTGTAATTATCATAAAGTATACTTCATCCTCAATATAATAAAATAGCATGTGCTTAGAAATTGGGCAAAACGCAGTGAAACAGACGATTTATTCTTCTCTTGGTACAAATTAAAAACGGTATAAACATAAAATTGATATTTGAAGGTGATTTCACCTTCCTTGCAATAAAAAGTATATATCAATCTTAGAAAGAATATAATTTATTTCATTTCCAATTTCCTTCTACGTTGTTTCTTAAAAGAACAGTAGATTACATACGATTGGGAGCATGGTTCGGGGAATTGTAAGATCGCATGAATAAGTTTAATTGAAACAAAGCTATACCCTATACGGGCCTATTGCTGAAGCGTGTGCTTAATCAAAGCAAGATTGTATGTAATTGCTTACAACTTTCCATGGTGCCAATCTTCGACAACAATTTGTTCTGTCGTTTTAACAAGACAGGCAAATATCTTTAGAAGACTTTCAATTGATTTATCAAATTCCCTTTAATTTTGCTGTCAGATACAATAACAGTTACGTACATTCACGCAATACTACATCTCTTGACAAACTCTTCATCTGAGATCTATGAGCTTGTTTGTGGCACGAAGGATTGCGCTTATCACCTATTACCGGTGATAGAGGAGCGGTTGGCGTGCAGACAAGCCAGAACCAGAATCCGTGAACTTTTTAACACACTTTCTCAAACTTACAGTTGCTTGCTTTGCGGCAATTGATAACATTGTATTTTAGGTATATTTAACTCTTTTATTATACAAAACTTATAAAAATTCAATTATGTCTGCATTCGGCATTATATACCATATACATCTTCACTAAGTGTCTTGGTCATAGAGTTTGATTAAATATGCACAGTAAAGGGAAAACGAACGGTGTTTAAACTATATACACCTTAAAAGAAGTGGTCGCCTTTCGAAAAGCAATTTTGACAGTTTAGTTAGAGTATCAATTTATATTATTTCTTTTTTTGTGAGTAAAAAATGATTGTTTTGTCTCTCGTCCGACAGGAGGCTGAGCCTACATAACGTTGGTTTCCATTCAGATACAACGTAAAGGATTACGTTGGAAAACTGGATGACAAATATCATTTAAATGGCTGGTGGTCTTATTCGTACATGCTATTTAAGTTATTTAGCCCAGCGACCGCTGTCATTGCCTATTCCTGGGTCACGTCAGTATGTGTCCATCTTTCAAACGGCAACTTAATTTGTCCTTGTAAGGTTTATACAGACAAAATACATTCAAAATCAATCTGCAATTAATGGTGCTCACTTGGTTCCTGTAGAACCAACAATCATTTATCTAAGGAAGTCTTGATTCAACCATCTTAACGTAAAATCTCCAGCAATGTCTGACTATCTTAGAAAAAAAAAATAACCTTATACAAATAAATATCAGACCGAATCAGAACCGACTTTGCAGGGTCGTACCTTTCTCTGGTTCAATAAAATGCTTGTTACGACAGAATATGTTAAAGCGCGAGTTTGCTGCGCTGCGTAAACCTGGTTAGCGTCTCCAATTAATCGTTTGCCGACTGACCGTTCAAAAGTGGTCTTTGTTGGTGTTTCTCTATGTATTTAATGTTTCACCTCGTTGTTTTTGTTTTGTCACTTCAACAATAAAGTGTGCACGCTTTTGGTCATCTGTTAGGTATGGTAGGTTTTATAGTTCTTTAACAATTCGGATTACATCGCGACTAACATAAAGCTTATTAAGTAATATATAAATGGACTTCCATTATGTATGCTACGCGTAAAAGAAAACCTTTTTGTCGACATTCTTCAGTACGGCATAGCCGACATATGCAATTATTGTCAAGGGAAAAAGATGTTTATAAAAATATTTATAAATTTGTTTGTCTTCCTTATGACTTATCCAATCCAACATACCATTATTCCTCTAAACATAGCAATTCGATGTATTTTATCAACTTAGTGGGGAAATAAGTAGTTATAATTTGGCCACGTGACGTCATTTGACTCAACTTTGCACTTTTAAAGGCTGACGCTACAGTTTCATGAAAATTTTTCCAATAATAGTTTTCATTCAAACTTTGTGTATGTCAAGAACATGATGTTATACAATGAAAAAGCAAAAAAAAAAAAAAATAAAAAAAAATAAGACCTTACCGGGATTTCTTGTTTTTTATTAGCTACCAAAAATGTCACTTTTTAAACATTTTTTATGAGTTTCATAGACTTGTTTGTCGGCATGAAAATATAGAATGCATCACAAGAATATCATAAATAATTATATTTTTCAGTAAAATACATTCTATATTACAAATAAATTGCTATATATTGCCATACAAATAATGAAACACATATAAAAATTAAGCAATACCTTATTTACGACAATGGATTTTTCAGAAAATCTTTTATTTCTAAGTGATGTTTTTTTAAGTTTACTATAATTTAACATAATAGATTTTCACCAAATGCTACCAATAAATGCACCAATGTATAACAAACATAAAATAAAAAAGAAAAATGTAGGTTACCACAGTAGTTTGTTCTAAATGGCAATTTCAAAAACGGGGGTGGGGGTGGGTGGGGGGTGGTTAATGATGTATACACAAAGGTTTATAACGTACATCATTCATTATAATATGTTAGGTATTTTAAGTATTATGATGACCATTTATGACAAAATTAATAAAGATAACAAATGAAAGTACTTACGCCCAATGTCATTTTTTTCATGCACTAAATTGGGAGAATCTGCTTACATTTAGTACGAAATACAGAAGTCAGTCAAAGTTCCTGTATTTATAACCATTTTATATTGAACATTAACTTGTTTTCCTATTATATTTTGAACATCATAAAGCATTTAGCATTTTAAGTTTTGTGCAACTTTTTCAAATTCAGACTTGATCTGTAAGCTTGACAGGCAGTTAGCACATAAACCACGAATTTCATAAATCATAAGAAGTTTTGACCTAAAAATAGGACAAATTATACAATTGGGCAAAGTCAAATGACAACTAGCTATAGATTATGTGCAGCACCTCGATAGCTCAATAACTAATTGATACATTGACAATGATGTGATGCCCCCTGTAAAATAGAAGAGGGCCGAAAGGGCCCTGGGTCGCTGAAACCTGTTTCATTTTTGTCTGACAAAACATTATGCCAGTTTTTCAAACGTGCAGATGACAAAAGTCCTCTGACATGGGCCTTTTGGATACAAACCTACCCTTTTTGGCCCGCATTATTCATTATAAAACTGCAGAAAATAGGCAAAATATCTTTCACTGAATAACCGCGAACGTTTCACTTTGTTAGCGCGTAAAATAATTTCGTTGTGAAAATTAAGCATTTAGGCGGTGGTATACTAATTTTATACTCGTTAAAAAGAAACTGTAGCGTCAGCCTTTAAGGACATGTTATGTCTTCTGTCTATTAGTAAGTCCTTTATTATTCCTTTTAAATACTGTCGCTTTAATTGAACTTTAATTACAAATATATTTGAAAAAGACATTTCAAGCAGGTACATTTTATAAAGTAGATCAACGACATTTTTGCAATGTACGTGTAATTCTTGAAAAATATATATAATACAGTATATATTAAATTATTTTAAAGTTATATAACTGTATTTCTTTTATTCATTTTTAATAATCAACAAACTTGTTTTTAAATATTAGGTTACACAATAAAAAAATGATATTTGTAGTTCTGTTCTGCTAGCAATGCGATAAGATTTCAACTGCCTCTGACAAAGGCATACTGACTAAAAATGATAAAAACATAGACAAATAAATGAAAAGAAAACAAAATGTACCACTTTGGAACGGTAATTCGGCCAGAAACTGGCTGGAGTTCTGAATAATGTAAGGTGTATCACACATTTAAGAAATCATTTTTAAACTTGAAAACAATTAAGCGTGGCTAAATCTCAGTACTATCATTGTAACACGCATCACCAGACATTTTATTATAAGCTTTAGAGTTATTCATTTAACAGACCTCTGCAAATACCGCTTACATACAAATACATACATGGTGTATTGAACGCGTTATAGTAAATGAGGGTTACATGTGATCGCGTTATAGTGCATACAACAACTTTCTCATCATGTATGTATCGTTAAATAATGGTTGGTTGCTGATGTTGCTGAAGTAAGTGACGATCCTGAAACAGTATCATCTTATTGTGAAATGAAAACATCAAAACCAGGTAAATAACATTTCACAACATTGTCTATTATTTATATTTGGTATAATGGTGTGGTTTGTGATAAGGCATACCTAACATACTTATAATAGATAAATTATTGAGTTAAACATATTTAAGTAACACGAATAATTAATAATTTGAAGATCACCAGACTTGCAGAATGCGGTTCTGGTTCACTCCTAGCCGCCTGGCGCTGCCTGATAAGGTGTTATCATTTCTCTTCACACACTATTCCTGTTAGTTATTGCTTTCTTTTAGAATATAAAAGTATGTGTTCATGCTGAACCTTATCATTTAATCATATTCAATGATATTTTTCTTACTATGAATTGGATTAGGAAATATGACAAAGTGCTATTGATTATATGTATTAAAGTCGTGTGCAGTCAATAGCGGTTAGAGATAAAGCTAACCGCCTTAATTGGAGGCCGAATTGTTGCTGTACACTTTTTGAGGCAAAGCTGATAAGAGCACCGGTATATGTATGACAAATCGACTTAACAGTTTATGTATGCATCCGCCTTAGATGCTTCATTTTCAATCCAGCATTCGTAGGATTGCAAGTGAAAACTATTTTGTCTTAAGAATTTATATAAATGTATTAGTAAAAAGTTGTATCAAATTTCTGATAAATCGATGAAAGAATTTCACCAGTGTTTAATTTCATTGGTACTAACCTTATTTGCGTTGATGGTTTAAATTTGGCGATATATTGAATGGATACGTAGTTTGCATTCACGTGGTTTTGTTGCTGTCTTTAAGAGTTTTGACTTGTTGAGCGTCTCTTTCTTTTCTTAAGTGAATTTAACCGAGGCTAGGGTGTTGTTTTTTTCAGTTGATGCAATGGTTATATGTATCATTTGATAATTGAGAGTTTTAATTATTTGACTATGGGGTATTTTATTTTACTTTTTTTATTTATTTCCTTTAGGTAAAGTTTTAATGTTGCTTGCTTAGGTCTTATTGTATATTTGTTAACTATTTTGTTTAGTAGAATCTTTCATCTCGTTAGAACTGTGTTTAATTGTGCCGAGACCTAAACAAGTCGGGAGCCAAGGATCTGGGATGGCGAGGAATGGACTGAAGCATGGTCTGGACAAGGCAAAAATATTCAAGGAGAGCCATAACAGATGCGAGGGGAACGTGGGCATGTGCATCGACAATCGAGAGTGAGCCGTTGTCATAGGTTAAAGTGGGGAGTGAGCGGGTGTTAGGAGGCGATCCTTGAATATGCCCTAATCGTCGGAAGGTAATGCTTTTGATTTTGACTAACAATCAGTTGTATCTAGTTACAAACTAATATAGGTTGAGAATTTTAGCCTATTTGGGCAACTTTATTTGAGCCTATTGTGGCATAACCCATATTCTTTTCTAAACACTATGTGGACATTATTTTTCAATGACGACACTACTTTCGTCATAACCTATTATAGAAAATATCAGCGCTTGGACATTTTGTATTCAAATAGATCGTGTTTCTTTCCATTGATTGCATTTGAGAAACTCGTCAGAAAGTGCTAGGTTAGAGCTCTGTAAAACCGGTTTAAGCACCCCAGTTGGTCCATATTGCCGACTGACTGTTCCAAGGCGGTACCTGTCGGGTTTGCTCTTATTGTTAAATGACTCATCACAGATTTGTTCCTTCTTTTACATTTGGCGTTCATGTGAATACCTTGGTCATGTGTCCTTTCAATTTTTGTATATGTTGCAATGCTCATAGGACTTTGTCGTATATATTCTAACCATTTGAGCATACAATTTTAGGTCATACAGATTCAGACTGAGCATACACGATGCAGGTTTAGCCTATTTAAACATACAGTTTCAGACTATTTTAACATACTCGCTAAGCCTATTTGGGCGTGTAATTTGACTGAGTAGACAGTTTTAGCCTAGTTGGGCATACAGTTTCCACATTTTAGAGTTATCTTTTTAGTTTTCTGTCTGTGCATTTGGATAGGACAAATGAAAGTTTAAAGTACATATGTTTAATTAACTGATTGCCAATTTTACATTGGATTTGGGAGTCCTTCAAGTCAATGTGGAAGTTCTGAGTATTCTTTTATGTCCATATAGAGGGGGTGCTGCTTTTTTAAAACAACTTTTGTACTTGTTTTGAGGGTAAAAGCCGTAGTCCTGTGGCAAGAAATATAAAATCTGCACGTTTAAATCCTGTACTTTTACAAGAGAAGTTTGCAAGGAAGTGCTTTTGGTTGGGTTTGCTGGACCATATATTGATTCTCCAGTCGGCTCAGTACCTCAATCGGTACATTACAGGCTGATAAGTTAATTTGTCACATCTTTTGATTCCGTGTTTGGTAGTATTTTTAACCTAGGTAGAGGTGGCTAGTTGGCAAAAAGAGATCTTTAATCTGCTTGTTTATTACCTATTTCCCACTTGACGTTGGTTTGATGGGAATTTAGGGTAAATGGGGCTCGACTAATATAGAAGAGTTTTTCCATATGGACTGTAAAATGTGTTTCTTGTTCATATCTAAACGCACATCTAGACAATTTTCGATGAATCAGTATTAAGATGACTTAATTTTTGAGGAACTAAGAATATGCAGGAATGCAAGTTATTGAGGACAGGCTTGCTTGGGTTTGTAGTTGGCTCGCTGTATCTTTAGCAGAGAAGTCATTGGTTCAATTTAGAAATTTAGGCTATGGACTAGATTATGTTTTTAGTTTCTGTTAGACAGTTCCTTTGCACAATATCAAAGAATTAAACACAGTGCTATTGGTGATGCTGGTTTGCAAAAGTAGCATTAATTTTAAACTTTAATTGGGAAACTTGCATTTTGCAGTAAAGCTATATGAGGCGATCAGGCCTTTACACGTAGATTTTATGATACAATAATGGTTATTTAATGACCACATCATAAGGTATGGTCATACACTGACATTAAGCATGACACGCTTTTGTTAGCAGAAGTTTTTAAAGATTTAATGAGTTTACATATATTTTAGATTATAGTTGGTCTAAAAATGATTATTCATATATGTTTACAGACCATGCATGGTCAGCGGGTTTGGTTTACGGTTGCTTGCTTGGTAAGGAGTGTGTATATTTGAATGGCCAGAGACTTCATTCGGTTATAAGGTTTTAAGGGATATAATATTTGTAGAAATGATACATGCTTTGCTTGTTTGCTTAAGCATTGTGGGGTCCTCATCATCAATTAAGCAATCTATATAGACGACAAAGCACTGGTAACCATTATTATTAAGTGGATTGCTAAATCAAAACAGCTTATGCGTATGACGTCTTGAGGCATTCTGGCATCATATTTAAAGTCAATCATATCCCAGACTACATAATCTAATGCCATTGTTGAATGTCTCGTAAACAGTGGGTGAGGTTTCGCAATTTTGCGCCGAAAGCAGACGAGTTACCAGAGGTCATACAGGAACACTTTGATTAGTGATTTGCAATACAAGTCTTTAAGATTGATTAATGTAGCCCTGGCGTTGAACACGACTTAAACTTAAGCATAGGGCTGAATAGCTTTTGAGAAATTGCAAACAAATGTAGTAATTTAAAATATAGTTTTATTTGCACGAAAGCACAGCCGGTCTGTTTCCAAATGCTACTGGTTTGCAATGTAACATGAGATGTTGCTTGTATATTTAAAAAACAACAACAATACTTGGAGGTCCTTAAGCGCTCAGTGGGACACTACTTTGTTCTCAGCCATCTGGATGAAGTGCCTCATTCATCTAGGGCTAAAGAATGATGCACACCACATTCATTCCGCATTGGGGCTGCAGCTGCTGTTGTTATCCTTACGTTTATTGCATTTATTTTAGGCCAGATTCAATGATTATCCTTCATAAGTTGCAAAAAAAATTGTATGAGGCTTTGCACTGCTTTAAGGAGAATAATGATATTTTTACTTTAGAATAATCATGTTATAGGCTATAATGCATAGTGCCCTAGTTTAAAATTGTACCAGTACGGATCTGGTGTCTGGGTTCATCGTCATTAGTGAAGCGCATTTTCTTTGTCTCGTCAGGGTGGCATTTCTCTCGGCCAAATTATGATAGTAAGAATACAAAAGGCTGTCACTACTGAGTATCATGAACAGGCTTCACTTTCTGTAACAGACTGGTGACGAGCCATCAGCGATGTTTCTCCACTGTGGGAGAAATGGTTTGGATCGAACCATCCTCCAGAGACTTAAGCTTTGATTGGATGATATTTTGTTGTTTGAACATAGTAATGGTTAGCCATTTGGTCAGAAATGTTGCCAAGGAACAGTTAGCGATATCCAACAATTGTACACTAATGGAATCTGACCTAGTCGCTTCAACAACTACGCAGCACACAAGGTTGTGAATGGGGTGAGGGGATCTTATATTAAGTAGGTTGACATTCAAGAATGTATTCCAGATGTGGACAAGAATGATGCCAAACATCTTACACTGTTTGGTAATTTCATCTTAAATCAGAAGGCATTTTTTATAAAGGAAATAGGGCGAGTTTTCCAGTTAATTAGACAAAGTAACATTGAAAATGTTTAAGTTAATATTAAAAAAGTAGTATTCATTGTTCTTAATTGATAGGAAAAAAGGGCAACATGTGGTTCTTGTCTCTTTCCGGCCATTTGTTAGTAGAGCCTATTCAGATATTCTGTTGGATTGTGGTGGTCCGAAAGCCATAACTGGCTGTTTCCCATTTGTTTCACTTTGGCGTTGGCACTGCCCAAAATTGAGTTATTATTGATTTGTTGTACGAAACCCCTGTATATCTCGTTAGCATATTTATTTTTTAAGTTCGTTTTTATCTACGGTTTATCTAATGGATTTTCAACCGATATAATTGTCTCATTGTCAAACCAATTTAGTTTAGGTACACAGCAAACCCATGGGTTTCAAAAGAAATCAAATGCTGTTTCAAACCATCTAGAAGTAATATATCGTATATAGGAACAATCGCAACTCATTCTCTACAAAAAGAAATCAGTGTTTTGATTTATAAAATATCTCTCGAGCTGTTAAGTACATTTTACTCTAAAATATTTTGCGTGAAGGAAGAATGATATTCCAGTTATATACGATACACATATGCATTCTTTATAGTAAATGATAAAACAATATCTTAATTTAGACATATATGTTGTTTCTAATTTAATTTTTTTTCTTTATAAAATATTTTAAGTTTATATGACTATCCTGAGTTTAAATGATACGAATTCTCACCTTCAACGGACTTATCTTAACATCACCTCTTCGCTAGGAAAAATATCTTCAGGAAGCTAGAAACATAGATAGTGATTTTGCCCAATGGTTGGTGAGAAGGAATAGATTCTTGTTTAATGATCTCTTTGAGGTCTCTTCTCGGCATATTGGTGGCATTTCATGTACAATGTAATTATGTGTGCGTTTAATTTGATATGATATGAATCCTCATTTTTTTAATTATAAGTATATTCCGAATATAAGTTGTATTTGCTAAATGAAGTGTTTATTAACGCTGTCAAACGAATTTTAAATCCGACCAATGACATCAACGAAAATGTGTGGCAAACATACACGTACTTTAAAAATGAAACGGGTCCTTAATCTCGCTTATAATATACGAAACAAGACAAAAAAACTTATAAATGCTGCGAAGTCAAATCAAATACCATCAAACTGCAGCACAGAAATAGCGCGGACTGATTAATATATTCATTAAATATAACTAAAAGTAATATATTTCCCCCAAAATACGATCAAAGACAGTCAGGAAATAGCATGGACATTTCTTCAGACGGACCAACCGAAATACTGACCATAATCTGACAGATTAAAAGACAATATAACCCAAACATACTTTATCTTGTGCACACTCTGATTTATGCGTAGAACCCTGGAAATCGCCTTGATACTTTGCAGATTTATAATAAAGAAAATTACTTAATGATGTTAAAATAAACTTAGCATACAATACTAACAAATATGGCTTAAATTCCATAATGTATAGACCTTAGCTCGGAAAATGCAATATAAAAATCACTAAAGGATCATTTTTTCCAGAATGTTGTCAACGATTGTCACACAACATATGATGCGTGATCAGAAAATGTGTAGAATATACTTATATACTTATAAAAATAATGATAACAGTCGCCGCATTCTAAAATTCACATGTTATGCTAGAAATTTACTGCTGAACTTTCTATAAAAACAATCAAAACCTTCCCCGAATAAATGGCCTATACAATAAAATAAACATAATAAACATAATATTTAACACTTCCCGGTGCACGCCACAAGAACAGACATGACATCATGACGTTTTTGACGAGAACTCCCCTTAGCAATTGCCATTCATGATAAGCATATATACATTTAGAACCAGGTTTTAGATGGTGTTGCTAATGTATCCTAGGAGGGAACACATCCTGGTACCTCGTCATACCTTTCGATGTTATATTGTACAGTTTGTGTGAACTTCAAAATAACCGAGCATATGGCATCACAGCAATGATTAATAAGAATATATGACAAATAGGTAAATAAGAAAAGGTCCTATCAAAATTTTCACAGATATTTAAATTTTATCTACCTGCAGACATATGAGTATTGCAACATATATCAAACTCCGAAAAGGCACAGAACAAAGGTATTTCACATGCAAGCCAAGCGAAAAGTAAGAACAAATTTGTGATGAGTCATTTAAGGAAAAGAGCAAACCCGACAGGTACCGCCTTGGAACGGTCAGTCGGCAATATGGACCGACTGGGGTGCTTAAACCGGTTTTACAGAGCTCTAACCTCGCACTTCATGACGAGTTTCTCAAATGCAAGCAACAGAAGAAAAAAGATTTATTTGAAAACAAAATGTCCATGCGTTGATATTTTCTATAAGTTATGACGAAAGTAGTGACGTCATTGAAAATAATGTCAACATAGTGTTTAGAAAAGAATATGGTATTATGTCGATTTGAAAAACTACACAAAATGGAATATACATAAAATTAACTTTCTGAATCATGAAAAAAACGAGAGAGACGAATAAATAGTTGTAGCTTCCTGTTCATGTAAAGATGGAATTGAAGAACCAATGTCCATCAAAGGAAATACACGTAACAATCCTTATAGAATGAATTAAATTGATAACATAGATTATTTATCTGAACAAGCACAAAACCATAATATTTGTTAAGTTTATTTCTGTCATAAACTATTTGGATATTCTCTATATATAACAAATTAAAATCATTTATTGTCAGTACGCGCCTGTTAGTATTTTTGAAGAAGTAAAATTGCACATAAATGCGTTGATTTCGTTGACGTTTGGATTTGTGTGTTTTATATATGATCAGTTGTTTACGATAAGTGTGTACGTAGCTACATATGCCAAATATTTACTTGAACTTGCAAACCTGATTTCATAAGGTTAAAGAGTTTTCATTCTCTATTGGTAATGATATTGTTTGGGTTTACTCAGTGTTTGGGATGAAAATATCGCTATAACCAGTGAAATATATTTTCTTGTCACCCGAAGTAACAACTTCAATAAGTGGCATATATCCAGCTCTCTCTATTTTTTTGGATTATATTAAAACAATTGTGGACTACCGCTTTTATATTAACCGAACACATGTTGAGTTTGAAACTTTGCTAAATTTACTTTGACACAATTTGCCTTTCTTTATGTTTACACTAAACAAATACTCTACAAAAAGGTTTGTACGATGTGCAGAAGTGCATGATTATTTTGGTTTGACAAACTTAAGAATACGATTTATATTTACTTGTTGGGTACATATAGCTTGTATGTTTAAGTAACATGTAATATGCTTTATCGGAAATATGTACGGTCTCGGAAAACTCACATGTTTTAAATAGTTACTTGCAATTTAGCGTCCTATGCAATTATATTATAAGTTGTAAATCCACTGCTCCGCTTCTTCCAGACATGCTTCCACTTTAAAAACAAACAAACATGATTCCTTTGTAAGACCTTAACCAAGTCAATGTTAAGCGGTATTACGGTTAAAAGCAGTGCGTGAGGTTGACGACGGCCTGTCAACAATTTCAAATATTCACCGTTTTCTCGCATCTTTATTTATTTATTTGGGTTTTACGGCACACCGACACTTAACAGGTCATACGGCGCCGAATACAAAGTTAAATGTGAATAGAGCGTAATCAGGTTAAAACCAAACTACGCATGTAAAATATAGAAAAATATAAAAAAACTATCTGGTAAAAAAATAAATTATAATATTATAACAGGTCAACACATAAAACGGTTTAAAAAGTATGACGATTGGTTAATAAACAGTTTAAAAAATATAACTTATTAAGAATACCAATCTCGTTCAAGAAGCAAACAAGTTTAGAATCCGACACTGTCCTAAATAGTTCGAACATGTTATGGACATTAAAATACTTCGACCGTATGTGGTCTGTGTCGATACACTGTAATAAAATATGGCTGACTGTCAGTGGTTCCTGGCAAGGAACACATACAGGCTGAACTTCTCTTTTTAAAAGATATGAATGAGTTAACCTAGTATGTCCAATGCGACAGCGGGTAAGAGCTACGTCTTCTCGTCGACTTTCCCTGCAAGCAGAGACATTGGCACCGACGTTAGGTTTAATTACGTGTAATTTGTTACAAACAATACTGTCCCAACTTGTTTGCCACTTGGTTAAAATTTCTCGCATCTCATCACGGTTAAACGAGCAAATAATCAATAAGAATAGCAATGCCGAGCGACCCTACTTAGAAATTATTAAAAATGACTGACTATTACACGACTATTGTGTATCTTTCAAGCACAACACTAGTAAAATGCAAGGAAGCAAAACAAAACAGATAATATTATTATATATATCAACGGTCTATATGTTAGTTAAAAAAAATAAGTCAAAAAACAAAAGTAACAACAAGAAGCAACTTGGATAATGCGCTTAAAATGATAAAATATGTCTTTTAATTTGTGTCCATGCATTGATCATAGTTTACCAACATATATTGAAATATTGTTTTCAATGCTTATTCTGTAGTTTCTTTTTTATTAATTTCAACTTAGATAAGTATCACTAAATTATGCAATGTACTGTATGTGCTGCTGCGTATACAAGTAAAGTAGTTGCAATCCAATTTTCATCAGATCAAAGTGGCACATGTCTCCTATATATGCAATAATGAAAATCATTTCAGTTTGTAATGCGCATCCATCTTTCTCAGAGTGTTCCTCAAAGATGCACTTTATTCTAGAATTAAGATTAATTCGAATGTTTGCATAAAAGTGAAATATAATGCAAGTCGAGGCCCAAACAACGAACTTTTTATAACAAACCAATTATTTCATTGTCTTAAATTGTCTTATAAAAGGAAATCTGTATTGATGTCATTTCAACAATTTTTTAACGTACGTTTCTCTTTCATTAATAATCGAGCAGAGAACTTCAACGTTATTTTAGATTTAGATAATCCATTTTAAACTCAGACTATTTTAAACAATTAAAATGAAATCTATAATAATTAGTTTAAATATTAACAAATATAGATGTAAGGCTTTAATCTCACAAAAAACAATTATATGTTACTAATATGTCACATAACTGACATTTTTAATGCGTACAAAGAAAGATTAATGAGTCACAAAAACAAAACAAAACAATTATCAGATAAAACCTTGACAGAAATTCAGCTGTGTGATTATTACAATTAGATTTTAAACAGTATTAAATCACATCCATAATACTTTAGAAAGGCTTACCAGGGCCTTATTATTGTTATAACCTAAAACTAGTCCATTGATCATAATTATGTTCTGATGTAGAGGTAAGAAAATTCAGTTTATTTAGGTGACCTTCTCGTAATTTTATTAAAAAGAAAAAATGTATTCTCTCGCTACGTTTTGTGTCGATTCTATTGTAATGTTAAACTGCATTCGAAAATCGAAATCCTACAAAGATGTAATTGTGAACTACCGCTAGACAAAGGCGCGTACAATGTGGCAAAAGCTAAGACATGATATATGTCATACACAGACACAAACACCACATAAGAATATATGACAAAGTCCTATGAGTATTGCAACATATACCAAACTCCGAAAAGGCACAGAACAAAGGTATTTCACATGCATGCCAAGCGAAAAGTAAGAACAAATTTGTGATGAGTCATTTAAGGAAAAGAGCAAACCCGACAGTTACCGCCTTGGAACGGTCAGTCGGCAATATAGACCGACTGGGGTGCTTACACCGGTTTTACAGAGCTCTAACCTCGCACTTCCTGACGAGTTTCTCAAATGCAAGCAACGAAAAGAAAAACGATCGATTTGAAAACAAAATGTCCATGCGCTGATATTTTCTATACGTTATGAGGACAGTAGAGACGTCATCGAAAAATAATGTCCACATAGTGTTCAGAAAAGGAATATGGTATTATTTCGATTTGAAAATCAACACAAAAATGGTTGACTCCAATTAAAATTAACTGTCTGAATCATGAACAAACAAACATGACCAGAGACGAATAAATGGTTGTAGTATCCTGTTCATGTGAAGATGGAATTGAAGAACCAAAGTTCAATGTCCACCAAAGGAAATACACGTAACAATCCTGATAGGATGAATTAAATGACAACATAGATTACATGTCACACACAGACACAAACACCACATGTCACACACAGACACAAACACCACATGTCACAAACAGACACAAACACCACATGTCACACACAGACACAAACACCACATGTCACACACAGACACAAACACCACATGTCACACACAGACACAAACACCACATGTCACACACAGACACAAACACCACATGTCACAAACAGACACAAACACCACATGTCACACACAGACACAAACACCACATGTCACACACAGACACAAACACCACATGTCACACACAGACAGAAACACCACATGTCACACACAGACAGAAACACCACATGTCACACACAGACACAAACACCACATGTCACAAACAGACACAAACACCACATGTCACACACAGACACAAACACCACATGTCACAAACAGACACAAACACCACATGTCACACACAGACACAAACACCACATGTCACACACAGACACAAACACCACATGTCACACACAGACAGAAACACCACATGTCACACACAGACACAAACACCACATGTCACACACAGACACAAACACCACATGTCACAAACAGACACAAACACCACATGTCACACACAGACACAAACACCACATGTCACACACAGACACAAACACCACATGTCACACACAGACACAAACACCACATGTCACACACAGACACAAACACCACATGTCACACACAGACACAAACAACAGTTACATTGGAACGGTCAGTCATAAAAGGGGCCGAATGGCTTGCTTAAATCTGGTTTGTGAAATTAATAATTTTCTCAAAATCATACAGTAGAAATTAAAATTCCCCATCAAAGTGAGACAATTAACATTAAACACTTGCAACGGAATGAAATGGTGATGAAAATACAATTTGGTTATACAGATATAACAATAATTTTAAGGTAAGAGGGGCCTAAAAGAAGCTATTAAGAATCCTAAACTAAGCATGTCCATAGTGATAAGTATTATATATCAGATACAAAAATGAAATATGAAAGAATTTCACCTTCATGTTTTGGAAAAAAACACATTTTAATAGGGTGACCCCCTCCCATTGTCCCAGGACCATTTTTTTACAAGTGGTTATTGCTAATATGTCTAATTTGGGGGTTCAAAACTATAATATATCTTAGCATCAGTGGTGTAACTTTACAAGCATAACCCTAAACATTAAAAAGAACTCATTTATATTGTTCAAGTACAAACATTTGATGATTTTACACTGAAAAAGGCACCTATACCCCCTCGGAAAATTTCCAGAAACACAGAAACATACACAAACTTTCAGAGTTTCTAATTATTATAATTATGCCAGTATATTTATAAAATGCATATCAAAATTTGCTATATACATATACCAATCACATAACAAATAATTACAGACTTTCACCTTTTAGTTTTTGAAATATTAGCTTTTAAATTGTCATATTCCATGTTTTTCTTAACAAAACAGTAACAACAACAACAAACCTGTGAAAATATTTTTCTGTCACAATTTTGAACAATACCTTTATGTTTCAAAAAGATATTTTACAGATCTGATTAAAACTGACTTCTGAATGTGTATCTGTTTACAATAGAACTTAAATCGCTGATTTTAATGTTTTCCGTTTCATATATCGACCTCTGCTGTCACTCGGAACTCCTCGGGTAATTCCGTCCTCTACATAATCCGAATATATCCAAAGCTTGCCGGAGATCGCCGAGTAGGTACGATTGCTCAGCTGTCTCTGTCCGCCATTTTGGTATTTTCCGAAAATATAACGTCACGCTTTGGGATCCCTATTTTTTGGTAAATATTTTTTTATTTAAAGAAATATAAGATATTTTTTGTTGAAATTATTACTTGTTTGAAAAGAATATTATCAAGATTTTCAAGATACATAAAAAATAATGATCAAAAATGTTTGCTACCATCAAATCCGATTAGTTCCGGAGAACGTGTCGGATACTGCCGAGGGCATTTACGAACTCGATGTCGCCAAACATCGCCGTTTCAGACAGCATTGGCTAATTAGGCCCCTCTTACCTTAATGAACGGCCAAACTATTAAGAATACGCAGAGGAGCAGAAAGGGACTAGTCTCACGACTTCATGTGTACTTGCTCTTAAACGATGAGCACGGTGTGTAGACACTCTTGACTGCCATGATTCTTGTCACCCATGTTTTGAATTGATTACAATGAAAGTCATAAGGCTCTCTGCATAAATCGCATATTTCCTAAACAATTCAGAGTTTAAATCCGTATTTGCACAAAAATAAAACAATCATTGACTTTAACGTCCATAATGAAAATGGTTCTCTAGCTTATACATTTTAATATCAAATTGTTTTTTCAATAAAAAAAAATATAAATATGTTTTTTTTGTAAATGTGTTTTTCTCGTTTTATTTATACATCTTTTGAAAATTTGAACTCGCATAAAACTTATTTCATTGTCTTTTTATCTTTGTTACGTTATTACTGAAATGTGACAATATTAGCATTGGCAGTTGTGTTATCTGTGTATACAATAATACAAGACATTCAATATATCAATACGATTTAAATTTGGAAGACATAGTTTTCTTATATATATATATATAGGCACCATTTTTCTTATACTTATATTCTATTTTACAATGTAACAAATATAAGAATAATTTTGACTCTGCTAAAATATATAGTACTTTATCCACCAACTTTTAGCTTTCAAAACGCACAAATTACAACAACAACACAACACCAACAAACATGGTATACCAGCTGCTTAGTGACAGTAAGCTCATGAATGACAAAATTGTATCAGACTTAAGATTGAGAAACCCAGAGACAAATCTTAAGAATGCCATCTTTCAGTTTTCTGATAGAAGATGGCTCACACCATGATCAGACAGCACATCTGATTCTTGCATATAATAGAAATTCTATATAAGGAACACACAAGAAAGAATGAGGATGTGATACACATAGGCACCGTGGAAAGCATGCGCTTTAAAGAAGGCGATTATCCTGGAGACTAAACACTCTCTTATACTGACAAATCATTACATAAATATTTTAAACTAACGAACCGTAACTCTGATGGGAACTAGACAATATGCAACTTTGCATTTTTCCTTGTTGTCTGCTACATCGGTTATTACAAGCTGCATTGTTGACATGGGCATACTCGGTTTCTTTTTTAGAACAAAACCTCGTCAAACGGCGGCAAATTCTTATTAATGCCTTCAACGTTTTGTAATTGTTAGCTGCTCTTTACTATTGCAAGCTACACTATTGCAAAAATGGAACATTCTGTTGTTGTTTTCTGAAGATGGTCTCACAGAACAACTTCCTGTAATTGATTGCTACACTATAGTCTTCGTGTAAATGCATTCCATCAGAGGACCGCTCTACAGAGCGGCGCCAATAAAAAGGAAACCAGTAAATGCTTTCCAAAGCATTTCTACAGAGTTATAAGCAGTTCAATACTACAAGATATTTGTCATATAAACAGTTATGGCGGTTAAACAAAAGGAAGATAAAAATGCAAGTAGAATATAAACGACGTGGTCTGCAATATAAATAACCTAACGTTGGAAACTTAATCGACGTTGATCTTCTCCTTATCAGGTACCTGTATCCCAAGTAAAAAGTAAATAAATCAAGTAGTTATTTACCAGACATAAAAAGACTAAAGAAGATTACTATTTTAGAGTGCTTGCTGTGCATTGCCCGTCTGCTAATCAAGATCTATACAGCCTCGAAAGTGTGAAGTCAACATGCCAAACGAATAAGGAGATTCGCTCTGGATACAGTATTTCTCATTCTTTTTGTATCGAACAACTTCAAACTGTACCACAAATAAGCAACAGTGGAATTCGTCCACTTATCAGCAAATCCTATCGTCATGTTAAGTTAAAAGAGCAATATCGTCTAAATAACATACCCCTTTGAACGCAAGAATAGCACAATACCTTTGGCAAAAATCGTTTAAGGAGATTAGCAAAATCGTTTGAAATGATTAATGATAATGTTTTTTTCTCCTTGTTCTATTTCTACGCTATCAAAGAAAAATCTTTGAATCGAATTGTACAATGTAGGGAGAACAGAAGTGAATCTTGTGGCGACTACTGAAATAGGAAATTATGTCTAAAACAAACCATTGCATTAATGCCTACAGTGAAGTAAATCCCGAATATTTTTTTAGCTAGACAATGGTTTGATTGCAGTTTTGCCTGTTCATGTTTTCATGATTGATTTGCCCAATACATAATACGAAAATATGAAACGTCCTATGTGTATTGCAGAATACATTAAATTAGCAGTGGCACAATACAACAGAATTCCAAGGCCAGTTAAATGTAAAACATTTTAAATGCATTTTAAACACATTATGCTATCAAATTAAAAATAGTCGATGAATATATACACATTAGTACAACAATGTCTGTCACATTGAAGTTAATGTAATTAAAGAGAATTTATTCTTTGTCGAACTTTGAAACGCATCAAGTAGGTAATATTTTCTTGCCCGTAAAAGGTCCACGACCTTTGTGTGCAGAAAAGGGACCAAATAAATGTGGTTGCCTTAGAACGAAAGGAAATATATGTAACTAAAATGAATATAACTGGCAGAGGCTGACTAAAATATTGGTGAATTCGGAACAATGATTATATGTCTAGATAATGTTTACTTAAAAACAATATAGAATCTTCAAATAATCACTGATATTGACTTGCGGACTTTTTAAATTATGTTGTCAAGTGTGTCAAGACAAAACCTACATCTGTAAAACCTACAAGAGCAATTTCATAACACTTCAGCAAATTAAGAAATATCAAACTTTAACCGGATTCCATATTTTATTGCCACATGAATGAAGTGTTATGTCTCTCATGTTGTAATATTGAAATGACGTTTGTTGGAAAATGTTTTGTTTTCTATTGAACACATAATTGAAAGCAATTGACACAGGTTTAAAGTTTTATATGTCTAACTTGGCATTGTTCTTGTAACGTGAACACATATAACAGCACAGATTTATATTGTTATATAAATGTGTAGTTGATCTTTACTGTTTAAAAATGAATAAATGAGTAATAGAGAAATGACAAAATTCATTTAAAAATATATGTGTTATGCCGATAATATTTCAAATTATTTAGGAACATTTCGAGTAAAATTAGTTAAATCGATGTGAAAAGTTCAATCTTAAGACTTTATTAAAGCGGACATTGACCATATGAATAAAATGCAGTTACAATGGAATTCATTTCATTCACGGTTAATATTCTTAAGGTAAAATTACAGTCTGTTAATGCATAAATATTGTCAATAAAGAATGATACAATTCTGGTGATTAGTTTTTCCCCTAAAACGAAATGCAAGGAAGTGGATGTTTAAAAGGTAATTTTCCTATATTAAAAGGAAATTGAAAATCGGTAATTTTGAGCATACTGGCATATAAGTTTGAAAATGATCAGTCAAGCGGTGTGCAGCAAGAATGTTAAATCTCCTCTTTTCGTCATAAGTATTTTAACGCATTCCTGGCCGATTTAAAAGGGTTGCATATGAGTACAGGTAGGATCACTTGACAGGCACCCGTTGCGATATACGTTTATAATTTGATAGGAAATAACGGTTTTGAATAAAAAACAACACACACAAACCAGTTTTGTTAACTTACTGAAATAGTATCTCAGCGTTTAAAATATGTCTTTCGTTTTATTCACTTTGAACTAAGAACAAGTACATATTAAAATGTGAAAACCAAGCGACATAGCCTCGGTAACCTTAGATGAAAATATTTTATATTTATGTAATTCACTTCACGGTAGACTTTATATTTCTTATGCTTCTTGCACCTTGTTCTTTTCGACACGAAGGTTTTTTACATGATTAGTACAGTGTTTTGTTAGAATTTTCGGCTTAAGTTACAATATCCATTTACACAAAGTTTATATAATACAATTGCTGGTTTCCAAAAGTTATTTTGGAGCGGCATGTTTGTTTATACAGTGTTTGCGTAATTGGTTTTTCTTAACAAGTTGATACTTATTGGAACAACTGGATGTAGCTTTTTTTCTTAAAGTCAATATCTGTAGACGATGATTAATTTTAGTCAAGTTGGATCACAAACCTTTGAAATGTACTTTTTTCATTTTTTCAAAGTCATAATTTACAATTGTATTGTAATTATTTTAAATTAGTTTTATTTTACTATCTTGCTATGTTCACTTCGGCGCCATATGACCTATCACGTGTAGGTGTATGTTATACCCCTCAGTCCCACCCCCTTTTTAAAAAAAAAAATACTTGCTAAGTTTGTCCTTCACCAAAATAAGCTTAAACGGTGTAAATAAAATAATAATTAACACAATTCTGCTTTTAAAGATTACATAGGATAACCGAACAGAATCAAACGTAGCATATATGGCTACTTCGCACAACATAAGTGGAGTGGGTCCCGCAATATGTCCTATTGTGCAGAAACAATATATTCTTAAAAATGAACTATTTACATATTAACATACCTATTTACAAGCATCTTATATACTTTGATGAGTAAAGGAAAATGTATTTACCCACAATATTCTCTCTCTCTTTCTTTCTCTCTTTCTCTCTCTCTCTCTTTCTCTCTCCATTTATCTCTCTCTCTCTTTCTCTCTCTCTCTCTCTCTCTCTCTTATTTAACCAGACTACTACAAATACTACTACTTCTATTACTACTACTGTTGCTGCGGCTACTACTACTACTACTACTACTACTACTACTACTACTACTACTACTACTACTACTACAACTGCTACTTCTTCTTCTTATTATTATTATTATCATTAGTAGTAGTAGTAGTAGTAGTAGTAGTAGTAGTAGTAGTAGTAGTAGTAGAAGTACTAGTAGTAGTTGTAGTAGCAGAAGTAAATAATATTAGAAATAATAATAACAATAATAATAATAATAATAATAATAATAACAAAAATAATAATAATCCTGAATATTACAACATAAATGTATTACATTTTTATTAGAAACTGTGTTTAAAGTGTTAGGCAATGTTTTGGACTGTCTCTGTTTTCGTTTTTGTAAGCCTTTGTGTCAATATTTTAACAAATATCAATTCCAGCGGTAAGTATTGTTGTGTAAAGATTCGATGCAGAAGTGAAAAAAAAGTCAATAACATAATTTTCACTTAGTTGACTGTAAAACAAGCTTAAGTGAACGTAATGCGACGTGTCTGATTAACTGACGGCCTTCTGACAGCGCCTGTCTGAGGAGAAATAGGCGAGCACCGGGGTGGTATATCCGTCCATGCACGCACCACAGATTACCGGCCTGCCATGCAGACAGCTTCCCGTCGGTATCTTCTATTCTTGGAAGGATCTTCAAATGATAACAAATGCTAGATGCTATAAAAATCACACACAAGTTCAGATTTTATTTATTTTAATATAATTTAAAAAAAAGAAAATATATGAATGCATTAATCACGTTAAAATGATAAAATATGTCTTTTAATTTGTGTCCATGCATTGATCATAGTTTACCAATCACATGTTAAAACACTTATTATGTCGGATAATTATTTTTAATTACATATATTGAAATATTGTTTTCAATGCTTATTCTGTATTTTCTTTTTTATTAATTGCAACTCAGATAAGTATCACTAAATTATGCATTGTACTGTATGTGCTGCTGCGTATACAAGTAAAGTAGTTGCAATCCAATTTTCATCAGATCAAAGTGGCACATGTCTCCTATATATGCAATAATGACAATCATTTCAGTTTGTAATGCGCATCCATCTTTCTCAGAGTGTTCCTCAAAGATGCACTTTATTCTAGAATTAAGATTAATTCGAATGTTTGCATAAAAGTGAAATATAATGCAAGTCGAGGCCCAAACAACGAACTTTTTATAACAAACCAATTATTTCATTGTCTTAAATTGTTTTATAAAAGGAAATCAGTATTGATGTCATTTCAACAATTTTTTAACGTACGTTTCTCTTTCATTAATAATCGAGCAGAGAACTTCAACGTTATTTTAGATTTAGATAATCCATTTTAAACTCAGACTATTTTAAACAATTAAAATGAAATCTATAATAATTAGTTTAAATATTAACAAATATAGATGTAAGGCTTTAATCTCACAAAAAACAATTATATGTTACTAATATGTCACATAACTGACATTTTTAATGCGTACAAAGAAAGATTAATGAGTCACAAAAACAAAACAAAACAATTATCAGAGAAAACCTTGACAGAAATTCAGCTGTGTGATTATTACAATTAGATTTTAAACAGTATTAAATCACATCCATAATACTTTAGAAAGGCTTACCAGGGCCTTATTATTGTTATAACCTAAAACTAGTCCATTGATCATAATTATGTTCTGATGTAGAGGTAAGAAAATTCAGTTTATTTAGGTGACCTTCTCGTAATTTTATTAAAAAGAAAAAATGTATTCTCTCGCTACGTTTTGTGTCGATTCTATTGTAATGTTAAACTGCATTCGAAAATCGAAATTCTACAAATATATAATTGTGAACTACCGCTAGACAAAGGCGCGTACAATGTGGCAAAAGCTAAGACATGATATATGTCATACACAGACACAAACACCACATAAGAATATATGACAAAGTCCTATGAGTATTGCAACATATACCAAACTCCGAAAAGGCACAGAACAAAGGTATTTCACATGCATGCCAAGCGAAAAGTAAGAACAAATTTGTGATGAGTCATTTAAGGAAAAGAGCAAACCCGACAGTTACCGCCTTGGAACGGTCAGTCGGCAATATAGACCGACTGGGGTGCTTAAACCGGTTTTACAGAGCTCTAACCTCGCACTTCCTGACGAGTTTCTCAAATGCAAGCAACGAAAAGAAAAACGATCGATTTGAAAACAAAATGTCCATGCGCTGATATTTTCTATACGTTATGAGGAAAGTAGTGACGTCATCGAAAAATAATGTCCACATAGTGTTCAGAAAAGGAATATGGTATTATTTCGATTTGAAAAACAACACAAAAATGGTTGACTCCAATTAAAATTAACTGTTTGAATCATGAACAAACAAACATGACCAGAGACGAATAAATGGTTGTAGTATCCTGTTCATGTGAAGATGGAATTGAAGAACCAAAGTTCAATGTCCATCAAAGGAAATACACGTAACAATCCTGATAGGATGAATTAAATGACAACATAGATTACATGTCACACACAGACACAAACACCACATGTCACACACAGACACAAACACCACATGTCACAAACAGACACAAACACCACATGTCACACACAGACACAAACACCACATGTCACACACAGACAGAAACACCACATGTCACACACAGACACAAACACCACATGTCACACACAGACACAAACACCACATGTCACACACAGACACAAACACCACATGTCACACACAGACACAAACACCACATGTCACACACAGACACAAACACCACATGTCACACACAGACACAAACACCACATGTCACACACAGACACAAACAACAGTTACATTGGAACGGTCAGTCATAAAAGGGGCCGAATGGCTTGCTTAAATCTGGTTTGTGAAATTAATAATTTTCTCAAAATCATACAGTAGAAATTAAAATTCCCCATCAAAGTGAGACAATTAACATTAAACACTTGCAACGGAATGAAATGGTGATGAAAATACAATTTGGTTATACAGATATAACAATAATTTTAAGGTAAGAGGGGCCTAAAAGAAGCTATTAAGAATCCTAAAACTAAGCATGTCCTATAGTGATAAGTATCATATATCAGATACAAAAATGAAATATGAAAGAATTTCACCTTCATGTTTTGGAAAAAATCACATTTGAATAGGGTGACCCCCTCGCATTGTCCCAGGACCATTTTTTTACAAGTGGTTATTGCTAATATGTCTAATTTGGGGGTTCAAAACTATAATATATCTTAGCATCAGTGGTGTAACTTTATAAGCATAACCCTAAACATTAAAAAGAACTCATTTATATTGTTCAAGTACAAACATTTGATGATTTTACACTGAAAAAGGCACCTATTACCCCCTCGGAAAATTTCCTTGACACAGAAACATACACAAACTTTCAGAGTTTCTAATTATTTTAATTATACCAGTATATTTATAAAATGCATATCAAAATTTGCTATGTACATATACCAATCACATAACAAATAATTACAGACTTTCACCTTTTAGTTTTTGAAATATTAGCTTTTAAATTGTCATATTCCATGTTTTTCTTAACAAAACAGTAACAACAACAACAAACCTGTGAAAATATTTTTCTGTCACAATTTTGAACAATACCTTTATGTTTCAAAAAGATATTTTACAGATCTGATTAAAACTGACTTCTGAATGTGTATCTGTTTACAATAGAACTTAAATCGCTGATTTTAATGTTTTCCGTTTCATATATCGACCTCTGCTGTCACTCGGAACTCCTCGGGTAATTCCGTCCTCTACATAATCCGAATATATCCAAAGCTTGCCGGAGATCGCCGAGTAGGTACGATTGCTCAGCTGTCTCTGTCCGCCATTTTGGTATTTTCCGAAAATATAACGTCACGCTTTGGGATCCCTATTTTTTGGTAAATATTTTTTATTTGTAAGATATTTTTTGTTGAAATTATTACTTGTTTGAAAAAAATATTATCAATATTTTCAAGATACATAAAAAATAATGATTAAAAATGTTTGCTACGATCAAATCCGATTAGTTCCGGATAACGTGTCGGATACTGCCGAGGGCATTTACGAACTCGATGTCGCCAAACATCGCCGTTTCAGACAGCATTGGCTAATTAGGCCCCTCTTACCTTAATGAACGGCAAAACTATTAAGAATACGCAGAGGAGCAGAAAGGGACTAGTCTCACGACTTCATGTGTACTTGCTCTTAAACGATGAGCACGGTGTGTAGACACTCTTGACTGCCATGATTCTTGTCACCCATGTTTTGAATTGATTACAGTGAAAGTCATAAGGCTCTGTGCATAAATCGCATATTTCCTAAACAATTCAGAGTTTAAATCCGTATTTGCACAAAAATAAAACAACCATTGACTTTAACGTCCATAATGAAAATGGTTCTCTAGCTTATACATTTTAATATCAAATTGTTTTTTCAATAAAAAATATAAATATGTTTTTTTTGTAAATGTGTTTTTCTCGTTTTATTTATACATCTTTTGAAAATTTGAACTCTCATAAAACTTATTTCATTGTCTTTTTATCTTTGTTACTTTATTACTGAAATGTGACAATATTAGCATTGGCAGTTGTGTTATATGTGTATACAATAATACAAGACATTCAATATATCAATACGATTTAAATTTGGAAGACATAGTTTTCTTTATATATATATATATATATATATATATATATATATATATATATATATATATATATATATAGGCACCATTTTTCTTATACTTAAATTCTATTTTACAATGTAACAAATATAAGAATAATTTTGACCCTGCTAAAATATATAGTACTTTATCCACCAACTTTTAGCTTTCAAAACGCACAAATTACAACAACAACACAACACCAACAAACATGGTATACCAGCTGCTTAGTGACAGTAAGCTCACGAATGACAAAAGTGTATCAGACTTTCAGATTGAGAAACCCAGAGACAAATCTCAAGAATGCCATCTTTCAGTTTTCTGATAGCAGATGGCTCACACCATGATCAGACAGCACATCTGATTCTTGCATATAATAGAAATTCTATATAAGGAACACACAAGAAAGAATGAGGATGTGATACACATCGGCACCGTGGAAAGCATGCGCTTTACAGAAGGCGATTATCCTGGAGACTAAAGACTCTCTTATACTGACAAATCATTACATAAATATTTTAAACTAACGAACCGTAACTCTGATGGGAACTAGACAATATGCAACTTAGCTTTTTTCCTTGTTGTCTGCTACATCGGTTATTACAAGCTGCATTGTTAACATGGGCATACTCGGTTTCTTTTTTAGAACAAAACCTCGTCAAACGGCGGCAAATTCTTATTAATGCCTTCAACGTTTTGTAATTGTTAGCTGCTCTTTACTATTGCAAGCTACACTATTGCAAAAATGGAACATTCTGTTGTTGTTTTCTGAAGATGGCCTCACAGAACAACTACGACTTCCTGTAATTGATTGCTACACTATAGTCTTCGTGTAAATGCATTCCATCAGAGGACCGCTCTACAGAGCGGCGGTAATAAAAAGGAAACCAGTAAATGCTTTCCAAAGCATTTCTACAGAGTTATAAGCAGTTCAATACTACAAAATATTTGTCATATAAACAGTTATGGCGGTTAAACAAAGGGAAGATAAAAATGCAAGTAGAATATAAACGACGTGGTCTGCAATATTTCTCGTTAGAAGAAATAACCTAACGTTGGAAACTTAATCGACGTTGATCTACTCCTTATCAGGTACCTGTATCCCGAGTAAAAAGTAAATAAATCAAGTAGTTATTTTCCAGACATAAAAAGACTAAAGAAGATTACTATTTTAGAGTGCTTGCTGTGCATTGCCCGTCTGCTAATCAAGATCTATACAGCCTCGAAAGTTTGAAGTCAACATGCCAAACGAATAAGGAGATTCGCTCTGGATACAGTATTTCTCATTCTTTTTGTATCGTACAACTTCAAACTGTACCACAAATAAGCAACAGTGGAATTCGTCCACTTATCAGCAAATCATATCGTCATGTTAAGTTAAAAGAGCAATATCGTCTAAATAACATACCCCTTTGAACGCAAGAATAGCACAATACCTTTGGCAAAAATCGTTTAAGGAGATTAGCAAAATCGTTTAAATGATAAATGATAATGCTTTTTCTCCTTGTTCTAATTCTACGTCTTTAAAGAAAAAAATATGAATCGAATTGTAGAATGTAGGGAGAACAGAAGTGAATCTTTTGGCGACTACTGAAATAGGAACTCATGTCTAAACAAACCATTGCATTAATGCCTACAGTGAAGTAAATCCCGAATAATTTTTTAGCAAGACAATGGTTTGATTGCAGTTTTGCCTGTCCATGTTTTCATGATTGATTTGCCCAATACATAATACGAAAATATGAAACGTTCTATGTGTATTGCAGAATACATTAAAATTAGCAGAGGCACAAGACAACAGAATTCCAAGGCCAGTTAAATGTAAAACATTTTAAATGCATTTTAAACACATTATGCTATCAAATTAAAAATAGTCGATGAATATATACACTTTAGTACAACAATGTCTGTCACATTGAAGTTAATGTAATTAAAGAGAATTTATTCTTTGTCGAACTTTGAAACGCATCAAGTAGGTAATATTTTCTTGCCCGTAAAAGGTCCACGACCTTTGTGTGCAAAAAAGGGGACCAAATAAATGTGGTTGCCTTAGAACGAAAGGAAATATATGTAACTAAAATGAATATAACTGGCAGAGGCTGACTAAAATATTGATGATTCGGAACAATGATTATATGTCTAGATAATGTTTACTAAAAAACAATATAGAATCTTCAAATAATCACTGATATTGACTTGCGGATTTTTAAATTATGTTGTCAAGTGTGTCAAGACAAAACCTACATCTGTCAAACCTACAAGAGCAATTTCATAACACTTCAGCATAACTAAATCTTATATCAACAAGACCAATGTCAAGGTTGTATGACATGTGTTTATTAAATGGAAGCAATCATAACCTGTGTAATCATCTTCTTTTCACAGGTTGCTGGTATCGTCGAAAAATGTCCTTGCAGAAGAAAAGAGGCAGAAGTGTCCTCCTTGAAAAGGGCTTTAGCTTTATCCCAATCGAAACTCGAAAAAATCTGTTTCTTTTCCCAAATTGCAGTATTTGGATTGATCCAATTTGTCAAATCACTTATCCTCTGTAGGCTAACGAAATTGTTGGCGAGTGTACGCAGCTCAGTCGCAATAGCTTATGTACATTGTAAAATTGTCGAGACTTTCACACCTCAAGGTAATGTAAAAGTACAGCGGCCGTTGCGAGCATTCACCTTGCATATCCTGTACTCTTGCCGAGCGGTCGTCAGATCATAATTTAGGAGGATTGTAAAACTGTATGGATTTGTGTCATATATCTATGGCATCATATATCTATGGCAGAATATGTTTGTCGGCTCATATTGCAAACGTCAGTGTGTCCTGCCTTATCTAGGCCTTTAACATTACCATAATACAATATGTTTATAACTAATACATGCGTGATTTATTTACTTGTGAAAAGTTTAAATACATGACAAATAACATTCACGAAAGAATAGCTTCGAGCTAAAATAAGCAGTCTAGAATTCTCAGTAGCATATGGTATGATCTGTATTTGTATTTGGGTTTTACGGCACGCCGACACTTGACAGGTCATACGGCGCCGAATGGTGTGATCTAACTGATATGGTTCTCATGGTAAAACTTTGAAAGCAAAGCAAATCTTTCTCGATCTAAAGTGTGTCTTTTATGTTCGTTTCATCGAAAAGCTGTATGCACACGCATTCTCTTCCGATAACATTGTTCATTTAATATAATATACCATAATAATTTCATATATTATTCTGCTAGCTGTTCGAGAAAACAAAATGTACACTGATCGCTAATCATACTTTGATTGTGTTTTAAACGGCATTCGTGTAAATACATTGGTATCCAGCACTTAGAAATTTGGATGATTTTCCTAAACCGTTGACTGGTTAATTAGAAAACCACATCAAATGAATTAATTATAGTAACATGATATTTTACACTGTTCGTGTAATAGTAATGTCGTCCATATAACAGCTGACAGACATCTGTTGTCATTCTGAATTGAACATACGATTTGACTGTCACGTTTCGTTACAATAATCGTTAAAATAAGGATTATTTCTTATAGTAGCAAAGTTTTCCTACACACTTTTCCTCCGGCATATAGGGCAGTGAAACTTTTATCTAATTGTACCCGTAGCGAGTAAATAAGGTCACTATTATTGGTTATAATCATATCGTGTGTCTGGTTCTTTGGTGCCGCAGATCGTGAGATCGTGTGGCAATTGGCTTAGGTACCGTTATATACATGTACGCCAGGATCTCACTGCAAAAGTTTGTGATCTGTGATAAATAAAGGCTAACTAGCAGCCAAAAGCCAAAGAGCTTCTCGTTTACCTCAAATAATCCTAAGACGTAAAGTGAATATTTGCAAATATTGGTAAAGAAGCTGCGTTATTTATAGAAAGTGCTAATTTATTATCTTAGAATGCATTCAACATCTAAATGAGTGAATTTATATTATAACAATTATACTGATTATTGTTACAGCACAAAACCTACAAGTACAATCTGAAAGGCAGTACACTGCATTGTCCAATAAAAGGCTGTAAACTAATAGGCAAAAATTAAAAACACATTGCAATGTAAACCTATTCGCAGCAATCTTAAACACGTCTAGAAATCTCTGCTTACATTCTTTCATCGGGAGCTACATCCAATAAGAGTTGAATAATTGTAACTGTGTTAAAAACAGAAGCTGTTCGAGGTAATACTTACTGATGTGACAGCCAAAAGTTCAGTTTAGTTGATTAGTATGTCTCTGTTCCAAATAATACAAGTTGCATAAACAGGTAGAAAACATATTTATTTGACATCGGTGCTTTGGCAGACAGAAAGACGCTAAATGGGCTTTCTCTTTGTGTAATTCGTCTCTGTGTATTGTTGCAGGGTGTATCTTTGTCTAGTGTTGTTTAAAATTTTAATACGTTTGATATTTCTTTTAAGACATTTTTATACATTTCCTATTTATTTGATATCGATGTATGCGCGTAAATCCCTATAATTGGACAATGATGTGTCTAGTCTAGGCAGGAAATTATTCACCTACACTCACCTCAAGTCACGACAACTATAGGCGGAACTAAATGTGTAATCCTGCAGAATTTAGAAAGTTGCTTCATCATGCTATGTTATACTTACTGATGTAAGTATACATGTGTTGTCATGTAACTTAAACCGTTATAAATGACGCAAAGTTAATTAGTCGATGTTAATAAAATTTGTGTTGACCAATACCTAGATGGACAGTAATTGTTTTAGAATCGGCAATGTTGCAAAACCAACGTCAAAAACATAAGCTTTATATCACCTTCGAAAGACAAGTCTTACTGATAATTTTTCAGTAACTTAAAATAAATTCTATTTATTTTGGTTTTTAATGCGTAAAGGACAGTAAATCCGGCCTGGCTATAGGGCTATCATGATAAACATGGAAGAAATCACTCTCCGTAGTTATCTACCCGGCCGGACTTTAGTGCTATCATGATTGCACATGAAATAAATCCATTCTTCGTACTTGCATGTATCTACCCGGCCTGTATAAGGCTATCATGCAAGTAGACATCCTGATTTCATAAAAAAAGGCTTTTGATAGCCTTTTACTCTTCGTACTTATCTACCCGGCCTGGCTATAGGGCTATCATGATGTACTTATCTACCCGGCCTGGCTATAGGGCTATCATGATAAACATGGAAGAAATCACTCTCCGTGGTTATCTACCCGGCCGGACTATAGGGCTATCATGATGCACATGAAAGAAATCACTCTTTGTACTTACATGTATCTACCCGGCCTGGCTATAGGGCTATCATGATAAACATGGAAGAAATCACTCTCCGTAGTTATCTACCCGGCCGGACTATAGGACTATCATGATAAACATGGTAGAAATCACTCTTCGTACTTATCTAACCGGCCTGGCTATAGGGCTACCATGAAAAACATGGAAGAAATCACTCTTCGTAGTTATCTACCCGGCCTGGCTATAGAGCTATCATGATAAACATGGAAGAAATCACTCTTCGTACTTATCTACACAGCCTGGCTATAGGGCTACATGTATCATGATAAACTTAGAAGAAATCACTCTCCATACTTATCTACCCGGCCTGGCTATAGGGCTATCATGATAAACATGGAAGAAATCACTCTCCGTAGTTATCTACCCGGCCTGGTTATAGGGCTATCATGATGTACATGGAAGAAATCACCCTCCGTACTTATCTACCCGGCCTGGCTATAGGGCTATCATGATGAACATGGAAGAAATCACTCTCCGTAGTTATCTACCCGGCCTGGCTATAGAGCTTTCATGATAAACATGGAAGAAATCACTCTTCGTACTTATCTACACAGCCTGGCTATAGGGCTATCATGATAACCATGGAAGAAATCACTCTTCGTAGTTATCTACCCGGCCTGGCTATAGAGCTATCATGATAAACATGGAAGAAATCACTCTTCGTACTTATCTACACAGCCTGGCTATAGGGCTATCATTATGTACATGGAAGAAATCACCCTCCGTACTTATCTACCCGGCCTGGCTACAGGGCTATCATGATAAACATGGAAGAAATCACTTTCCGTAGTTATCTACCCGGCCTGGCTATAGGGCTATCATGATGAACATGGAAGAAATCACCCTCCGTACTTATCTACCCGGCCTGGCTATAGGGCTATCATGATAAACATAGAATAAATCACTCTCCATACTTATCTACCCGGCCAGGCTATAGGGCTATCATGATAAACATGGAAGAAATCACTCTCCATACTTATCTACCCGGCCTGGCTATAGGGCTATCATGATGCACGTAGAAGAAATCACTCTCCATACTTATCTACCCGGCCTGGCTATAGGGCTATCATGATAAACATGGAAGAAATCACTCTCCGTACTTATCTACCCAGCCTGGCTATAGGGCTATCATGATGCACATGGAAGAAATCACTCTCCGTACTTATCTACCCGGCCTGGCTATAGGGCTATCATGATGAACATGGAAGAAATCACCCTCCGTACTGATCTACCCGGCCTGCCTATAGAGCTATCATGATAAACTTAGAAGAAATCACCCTCCGTACTTATCTACCCGGCCTGGCTATAGGGCTATCATGATGAACATGGAAAAAATCACCCTCCGTACTTATCTACCCGGCCTGGCTATAGGGCTATCATGATGAACATGGAAGAAATCACCCTCCGTACTTATCTACCCGGCCTGGCTATAGGGCTATCATGATAAACATGGAAGAAATCAACCCCGTACTTATCTACCCGGCCTGGCTATAGGGCTATCATGATGAACATGGAAGAAATCACCCTCCGTACTTATCTACCCGGCCTGGCTATAGAGCTATCATGATAAACTTAGAAGAAATCACCATCCGTACTTATCTACCCGGCCTGGCTATAGGGCTATCATGATAAACATGGAAGAAATCACCGTCCGTACTTATCTACCCGGCCTGGCTATAGGGCTATCATGATGAACATACAAGAAATCACTATCCATACTTATCTACCCGGCCTGGCTATTGGGCTATCATGATGAACATAGAATAAATCACTCTCCATACTTATCTACCCGGCCTGGCTATAGGGCTATCATGATGAACATAGAATAAATCACTCTCCATACTTATCTACCCGGCCTGGCTATAGGGCTATCATTATAAAAAAAGAAAAAAATCACTCTCCATACTTATCTACCCGGCATGGCTATAGGGCTATCATGATGAACATAGAATAAATCACTCTCCATACTTATCTACCAGGCCTGGTTATAGGGCTATCATGATGAACATGGAAGAAATCACTCTCCATACTTATCTACCCGGCCTGGCTATAGGGATATCATGATAAACATGGAAGGAATCATCCTCCGTACTTAACTACCCGGCCTGGCTATAGGGCTATCATGATAAACATGGAAGAAATCACTCTCCATACTTATCTACCCGGCCTGGCTATAAGGCTATCATGATAAACATGGAAGAAATCACCGTCCGTACTTATCTACCCGGCCTGGCTATAGGGCTATCATGATGAACATACAAGAAATCACTATCCATACTTATCTACCCGGCCTGGCTATTGGGCTATCATGATGAACATAGAATAAATCACTCTCCATACTTATCTACCCGGCATGGCTATAGGGCTATCATGATGAACATAGAATAAATCACTCTCCATACTTATCTACCCGGCCTGGCTATAGGGCTATCATGATAAAAAAAGAAAAAAATCACTCTCCATACTTATCTACCCGGCATGGCTATAGGGCTATCATGATGAACATAGAATAAATCACTCTCCATACTTATCTACCAGGCCTGGTTATAGGGCTATCATGATGAACATGGAAGAAATCACTCTCCATACTTATCTACCCGGCCTGGCTATAGGGATATCATGATAAACATGGAAGGAATCACCCTCCGTACTTAACTACCCGGCCTGGCTATAGGGCTATCATGATAAAATAGAAGAAATCACTCTCTATACTTATCTACCCGGCCTGGCTATAGGGCTATCATGATAAACATGGAAGAAATCACTCTCCATACTTATCTACCCGGCCTGGCTATAAGGCTATCATGATGAACATAGAATAAATCACTCTCCATACTTATCTACCAGGCCTGGTTATAGGGCTATCATGATAAACATGGAATACATCACCGTCCGTACTTATCTACCCGGCCTGGCTATAGGGCTATCATGATAAAAATAGAAGAAATCACTCTCCATACTTATCTACCCGGCCTGGCTATAGGGCTATCATGATAAACATGGAAGAAATCACTCTCCGTAGTTATCTACCCGGCCTGGTTATAGGACTATCATGATGTACATGGAAGAAATCACCCTCCGTACTTATCTACCCGGCCTGGCTATAGGGCTATCATGATGAACATGGAAGAAATCACTCTCCGTAGTTATCTACCCGGCCTGGCTATAGAGCTATCGTGATAAACATGGTAGAAATCACTCTTCGTACTTATCTAACCGGCCTGGCTATAGGGCTTCCATGAAAAACATGGAAGAAATCTCTCTTCGTAGTTATCTACCCGGCCTGGCTATAGAGCTATCATGATAAACATGGAAGAAATCACTCTTCGTACTTATCTACCCGTCCTTGCTAAAGGGCTATCATGATAAACATGGAAGAAATCACCCCCTGTACTTATCTACCCGGCCTGGCTATAGGGCTATCATGATGAACATGGAAGAAATCACCCTCCGTACTTATCTACCCGGCCTGGCTATAGAGCTATCATGATAAACTTAGAAGAAATCACCCTCCGTACTTATCTACACGGCCTGGCTATAGCGCTATCATGATAAACATGGAAGAAATCACCGTCCGTACTTATCTACCCGGCCTGGCTATAGGGCTATCATGATGAACATACAAGAAATCACTATCCATACTTATCTACCCGGCCTGGCTATTAGGCTATCATGGTGAACATAGAATAAATCACTCTCCATACTTATCTACCCGGCCTGGCTATAGGGCTATCATGATGAACATAGAATAAATCACTCTCCATACTTATCTACCCGGCCTGGCTATAGGACTATCGTGATAAAAAAAGAAGAAATCACTCTCCATACTTATCTACCCGGCCTGGCTATAGGGCTATCATGATGAACATAGAATAAATCACTCTCCATACTTATCTACCAGGCCTGGTTATAGGGCTATCATGATGAACATGGAAGAAATCACTGTCCATACTTATCTACCCGGCCTGGCTATAGGGATATCATGATGCACGTAGAAGAAATCACTCTCCATACTTATCTACCAGGCCTGGTTATAGGGCTATCATGATAAACATGGAAGGAATCACCCTCCGTACTTATCTACCCGGCCTGGCTATAGGGCAATCATGATAAAATAGAAGAAATCACTCTCCATACTTATCTACCCGGCCTGGCTATAGGGCTATCATGATAAACATGGAAGAAATCACTCTCCATACTTATCTACCCGGCCTGGCTATAGGGCTATCATGATGAACATAGAATAAATCACTCTCCATACTTATCTACCAGGCCTGGTTATAGGGCAATCATGATAAACATGGAATAAATCACCGTCCGTACTTATCTACCCGGCCTGGCTATAGGGCTATCATGATAAAAATAGAAGAAATCACTCTCCATACTTATCTACCCGGCCTGGCTATAGGGCTATCATGATAAACATGGAAGAAATCACTCTCCGTAGTTATCTACCCGGCCTGGTTATAGGACTATCATGATGTACATGGAAGAAATCACCCTCCGTACTTATCTACCCGGCCTGGCTATAGGGCTATCATGATGAACATGGAAGAAATCACTCTCCGTAGATATCTACCCGGCCTGGCTATAGAGCTATCATGATAAACATGGTAGAAATCACTCTTCGTACTTATCTAACCGGCCTGGCTATAGGGCTACCATGAAAAACATGGAAGAAATCACTCTTCGTAGTTATCTACCCGGCCTGGCTATAGAGCTATCATGATAAACATGGAAGAAATCACTCTTCGTACTTATCTACACAGCCTGGCTATAGGGCTACATGTATCATGATAAACTTAGAAGAAATCATTCTCCATACTTATCTACCCGGCCTGGCTATATGGCTATCATGATAAACATGGAAGAAATCACTCTCCGTAGTTATCTACCCGGCCTGGTTATAGGGCTATCATGATGTACATGGAAGAAATCACCCTCCGTATTTATCTACCCGGCCTGGCTATAGGGCTATCATGATGAACATGGAAGAAATCACTCTCCGTAGTTATCTACCCGGCCTGGCTATAGAGCTTTCATGATAAACATGGAAGAAATCACTCTTCGTACTTATCTACACAGCCTGGCTATAGGGCTATCATGATAACCATGGAAGAAATCACTCTTCGTAGTTATCTACCCGGCCTGGCTATAGAGCTATCATGATAAACATGGAAGAAATCACTCTTCGTACTTATCTACACAGCCTGGCTATAGGGCTATCATGATGTACATGGAAGAAATCACCCTCCGTACTTATCTACCCGGCCTGGCTATAGGGCTATCATGATAAACATAGAATAAATCACTCTCCATACTTATCTACCCGGCCAGGCTATAGGGCTATCATGATAAAGATGGAAAAAATCACTCTCCATACTTATCTACCCGGCCTGGCTATAGGGCTATCATGATGCACGTAGAAGAAATCACTCTCCATACTTATCTACCCGGCCTGGCTATAGGGCTATCATGATAAACATGGAAGAAATCACTCTCCGTACTTATCTACCCAGCGTGGCTATAGGGCTATCATGATGCACATGGAAGAAATCACTCTCCGTACTTATCTACCCGGCCTGGCTATAGGGCTATCATGATGAACATGGAAGAAATCACCCTCCGTACTGATCTACCCGGCCTGGCTATAGAGCTATCATGATAAACTTAGAAGAAATCACCCTCCGTACTTATCTACCCGGCCTGGCTATAGGGCTATCATGATGAACATGGAAGAAATCACCCTCCGTACTTATCTACCCGGCCTGGCTATAGGGATATCATGATGAACATGGAAGAAATCACCCTCCGTACTTATCTACCCGGCCTGGCTATAGGGCTATCATGATAAGCATGGAAGAAATCACCCCTCGTACTTATCTACCCGGCCTGGCTATAGGGCTATCATGATGAACATGGAAGAAATCACCCTCCGTACTTATCTACCCGGCCTGGCTATAGAGCTATCATTATAAACTTAGAAGAAATCTCCCTCCGTACTTATCTACCCGGCCTGGCTATAGGGCTATCATGATAAACATGGAAGAAATCACCGTCCGTACTTATCTACCCGGCCTGGCTATAGGGCTATCATGATGAACATACAAGAAATCACTATCCATACTTATCTACCCGGCCTGGCTATTGGGCTATCATGATGAACATAGAGTAAATCACTCTCCATACTTATCTACCCGGCCTGGCTATAGGGCTATCATGATGAACATAGAAAAAATCACTCTCCATACTTATCTAACCGGCCTGGCTATAGGGCTATCATGATAAAAAAAGAAGAAATCACTCTCCATACTTATCTACCCGGCCTGGCTATAGGGCTATCATGATGGACATAGAATAAATCACTCTCCATACTTATCTACCAGGCCTGGTTATAGGGCTATCATGATGAACATGGAAGAAATCACTCTCCATACTTATCTACCCGGCCTGGCTATAGGGATATCATGATGCACGTAGAAGAAATCACTCTCCATACTTATCTACCAGGCCTGGTTATAGGGCTATCATGATAAACATGGAAGGAATAACCCTCCGTACTTATATACCCGGCCTGGCTATAGGGCTATCATGATAAAATAGAAGAAATCACTCTCCATACTTATCTACCCGGCCTGGCTATAGGGCTATCATGATAAACATGGAAGAAATCACTCTCCATACTTATCTACCCGGCCTGGCTAAAGGGCTATCATGATGAACATAGAATAAATCACTCTCCATACTTATCTACCAGGCCTGGTTATAGGGCTATCATGATAAACATGGAATAAATCACCGTCCGTACTTATCTACCCGGCCTGGCTATAGGGCTATCATGATAAAAATAAAAGAAATCACTCTCTATACTTATCTACCCGGCCTGGCTATAGGGCTATCATGATAAACATGGAAGAAATCACTCTCCGTAGTTATCTACCCGGCCTGGTTATAGGACTATCATGATGTACATGGAAGAAATCACCCTCCGTACTTATCTACACAGCCTGACTATAGGGCTATCATGATAAACATGGAAGAAATCACTCTTCGTAGTTATCTACCCGGCCTGGCTATAGAGCTATCATGATAAACATGGAAGAAATCACTCTTCGTACTTATCTACACAGCCTGGCTATAGGGCTATCATGATAAACTTAGAAAAAATCACTCTCCATACTTATCTACCCGGCCTGGCTATAGGACTATCATGATAAACATGGAAGAAATCACTCTCCGTAGTTATCTACCCGGCCTGGTTATAGGGCTATCATGATGTACATGGAAGAAATCACCCTCCGTACTTATCTACCCGGCCTGGCTATAGGGCTATCATGATAAACATGGAAGAAATCACCCTCCGTACTTATCTACCCGGCCTGGCTATAGGGCTATCATGATGAACATAGAATAAATCACTCTCCATACTTATCTACCCGGCCTGGCTATAGGGCTATCATGATAAACATAGAATAAATCAATCTCCATACTTATCTACCAGGCCTGGTTATAGGGCTATCATGATAAACATCGAAGAAATCACTCTTCGTACTTATCTACCCGGCCTGGCTATAGGGCTATCATGATAAACATAGAAGAAATCAATCTCCATACTTACCTACCCGGCCTGGCTATAGGGCTATCATGATGAACATGGAAGAAATCACTCACCATACTTATCTACCAGGCCTGGTTATAGGGATATCATGATGAACATGGAAGAAATCACTCTCCATACTTATCTACCAGGCCTGGCTATAGGGCTATCATGATGAACATAGAATAAATCACTCTCTCTTACTTATCTACCAGACCTGGTTATAGGGCTATCATGATGAACATGGAAGAAATCACTCTCCATACTTATCTACCCGGCCTGGCTATAGGGCTATCATGATGAACATGGAAGAAATCACTCTCCATACTTATCTACCCGGCCTGGCTATAGGGCTATCGTGATGAACATAGAATAAATCACTCTCCATACTTATCTACCAGGCCTGGTTATAGGGCTATCATGATAAACATCGAAGAAATCACTATCCATACTTATCTACCCAGCCTGGCTATAGGGCTATCATGATGAACATAGAATAAATCACTCTCCATACTTATCTACCCGGCCTGGCTATAGGGCTATCATGATAAAAATAGAAGAAATCACTCTCCATACTTATCTACCCGGCATGGCTATAGGGCTATCATGATGAACATAGAATAAATCACTCTCCATACTTATCTACCAGGCCTGGTTATAGGGCTATCATGATAAACATCGAAGAAATCACTCTTCGTACTTATCTACCCGGCCTGGCTATAGGGCTATCATGATAAACATAGAAGAAATCACTCTCTATACTTATCTACCCGGCCTGGCTATAGGGCTATCATGATGTACTTATCTACCCGGCCTGGCTATAGGGCTATCATGATGAACATATAAGAAATCACCCTCCGTACTTATCTACCCGGCCTGGCTATAGGGCTATCATGATAAACATGGAAGAAATCACTTTCCGTAGTTATCTACCCGGCCTGGCTATAGGGCTATCATGATGAACATGGAAGAAATCAGTCTTCGTACTTATCTACCCGGCCTGGCTATAGGGCGATCATGATGCACGTAGAAGAAATCACTCTCCATACTTATCTACCAGGCCTGGTTATAGGGCTATCATGATAAACATGGAAGAAATCACCCTCCGTACTTATCTACCCGGCCTGGCTATAGGGCTATCATGATGAACATAGAATAAATCACTCTCCATACGTATCTACCCGGCCTGGCTATAGGGCTATCATGATAAACATGGAATAAATCACTGTCCGTACTTATCTTCCCGGCCTGGCTATAGGGCTATCATGATAAAAATAGAAGAAATCACTCTCCATACTTATCTACCCGGCCTGGCTATAGGGCTATCATGATAAACATGGAAGAAATCACTCTTCGTACTTATCTACACAGCCTGGCTATAGGGCTACATGTATCATGATAAACTTAGAAGAAATCATTCTCCATACTTATCTACCCGGCCTGGCTATAGGGCTATGATGATAAACATGGAAGAAATCACTCTCCGTAGTTATCTACCCGGCCTGGTTATAGGGCTGTCATGATGTACATGGAAGAAATCACCCTCCGTACTTATCTACCCGGCCTGGCTATAGGGCTATCATGATAAACATAGAAGAAATCACTCTCTATACTTATCTACCCGGCCTGGCTATAGGGCTATCATGATGTACTTATCTACCCGGCCTGGCTATAGGGCTATCATGATGAACATATAAGAAATCACCCTCCGTACTTATCTACCCGGCCTGGCTATAGGGCTATCATGATAAACATGGAAGAAATCACTTTCCGTAGTTATCTACCCGGCCTGGCTATAGGGCTATCATGATGAACATGGAAGAAATCAGTCTCCGTAGTTATCTACCCGGCCTGGTTATAGGACTATCATGATGTACATGGAAGAAATCACCCTCCGTACTTATCTACCCGGCCTGGCTATAGGGCTATCATGATGAACATGGAAGAAATCACTCTCCGTAGTTATCTACCCGGCCTGGCTATAGAGCTATCATGATAAATATGGAAGAAATCACTCTTCGTACTTATCTACACAGCCTGACTATAGGGCTATCATGATAAACATGGAAGAAATCACTCTACGTAGTTATCTACCCGGCCTGGCTATAGAGCTATCATGATAAACATGGAAGAAATCACTCTTCGTACTTATCTACACAGCCTGGCTATAGGGCTATCATGATAAACTTAGAAGAAATCACTCTCCATACTTATCTACCCGGCCTGGCTACAGGACTATCATGATAAACATGGAAGAAATCACTCTCCGTAGTTATCTACCCGGCCTGGTTATAGGGCTTTCATGATGTACATGGAAGAAATCACCCTCCGTACTTATCTACCCGGCCTGGCTGTAGGGCTATCATGATAAACATGGAAGAAATCACCCTCTGATTTTATCTACCCGGCCTGGCTATAGGGCTATCGTGATGAACATAGAATAAATCACTCTCCATACTTATCTACCAGGCCTGGTTATAGGGCTATCATGATAAACATCGAAGAAATCACTATCCATACTTATCTACCCAGCCTGGCTATAGGGCTATCATGATGAACATAGAATAAATCACTCTCCATACTTATCTACCAGGCCTGGTTATAGGGCTATCATGATAAACATCGAAGAAATCACTCTTCGTACTTATCTACAAGGCCTGGCTATAGGGCTATCATGATAAACATAGAAGAAATCACTCTCTATACTTATCTACCCGGCCTGGCTATAGGGCTATCATGATGTACTTATCTACCCGGCCTGGCTATAGGGCTATCATGATGAACATATAAGAAATCACCGTCCGTACTTATCTACCCGGCCTGGCTATAGGGATATCATGATAAAAATAGAAGAAATCACTCTCCATACTTATCTACCCGGCCTGGCTATAGGGCTATCATGATAAACATGGAAGAAATCACTCTCCGTAGTTATCTACCCGGCCTGGTTATAGGACTATCATGATGTACATGGAAGAAATCACCCTCCGTACTTATCTACCCGGCCTGGCTATAGGGCTATCATGATGAACATGGAAGAAATCACTCTCCGTAGTTTTCTACCCGGCCTGGCTATAGAGCTATTATGATAAACATGGAAAAAATCACTCTTCGTACTTATCTACACAGCCTGACTATAGGGCTATCATGATAAACATGGAAGAAATCACTCTTCGTAGTTATCTACCCGGCCTGGCTATAGAGCTATCATGATAAACATGGAAGAAATCACTCTTCGTACTTATCTACACAGCCTGGCTATAGGGCTATCATGATAAACTTAGAAGAAATCACTCTCCATACTTATCTACCCGGCCTGGCTATAGGACTATCATGATAAGCATGGAAGAAATCACTCTCCGTAGTTATCTACCCGGCCTGGTTATAGGGCTATCATGATGTACATGGAAGAAATCACCCTCCGTACTTATCTACCCGGCCTGGCTATAGGGATATCATGATAAACATGGAAGAAATCACCCTCCGTACTTATCTACCCGGCCTGGCTATAGGGCTATCATGATGAACATAGAAGAAATCACTATCCATACTTATCTACCCGGCCTGGCTATAGGGCTATCATGATAGACATAGAATAAATCACTCTCCATACTTATCTACCAGGCCTGGTTATAGGGCTATCATGATAAACATCGAAGAAATCACTCTTCGTACTTATCTACCCGGCCTGGCTATAGGGCTATCATGATAAACATAGAAGAAATCAATCTCCATACTTACCTACCCGGCCTGGCTATAGGGCTATCATGATGAACATGGAAGAAATCACTCACCATACTTATCTACCAGGCCTGGTTATAGGGCTATCATGATGAACATGGAAGAAATCACTCTCCATACTTATCTACCAGGCCTGGCTATAGGGCTATCATGATGAACATAGAATAAATCACTCTCTCTTACTTATCTACCAGACCTGGTTATAGGGCTATCATGATGAACATGGAAGAAATCACTCTCCATACTTATCTACCCGGCCTGGCTATAGGGCTATCATGATGAACATGGAAGAAATCACTCTTCATACTTATCTACCCGTCCTGGCTATAGGGCTATCGTGATGAACATAGAATAAATCACTCTCCATACTTATCTACCAGGCCTGGTTATAGGGCTATCATGATAAACATCGAAGAAATCACTATCCATACTTATCTACCCAGCCTGGCTATAGGGCTATCATGATAAACATCGAAGAAATCACTCTTCGTACTTATCTACCCGGCCTGGCTATAGGGCTATCATGATAAACATAGAAGAAATCACTCTCTATACTTATCTACCCGGCCTGGCTATAGGGCTATCATGATGTACTTATCTACCCGGCCTGGCTATAGGGCTATCATGATGAACATATAAGAAATCACCCTCCGTACTTATCTACCCGGCCTGGCTATAGGGCTATCATGATAAACATGGAAGAAATCACTTTCCGTAGTTATCTACCCGGCCTGGCTATAGGGCTATCATGATGAACATGGAAGAAATCAGTCTCCGTAGTTATCTACCCGGCCTGGTTATAGGACTATCATGATGTACATGGAAGAAATCACCCTCCGTACTTATCTACCCGGCCTGGCTATAGGGCTATCATGATGAACATGGAAGAAATCACTCTCCGTAGTTATCTACCCGGCCTGGCTATAGAGCTATCATGATAAATATGGAAGAAATCACTCTTCGTACTTATCTACACAGCCTGACTATAGGGCTATCATGATAAACATGGAAGAAATCACTCTACGTAGTTATCTACCCGGCCTGGCTATAGAGCTATCATGATAAACATGGAAGAAATCACTCTTCGTACTTATCTACACAGCCTGGCTATAGGGCTATCATGATAAACTTAGAAGAAATCACTCTCCATACTTATCTACCCGGCCTGGCTACAGGACTATCATGATAAACATGGAAGAAATCACTCTCCGTAGTTATCTACCCGGCCTGGTTATAGGGCTTTCATGATGTACATGGAAGAAATCACCCTCCGTACTTATCTACCCGGCCTGGCTGTAGGGCTATCATGATAAACATGGAAGAAATCACCCTCTGATTTTATCTACCCGGCCTGGCTATAGGGCTATCGTGATGAACATAGAATAAATCACTCTCCATACTTATCTACCAGGCCTGGTTATAGGGCTATCATGATAAACATCGAAGAAATCACTATCCATACTTATCTACCCAGCCTGGCTATAGGGCTATCATGATGAACATAGAATAAATCACTCTCCATACTTATCTACCAGGCCTGGTTATAGGGCTATCATGATAAACATCGAAGAAATCACTCTTCGTACTTATCTACAAGGCCTGGCTATAGGGCTATCATGATAAACATAGAAGAAATCACTCTCTATACTTATCTACCCGGCCTGGCTATAGGGCTATCATGATGTACTTATCTACCCGGCCTGGCTATAGGGCTATCATGATGAACATATAAGAAATCACCGTCCGTACTTATCTACCCGGCCTGGCTATAGGGATATCATGATAAAAATAGAAGAAATCACTCTCCATACTTATCTACCCGGCCTGGCTATAGGGCTATCATGATAAACATGGAAGAAATCACTCTCCGTAGTTATCTACCCGGCCTGGTTATAGGACTATCATGATGTACATGGAAGAAATCACCCTCCGTACTTATCTACCCGGCCTGGCTATAGGGCTATCATGATGAACATGGAAGAAATCACTCTCCGTAGTTTTCTACCCGGCCTGGCTATAGAGCTATTATGATAAACATGGAAAAAATCACTCTTCGTACTTATCTACACAGCCTGACTATAGGGCTATCATGATAAACATGGAAGAAATCACTCTTCGTAGTTATCTACCCGGCCTGGCTATAGAGCTATCATGATAAACATGGAAGAAATCACTCTTCGTACTTATCTACACAGCCTGGCTATAGGGCTATCATGATAAACTTAGAAGAAATCACTCTCCATACTTATCTACCCGGCCTGGCTATAGGACTATCATGATAAGCATGGAAGAAATCACTCTCCGTAGTTATCTACCCGGCCTGGTTATAGGGCTATCATGATGTACATGGAAGAAATCACCCTCCGTACTTATCTACCCGGCCTGGCTATAGGGATATCATGATAAACATGGAAGAAATCACCCTCCGTACTTATCTACCCGGCCTGGCTATAGGGCTATCATGATGAACATAGAAGAAATCACTATCCATACTTATCTACCCGGCCTGGCTATAGGGCTATCATGATAGACATAGAATAAATCACTCTCCATACTTATCTACCAGGCCTGGTTATAGGGCTATCATGATAAACATCGAAGAAATCACTCTTCGTACTTATCTACCCGGCCTGGCTATAGGGCTATCATGATAAACATAGAAGAAATCAATCTCCATACTTACCTACCCGGCCTGGCTATAGGGCTATCATGATGAACATGGAAGAAATCACTCACCATACTTATCTACCAGGCCTGGTTATAGGGCTATCATGATGAACATGGAAGAAATCACTCTCCATACTTATCTACCAGGCCTGGCTATAGGGCTATCATGATGAATATAGAATAAATCACTCTCTCTTACTTATCTACCAGACCTGGTTATAGGGCTATCATGATGAACATGGAAGAAATCACTCTCCATACTTATCTACCCGGCCTGGCTATAGGGCTATCATGATGAACATGGAAGAAATCACTCTTCATACTTATCTACCCGTCCTGGCTATAGGGCTATCGTGATGAACATAGAATAAATCACTCTCCATACTTATCTACCAGGCCTGGTTATAGGGCTATCATGATAAACATCGAAGAAATCACTATCCATACTTATCTACCCAGCCTGGCTATAGGGCTATCATGATAAACATCGAAGAAATCACTCTTCGTACTTATCTACCCGGCCTGGCTATAGGGCTATCATGATAAACATAGAAGAAATCACTCTCTATACTTATCTACCCGGCCTGGCTATAGGGCTATCATGATGTACTTATCTACCCGGCCTGGCTATAGGGCTATCATGATGAACATATAAGAAATCACCCTCCGTACTTATCTACCCGGCCTGGCTATAGGGCTATCATGATAAACATGGAAGAAATCACTTTCCGTAGTTATCTACCCGGCCTGGCTATAGGGCTATCATGATGAACATGGAAGAAATCAGTCTCCGTAGTTATCTACCCGGCCTGGTTATAGGACTATCATGATGTACATGGAAGAAATCACCCTCCGTACTTATCTACCCGGCCTGGCTATAGGGCTATCATGATGAACATGGAAGAAATCACTCTCCGAAGTTATCTACCCGGCCTGGCTATAGAGCTATCATGATAAATATGGAAGAAATCACTCTTCGTACTTATCTACACAGCCTGACTATAGGGCTATCATGATAAACATGGAAGAAATCACTCTACGTAGTTATCTACCCGGCCTGGCTATAGAGCTATCATGATAAACATGGAAGAAATCACTCTTCGTACTTATCTACACAGCCTGGCTATAGGGCTATCATGATAAACTTAGAAGAAATCACTCTCCATACTTATCTACCCGGCCTGGCTACAGGACTATCATGATAAACATGGAAGAAATCACTCTCCGTAGTTATCTACCCGGCCTGGTTATAGGGCTTTCATGATGTACATGGAAGAAATCACCCTCCGTACTTATCTACCCGGCCTGGCTGTAGGGCTATCATGATAAACATGGAAGAAATCACCCTCCGATTTTATCTACCCGGCCTGGCTATAGGGCTATCGTGATGAACATAGAATAAATCACTCTCCATACTTATCTACCAGGCCTGGTTATAGGGCTATCATGATAAACATCGAAGAAATCACTATCCATACTTATCTACCCAGCCTGGCTATAGGGCTATCATGATGAACACAGAATAAATCACTCTCCATACTTATCTACCCGGCCTGGCTATAGGGCTATCATGATAAAAAAAGAAGAAATCACTCTCCATACTTATCTACCCGGCATGGCTATAGGGCTATCATGATGAACATAGAATAAATCACTCTCCATACTTATCTACCAGGCCTGGTTATAGGGCTATCATGATAAACATCGAAGAAATCACTCTTCGTACTTATCTACAAGGCCTGGCTATAGGGCTATCATGATAAACATAGAAGAAATCACTCTCTATACTTATCTGCCCGGCCTGGCTATAGGGCTATCATGATGTACTTATCTACCCGGCCTGGCTATAGGGCTATCATGATGAACATATAAGAAATCACCCTCCGTACTTATCTACCCGGCCTGGCTATAGGGCAATCATGATAAACATGGAAGAAATCACTTTCCGTACTTATCTACCCGGCCTGGCTATAGGGCTATCATGATGAACATGGAAGAAATCAGTCTTCGTAGTTATCTACCCGGCCTGGTTATAGGACTATCATGATGTACATGGAAGAAATCACCCTCCGTACTTATCTACACAGCCTGACTATAGGGCTATCATGATAAACATGGAAGAAATCACTCTACGTAGTTATCTACCCGGCCTGGCTATAGAGCTATCATGATAAACATGGAAGAAATCACTCTTCGTACTTATCTACACAGCCTGGCTATAGGGCTATCATGATAAACTTAGAAGAAATCACTCTCCATACTTATCTACCCGGCCTGGCTACAGGACTATCATGATAAACATGGAAGAAATCACTCTCCGTAGTTATCTACCCGGCCTGGTTATAGGGCTTTCATGATGTACATGGAAGAAATCACCCTCCGTACTTATCTACCCGGCCTGGCTGTAGGGCTATCATGATAAACATGGAAGAAATCACCCTCCGATTTTATCTACCCGGCCTGGCTATAGGGCTATCGTGATGAACATAGAATAAATCACTCTCCATACTTATCTACCAGGCCTGGTTATAGGGCTATCATGATAAACATCGAAGAAATCACTATCCATACTTATCTACCCGGCCTGGCTATAGGGCTATCATGATGAACATAGAATAAATCACTCTCCATACTTATCTACCAGGCCTGGTTATAGGGCTATCATGATAAACATCGAAGAAATCACTCTTCGTACTTATCTACAAGGCCTGGCTATAGGGCTATCATGATAAACATAGAAGAAATCACTCTCTATACTTATCTACCCGGCCTGGCTATAGGGCTATCATGATGTACTTATCTACCCGGCCTGGCTATAGGGCTATCATGATGAACATATAAGAAATCACCCTCCGTACTTATCTACCCGGCCTGGCTATAGGGATATCATGATAAACATGGAAGAAATCACCCTCCGTACTTATCTACCCGGCCTGGCTATAGGGCTATCATGATGAACATAGAAGAAATCATTATCCATACTTATCTACCCGGCCTGGCTATAGGGCTATCATGATAAACATAGAATAAATAACTCTCCATACTTATCTACCAGGCCTGGTTATAGGGCTATCATGATAAACATCGAAGAAATCACTCTTCGTACTTATCTACCCGGCCTGGCTATAGGGCTATCATGATAAACATAGAAGAAATCAATCTCCATACTTACCTACCCGGCCTGGCTATAGGGCTATCATGATGAACATGGAAGAAATCACTCACCATACTTATCTACCAGGCCTGGTTATAGGGCTATCATGATGAACATGGAAGAAATCACTCTCCATACTTATCTACCAGGCCTGGCTATAGGGCTATCATGATGAACATAGAATAAATCACTCTCTCTTACTTATCTACCAGACCTGGTTATAGGGCTATCATGATGAACATGGAAGAAATCACTCTCCATACTTATCTACCCGGCCTGGCTATAGGGCTATCATGATGAACATGGAAGAAATCACTCTCCATACTTATCTACCCGGCCTGGCTATAGGGCTATCGTGATGAACATAGAATAAATCACTCTCCATACTTATCTACCAGGCCTGGTTATAGGGCTATCATGATAAACATCGAAGAAATCACTATCCATACTTATCTACCCAGCCTGGCTATAGGGCTATCATGATGAACATAGAATAAATCACTCTCCATACTTATCTACCCGGCCTGGCTATAGGGCTATCATGATAAAAATAGAAGAAATCACTCTCCATACTTATCTACCCGGCATGGCTATAGGGCTATCATGATGAACATAGAATAAATCACTCTCCATACTTATCTACCCAGCCTGGCTATAGGGCTATCATGATAAACATCGAAGAAATCACTCTTCGTATTTATCTACCCGGCCTGGCTATAGGGCTATCATGATAAACATAGAAGAAATCACTCTCTATACTTATCTACCCGGCCTGGCTATAGGGCTATCATGATGTACTTATCTACCCGGCCTGGCTATAGGGCTATCATGATGAACATATACGAAATCACCCTCCGTACTTATCTACCCGGCCTGGCTATAGGGCTATCATGATAAACATGGAAGAAATCACTTTCCGTAGTTATCTACCCGGCCTGGCTATAGGGCTATCATGATGAACATGGAAGAAATCAGTCTCCGTAGTTATCTACCCGGCCTGGTTATAGGACTATCATGATGTACATGGAAGAAATCACCCTACGTACTTATCTACCCGGCCTGGCTATAGGGCTATCATGATGAACATGGAAGAAATCACTCTCCGTAGTTATCTACCCGGCCTGGCTATAGAGCTATCATGATAAATATGGAAGAAATCACTCTTCGTACTTATCTACACAGCCTGAATATAGGGCTATCATGATAAACATGGAAGAAATCACTCTACGTAGTTATCTACCCGGCCTGGCTATAGAGCTATCATGATAAACATGGAAGAAATCACTCTTCGTACTTATCTACACAGCCTGGCTATAGGGCTATCATGATAAACTTAGAAGAAATCACTCTCCATACTTATCTACCCGGCCTGGCTACAGGACTATCATGATAAACATGGAAGAAATCACTCTCCGTAGTTATCTACCCGGCCTGGTTATAGGGCTTTCATGATGTACATGGAAGAAATCACCCTCCGTACTTATCTACCCGGCCTGGCTGTAGGGCTATCATGATAAACATGGAAGAAATCACCCTCCGATTTTATCTACCCGGCCTGGCTATAGGGCTATCGTGATGAACATAGAATAAATCACTCTCCATACTTATCTACCAGGCCTGGTTATAGGACTATCATGATAAACATCGAAGAAATCACTATCCATACTTATCTACCCAGCCTGGCTATAGGGCTATCATGATGAACATAGAATAAGTCACTCTCCATACTTATCTACCCGGCCTGGCTATAGGGCTATCATGATAAAAATAGACGAAATCACTCTCCATACTTATCTACCCGGCATGGCTATAGGGCTATCATGATGAACATAGAATAAATCACTCTCCATACTTATCTACCAGGCCTGGTTATAGGGCTATCATGATAAACATCGAAGAAATCACTCTTCGTACTTATCTACCCGGCCTGGCTATAGGGCTATCATGATAAACATAGAAGAAATCACTCTCTATACTTATCTACCCGGCCTGGCTATAGGGCTATCATGATGTACTTATCTACCCGGCCTGGCTATAGGGCTATCATGATGAACATATAAGAAATCACCCTCCGTACTTATCTACCCGGCCTGGCTATAGGGCTATCATGATAAACATGGAAGAAATCACTTTCCGTAGTTATCTACCCGGCCTGGCTATAGGGCTATCATGATGAACATGGAAGAAATCAGTCTCCGTAGTTATCTACCCGGCCTGGTTATAGGACTATCATGATGTACATGGAAGAAATCACCCTCCGTACTTATCTACCCGGCCTGGCTATAGGGCTATCATGATGAACATGGAAGAAATCACTCTCCGTAGTTATCTACCCGGCCTGGCTATAGAGCTATCATGATAAATATGGAAGAAATCACTCTTCGTACTTATCTACACAGCCTGACTATAGGGCTATCATGATAAACATGGAAGAAATCACTCTACGTAGTTATCTACCCGGCCTGGCTATAGAGCTATCATGATAAACATGGAAGAAATCACTCTTCGTACTTATCTACACAGCCTGGCTATAGGGCTATCATGATAAACTTAGAAGAAATCACTCTCCATACTTATCTACCCGGCCTGGCTACAGGACTATCATGATAAACATGGAAGAAATCACTCTCCGTAGTTATCTACCCGGCCTGGTTATAGGGCTTTCATGATGTACATGGAAGAAATCACCCTCCGTACTTATCTACCCGGCCTGGCTGTAGGGCTATCATGATAAACATGGAAGAAATCACCCTCCGATTTTATCTACCCGGCCTGGCTATAGGGCTATCGTGATGAACATAGAATAAATCACTCTCCATACTTATCTACCAGGCCTGGTTATAGGGCTATCATGATAAACATCGAAGAAATCAATATCCATACTTATCTACCCGGCCTGGCTATAGGGCTATCATGATGAACATAGAATAAATCACTCTCCATACTTATCTACCCGGCCTGGCTATAGGGCTATCATGATAAAAATAGAAGAAATCACTCTCCATACTTATCTACCCGGCATGGCTATAGGGCTATCATGATGAACATAGAATAAATCACTCTCCATACTTATCTACCAGGCCTGGTTATAGGGCTATCATGATAAACATCGAAGAAATCACTCTTCGTACTTATCTACAAGGCCTGGCTATAGGGCTATCATGATAAACATAGAAGAAATCACTCTCTATACTTATCTACCCGGCCTGGCTATAGGGCTATCATGATGTACTTATCTACCCGGCCTGGCTATAGGGCTATCATGATGAACATATAAGAAATCACCCTCCGTACTTATCTACCCGGCCTGGCTATAGGGATATCATGATAAACATGGAAGAAATCACCCTCCGTACTTATCTACCCGGCCTGGCTATAGGGCTATCATGATGAACATAGAAGAAATCATTATCCATACTTATCTACCCGGCCTGGCTATAGGGCTATCATGATAAACATAGAATAAATAACTCTCCATACTTATCTACCAGGCCTGGTTATAGGGCTATCATGATAAACATCGAAGAAATCACTCTTCGTACTTATCTACCCGGCCTGGCTATAGGGCTATCATGATAAACATAGAAGAAATCAATCTCCATACTTACCTACCCGGCCTGGCTATAGGGCTATCATGATGAACATGGAAGAAATCACTCACCATACTTATCTACCAGGCCTGGTTATAGGGCTATCATGATGAACATGGAAGAAATCACTCTCCATACTTATCTACCAGGCCTGGCTATAGGGCTATCATGATGAACATAGAATAAATCACTCTCTCTTACTTATCTACCAGGCCTGGTTATAGGGCTATCATGATGAACATGGAAGAAATCACTCTCCATACTTATCTACCAGGCCTGGCTATAGGGCTATCATGATGAACATAGAATAAATCACTCTCTCTTACTTATCTACCAGACCTGGTTATAGGGCTATCATGATGAACATGGAAGAAATCACTCTCCATACTTATCTACCCGGCCTGGCTATAGGGCTATCATGATGAACATGGAAGAAATCACTCTTCATACTTATCTACCCGTCCTGGCTATAGGGCTATCGTGATGTACTTATCTACCCGGCCTGGCTATAGGGCTATCATGATGAACATATAAGAAATCACCCTCCGTACTTATCTACCCGGCCTGGCTATAGGGCTATCATGATAAACATGGAAGAAATCACTTTCCGTAGTTATCTACCCGGCCTGGCTATAGGGCTATCATGATGAACATGGAAGAAATCAGTCTCCGTAGTTATCTACCCGGCCTGGTTATAGGACTATCATGATGTACATGGAAGAAATCACCCTCCGTACTTATCTACCCGGCCTGGCTATAGGGCTATCATGATGAACATGGAAGAAATCACTCTCCGTAGTTATCTACCCGGCCTGGCTATAGAGCTATCATGATAAATATGGAAGAAATCACTCTTCGTACTTATCTACACAGCCTGACTATAGGGCTATCATGATAAACATGGAAGAAATCACTCTACGTAGTTATCTACCCGGCCTGGCTATAGAGCTATCATGATAAACATGGAAGAAATCACTCTTCGTACTTATCTACACAGCCTGGCTATAGGGCTATCATGATAAACTTAGAAGAAATCACTCTCCATACTTATCTACCCGGCCTGGCTACAGGACTATCATGATAAACATGGAAGAAATCACTCTCCGTAGTTATCTACCCGGCCTGGTTATAGGGCTTTCATGATGTACATGGAAGAAATCACCCTCCGTACTTATCTACCCGGCCTGGCTGTAGGGCTATCATGATAAACATGGAAGAAATCACCCTCTTATTTTATCTACCCGGCCTGGCTATAGGGCTATCGTGATGAACATAGAATAAATCACTCTCCATACTTATCTACCAGGCCTGGTTATAGGGCTATCATGATAAACATCGAAGAAATCACTATCCATACTTATCTACCCAGCCTGGCTATAGGGCTATCATGATGAACATAGAATAAATCACTCTCCATACTTATCTACCAGGCCTGGTTATAGGGCTATCATGATAAACATCGAAGAAATCACTCTTCGTACTTATCTACAAGGCCTGGCTATAGGGCTATCATGATAAACATAGAAGAAATCACTCTCTATACTTATCTACCCGGCCTGGCTATAGGGCTATCATGATGTACTTATCTACCCGGCCTGGCTATAGGGCTATCATGATGAACATATAAGAAATCACCGTCCGTACTTATCTACCCGGCCTGGCTATAGGGATATCATGATAAAAATAGAAGAAATCACTCTCCATACTTATCTACCCGGCCTGGCTATAGGGCTATCATGATAAACATGGAAGAAATCACTCTCCGTAGTTATCTACCCGGCCTGGTTATAGGACTATCATGATGTACATGGAAGAAATCACCCTCCGTACTTATCTACCCGGCCTGGCTATAGGGCTATCATGATGAACATGGAAGAAATCACTCTCCGTAGTTTTCTACCCGGCCTGGCTATAGAGCTATTATGATAAACATGGAAAAAATCACTCTTCGTACTTATCTACACAGCCTGACTATAGGGCTATCATGATAAACATGGAAGAAATCACTCTTCGTAGTTATCTACCCGGCCTGGCTATAGAGCTATCATGATAAACATGGAAGAAATCACTCTTCGTACTTATCTACACAGCCTGGCTATAGGGCTATCATGATAAACTTAGAAGAAATCACTCTCCATACTTATCTACCCGGCCTGGCTATAGGACTATCATGATAAGCATGGAAGAAATCACTCTCCGTAGTTATCTACCCGGCCTGGTTATAGGGCTATCATGATGTACATGGAAGAAATCACCCTCCGTACTTATCTACCCGGCCTGGCTATAGGGATATCATGATAAACATGGAAGAAATCACCCTCCGTACTTATCTACCCGGCCTGGCTATAGGGCTATCATGATGAACATAGAAGAAATCACTATCCATACTTATCTACCCGGCCTGGCTATAGGGCTATCATGATAGACATAGAATAAATCACTCTCCATACTTATCTACCAGGCCTGGTTATAGGGCTATCATGATAAACATCGAAGAAATCACTCTTCGTACTTATCTACCCAGCCTGGCTATAGGGCTATCATGATAAACATAGAAGAAATCAATCTCCATACTTACCTACCCGGCCTGGCTATAGGGCTATCATGATGAACATGGAAGAAATCACTCACCATACTTATCTACCAGGCCTGGTTATAGGGCTATCATGATGAACATGGAAGAAATCACTCTCCATACTTATCTACCAGGCCTGGCTATAGGGCTATCATGATGAACATAGAATAAATCACTCTCTCTTACTTATCTACCAGACCTGGTTATAGGGCTATCATGATGAACATGGAAGAAATCACTCTCCATACTTATCTACCCGGCCTGGCTATAGGGCTATCATGATGAACATGGAAGAAATCACTCTTCATACTTATCTACCCGTCCTGGCTATAGGGCTATCGTGATGAACATAGAATAAATCACTCTCCATACTTATCTACCAGGCCTGGTTATAGGGCTATCATGATAAACATCGAAGAAATCACTATCCATACTTATCTACCCAGCCTGGCTATAGGGCTATCATGATAAACATCGAAGAAATCACTCTTCGTACTTATCTACCCGGCCTGGCTATAGGGCTATCATGATAAACATAGAAGAAATCACTCTCTATACTTATCTACCCGGCCTGGCTATAGGGCTATCATGATGTACTTATCTACCCGGCCTGGCTATAGGGCTATCATGATGAACATATAAGAAATCACCCTCCGTACTTATCTACCCGGCCTGGCTATAGGGCTATCATGATAAACATGGAAGAAATCACTTTCCGTAGTTATCTACCCGGCCTGGCTATAGGGCTATCATGATGAACATGGAAGAAATCAGTCTCCGTAGTTATCTACCCGGCCTGGTTATAGGACTATCATGATGTACATGGAAGAAATCACCCTCCGTACTTATCTACCCGGCCTGGCTATAGGGCTATCATGATGAACATGGAAGAAATCACTCTCCGTAGTTATCTACCCGGCCTGGCTATAGAGCTATCATGATAAATATGGAAGAAATCACTCTTCGTACTTATCTACACAGCCTGACTATAGGGCTATCATGATAAACATGGAAGAAATCACTCTACGTAGTTATCTACCCGGCCTGGCTATAGAGCTATCATGATAAACATGGAAGAAATCACTCTTCGTACTTATCTACACAGCCTGGCTATAGGGCTATCATGATAAACTTAGAAGAAATCACTCTCCATACTTATCTACCCGGCCTGGCTACAGGACTATCATGATAAACATGGAAGAAATCACTCTCCGTAGTTATCTACCCGGCCTGGTTATAGGGCTTTCATGATGTACATGGAAGAAATCACCCTCCGTACTTATCTACCCGGCCTGGCTGTAGGGCTATCATGATAAACATGGAAGAAATCACCCTCCGATTTTATCTACCCGGCCTGGCTATAGGGCTATCGTGATGAACATAGAATAAATCACTCTCCATACTTATCTACCAGGCCTGGTTATAGGGCTATCATGATAAACATCGAAGAAATCACTATCCATACTTATCTACCCAGCCTGGCTATAGGGCTATCATGATGAACATAGAATAAATCACTCTCCATACTTATCTACCCGGCCTGGCTATAGGGCTATCATGATAAAAAAAGAAGAAATCACTCTCCATACTTATCTACCCGGCATGGCTATAGGGCTATCATGATGAACATAGAATAAATCACTCTCCATACTTATCTACCAGGCCTGGTTATAGGGCTATCATGATAAACATCGAAGAAATCACTCTTCGTACTTATCTACAAGGCCTGGCTATAGGGCTATCATGATAAACATAGAAGAAATCACTCTCTATACTTATCTGCCCGGCCTGGCTATAGGGCTATCATGATGTACTTATCTACCCGGCCTGGCTATAGGGCTACCATGATGAACATATAAGAAATCACCCTCCGTACTTATCTACCCGGCCTGGCTATAGGGATATCATGATAAACATGGAAGAAATCACCCTCCGTACTTATCTACCCGGCCTGGCTATAGGGCTATCATGATGAACATAGAAGAAATCACTATCCATACTTATCTACCCGGCCTGGCTATAGGGCTATCATGATAAACATAGAATAAATCACTCTCCATACTTATCTACCAGGCCTGGTTATAGGGCTATCATGATAAACATCGAAGAAATCACTCTTCGTACTTATCTACCCGGCCTGGCTATAGGGCTATCATGATAAACATAGAAGCAATCAATCTCCATACTTACCTACCCGGCCTGGCTATAGGGCTATCATGATAAACATGGAAGAAATCACTCACCATACTTATCTACCAGGCCTGGTTATAGGGCTATCATGATGAACATGGAAGAAATCACTCTCCATACTTATCTACCAGGCCTGGCTATAGGGCTATCATGATGAACATAGAATAAATCACTCTCTCTTACTTATCTACCAGACCTGGTTATAGGGCTATCATGATGAACATGGAAGAAATCAATCTCCATACTTATCTACCCGGCCTGGCTATAGGGCTATCATGATGAACATGGAAGAAATCACTCTCCATACTTATCTACTCGGCCTGGCTATAGGGCTATCGTGATGAACATAGAATAAATCACTCTCCATACTTATCTACCAGGCCTGGTTATAGGGCTATCATGATAAACATCGAAGAAATCACTATCCATACTTATCTACCCAGCCTGGCTATAGGGCTATCATGATGAACATAGAATAAATCACTCTCCATACTTATCGACCCGGCCTGGCTATAGGGCTATCATGATAAAAATAGAAGAAATCACTCTCCATACTTATCTACCCGGCATGGCTATAGGGCTATCATGATGAACATAGAATAAATCACTCTCCATACTTATCTACCAGGCCTGGTTATAGGGCTATCATGATAAACATCGAAGAAATCACTCTTCGTACTTATCTACCCGGCCTGGCTACAGGGCTATCATGATAAACATAGAAGAAATCACTCTCTATACTTATCTACCCGGCCTGGCTATAGGGCTATCATGATGTACTTATCTACCCGGCCTGGCTATAGGGCTATCATGATGAACATATAAGAAATCACCCTCCGTACTTATCTACCCGGCCTGGCTATAGGGCTATCATGATAAACATGGAAGAAATCACTTTCCGTAGTTATCTACCCGGCCTGGCTATAGGGCTATCATGATGAACATGGAAGAAATCAGTCTCCGTAGTTATCTACCCGGCCTGGTTATAGGACTATCATGATGTACATGGAAGAAATCACCCTCCGTACTTATCTACCCGGCCTGGCTATAGGGCTATCATGATGAACATGGAAGAAATCACTCTCCGTAGTTATCTACCCGGCCTGGCTATAGAGCTATCATGATAAATATGGAAGAAATCACTCTTCGTACTTATCTACACAGCCTGAATATAGGGCTATCATGATAAACATGGAAGAAATCACTCTACGTAGTTATCTACCCGGCCTGGCTATAGAGCTATCATGATAAACATGGAAGAAATCACTCTTCGTACTTATCTACACAGCCTGGCTATAGGGCTATCATGATAAACTTAGAAGAAATCACTCTCCATACTTATCTACCCGGCCTGGCTACAGGACTATCATGATAAACATGGAAGAAATCACTCTCCGTAGTTATCTACCCGGCCTGGTTATAGGGCTTTCATGATGTACATGGAAGAAATCACCCTCCGTACTTATCTACCCGGCCTGGCTGTAGGGCTATCATGATAAACATGGAAGAAATCACCCTCCGATTTTATCTACCCAGCCTGGCTATAGGGCTATCGTGATGAACATAGAATAAATCACTCTCCATACTTATCTACCAGGCCTGGTTATAGGACTATCATGATAAACATCGAAGAAATCACTATCCATACTTATCTACCCAGCCTGGCTATAGGGCTATCATGATAAACATAGAATAAGTCACTCTCCATACTTATCTACCCGGCCTGGCTATAGGGCTATCATGATAAAAATAGACGAAATCACTCTCCATACTTATCTACCCGGCATGGCTATAGGGCTATCATGATGAACATAGAATAAATCACTCTCCATACTTATCTACCAGGCCTGGTTATAGGGCTATCATGATAAACATCGAAGAAATCACTCTTCGTACTTATCTACCCGGCCTGGCTATAGGGCTATCATGATAAACATAGAAGAAATCACTCTCTATACTTATCTACCCGGCCTGGCTATAGGGCTATCATGATGTACTTATCTACCCGGCCTGGCTATAGGGCTATCATGATGAACATATAAGAAATCACCCTCCGTACTTATCTACCCGGCCTGGCTATAGGGCTATCATGATAAACATGGAAGAAATCACTTTCCGTAGTTATCTACCCGGCCTGGCTATAGGGCTATCATGATGAACATGGAAGAAATCAGTCTCCGTAGTTATCTACCCGGCCTGGTTATAGGACTATCATGATGTACATGGAAGAAATCACCCTCCGTACTTATCTACCCGGCCTGGCTATAGGGCTATCATGATGAACATGGAAGAAATCACTCTCCGTAGTTATCTACCCGGCCTGGCTATAGAGCTATCTTGATAAATATGGAAGAAATCACTCTTCGTACTTATCTACACAGCCTGACTATAGGGCTATCATGATAAACATGGAAGAAATCACTCTACGTAGTTATCTACCCGGCCTGGCTATAGAGCTATCATGATAAACATGGAAGAAATCACTCTTCGTACTTATCTACACAGCCTGGCTATAGGGCTATCATGATAAACTTAGAAGAAATCACTCTCCATACTTATCTACCCGGCCTGGCTACAGGACTATCATGATAAACATGGAAGAAATCACTCTCCGTAGTTATCTACCCGGCCTGGTTATAGGGCTTTCATGATGTACATGGAAGAAATCACCCTCCGTACTTATCTACCCGGCCTGGCTGTAGGGCTATCATGATAAACATGGAAGAAATCACCCTCCGATTTTATCTACCCGGCCTGGCTATAGGGCTATCGTGATGAACATAGAATAAATCACTCTCCATACTTATCTACCAGGCCTGGTTATAGGGCTATCATGATAAACATCGAAGAAATCACTATCCATACTTATCTACCCGGCCTGGCTATAGGGCTATCATGATGAACATAGAATAAATCACTCTCCATACTTATCTACCCGGCCTGGCTATAGGGCTATCATGATAAAAATAGAAGAAATCACTCTCCATACTTATCTACCCGGCATGGCTATAGGGCTATCATGATGAACATAGAATAAATCACTCTCCATACTTATCTACCAGGCCTGGTTATAGGGCTATCATGATAAACATCGAAGAAATCACTCTTCGTACTTATCTACAAGGCCTGGCTATAGGGCTATCATGATAAACATAGAAGAAATCACTCTCTATACTTATCTACCCGGCCTGGCTATAGGGCTATCATGATGTACTTATCTACCCGGCCTGGCTATAGGGCTATCATGATGAACATATAAGAAATCACCCTCCGTACTTATCTACCCGGCCTGGCTATAGGGATATCATGATAAACATGGAAGAAATCACCCTCCGTACTTATCTACCCGGCCTGGCTATAGGGCTATCATGATGAACATAGAAGAAATCATTATCCATACTTATCTACCCGGCCTGGCTATAGGGCTATCATGATAAACATAGAATAAATAACTCTCCATACTTATCTACCAGGCCTGGTTATATGGCTATCATGATAAACATCGAAGAAATCACTCTTCGTACTTATCTACCCGGCCTGGCTATAGGGCTATCATGATAAACATAGAAGAAATCAATCTCCATACTTACCTACCCGGCCTGGCTATAGGGCTATCATGATGAACATGGAAGAAATCACTCACCATACTTATCTACCAGGCCTGGTTATAGGGCTATCATGATGAACATGGAAGAAATCACTCTCCATACTTATCTACCAGGCCTGGCTATAGGGCTATCATGATGAACATAGAATAAATCACTCTCTCTTACTTATCTACCAGACCTGGTTATAGGGCTATCATGATGAACATGGAAGAAATCACTCTCCATACTTATCTACCCGGCCTGGCTATAGGGCAATCATGATGAACATGGAAGAAATCACTCTCCATACTTATCTACCCGGCCTGGCTATAGGGCTATCGTGATGAACATAGAATAAATCACTCTCCATACTTATCTACCAGGCCTGGTTATAGGGCTATCATGATAAACATCGAAGAAATCACTATCCATACTTATCTACCCAGCCTGGCTATAGGGCTATCATGATGAACATAGAATAAATCACTCTCCATACTTATCTACCCGGCCTGGCTATAGGGCTATCATGATAAAAATAGAAGAAATCACTCTCCATACTTATCTACCCGGCATGGCTATAGGGCTATCATGATGAACATAGAATAAATCACTCTCCATACTTATCTACCCAGCCTGGCTATAGGGCTATCATGATTAACATCGAAGAAATCACTCTTCGTACTTATCTACCCGGCCTGGCTATAGGGCTATCATGATAAACATAGAAGAAATCACTCTCTATACTTATCTACCCGGCCTGGCTATAGGGCTATCATGATGTACTTATCTACCCGGCCTGGCTATAGGGCTATCATGATGAACATATAAGAAATCACCCTCCGTACTTATCTACCCGGCCTGGCTATAGGGCTATCATGATAAACATGGAAGAAATCACTTTCCGTAGTTATCTACCCGGCCTGGCTATAGGGCTATCATGATGAACATGGAAGAAATCAGTCTCCGTAGTTATCTACCCGGCCTGGTTATAGGACTATCATGATGTACATGGAAGAAATCACCCTCCGTACTTATCTACCCGGCCTGGCTATAGGGCTATCATGATGAACATGGAAGAAATCACTCTTCGTACTTATCTACACAGCCTGACTATAGGGCTATCATGATAAACATGGAAGAAATCACTCTACGTAGTTATCTACCCGGCCTGGCTATAGAGCTATCATGATAAACATGGAAGAAATCACTCTTCGTACTTATCTACACAGCCTGGCTATAGGGCTATAATGATAAACTTAGAAGAAATCACTCTCCATACTTATCTACCCGGCCTGGCTACAGGACTATCATGATAAACATGGAAGAAATCACTCTCCGTAGTTATCTACCCGGCCTGGTTATAGGGCTTTCATGATGTACATGGAAGAAATCACCCTCCGTACTTATCTACCCGGCCTGGCTGTAGGGCTATCATGATAAACATGGAAGAAATCACCCTCCGATTTTATCTACCCGGCCTGGCTATAGGGCTATCGTGATGAACATAGAATAAATCACTCTCCATACTTATCTACCAGGCCTGGTTATAGGGCTATCATGATAAACATCGAAGAAATCACTATCCATACTTATCTACCCAGCCTGGCTATAGGGCTATCATGATGAACATAGAATAAATCACTCTCCATACTTATCTACCCGGCCTGGCTATAGGGCTATCATGATAAAAATAGAAGAAATCACTCTCCATAATTATCTACCCGGCATGGCTATAGGGCTATCATGATGAACATAGAATAAATCACTCTCCATACTTATCTACCAGGCCTGGTTATAGGGCTATCATGATAAACATCGAAGAAATGAAATCACTCTTCGTACTTATCTACCCGGCCTGGCTATAGGGCTATCATGATAAACATAGAAGAAATCACTCTCTATACTTATCTACCCGGCCTGGCTATAGGGCTATCATGATGTACCTATCTACCCGGCCTGGCTATAGGGCTATCATGATGAACATATAAGAAATCACCCTCCGTACTTATCTACCCGGCCTGGCTATAGGGCTATCATGATAAACATGGAAGAAATCACTTTCCGTAGTTATCTACCCGGCCTGGCTATAGGGCTATCATGATGAACATGGAAGAAATCAGTCTCCGTAGTTATCTACCCGGCCTGGTTATAGGACTATCATGATGTACATGGAAGAAATCACCCTCCGTACTTATCTACCCGGCCTGGCTATAGGGCTATCATGATGAACATGGAAGAAATCACTCTCCGTAGTTATCTACCCGGCCTGGCTATAGAGCTATCATGATAAATATGGAAGAAATCACTCTTCGTACTTATCTACACAGCCTGACTATAGGGCTATCATGATAAACATGGAAGAAATCACTCTACGTAGTTATCTACCCGGCCTGGCTATAGAGCTATCATGATAAACATGGAAGAAATCACTCTTCGTACTTATCTACACAGCCTGGCTATAGGGCTATCATGATAAACTTAGAAGAAATCACTCTCCATACTTATCTACCCGGCCTGGCTACAGGACTATCATGATAAACATGGAAGAAATCACTCTCCGTAGTTATCTACCCGGCCTGGTTATAGGGCTTTCATGATGTACATGGAAGAAATCACCCTCCGTACTTATATACCCGGCCTGGCTGTAGGGCTATCATGATAAACATGGAAGAAATCACCCTCCGATTTTATCTACCCGGCCTGGCTATAGGGCTATCATGATGAACATAGAAGAAATCACTATCCATACTTATCTACCCGGCCTGGCTATAGGGCTATCATGATAAACATAGAATAAATCACTCTTCATACTTATCTACCAGGCCTGGTTATAGGGCTATCATGATAAACATCGGAGAAATCACTCTTCGTACTTATCTACTAGGCCTGGCTATAGGGCTATCATGATAAACATAGAAGAAATCAATCTCCATACTTACCTACCCGGCCTTGCTATAGGGCTATCATGATGAACATGGAAGAAATCACTCACCATACTTATCTACCAGGCCTGGTTATAGGGCTATCATGATGAACATGGAAGAAATCACTCTCCATACTTATCTACCAGGCCTTGCTATAGGGCTATCATGATGAACATAGAATAAATCACTCTCTCTTACTTATCTACCAGACCTGGTTATAGGGCTATCATGATGAACATGGAAGAAATCACTCTCCATACTTATCTACCCGGCCTGGCTATAGGGCTATCATGATGAACATGGAAGAAATCACTCTCCATACTTATCTACCCGGCCTGGCTATAGGGCTATCGTGATGAACATAGAATAAATCACTCTCCATACTTATCTACCAGGCCTGGTTATAGGGCTATCATGATAAACATCGAAAAAATCACTATCCATACTTATCTACCCGGCCTGGCTATAGAGCTATCATGATAAACATGGAAGAAATCACTCTTCGTACTTATCTACACAGCCTGACTATAGGGCTATCATGATAAACATGGAAGAAATCACTCTTCGTAGTTATCTACAAGGCCTGGCTATAGAGCTATCATGATAAACATGGAAGAAATCACTCTTCGTACTTATCTACACAGCCTGGCTATAGGGCTATCATGATAAACTTAGAAGAAATCACTCTCCATACTTATCTACCCGGCCTGGCTATAGGACTAGCATGATAAACATGGAAGAAATCACTCTCCGTAGTTATCTACCCGGCCTGGTTATAGGGCTATCATGATGTACATGGAAGAAATCACCCTCCGTACTTATCTACCCGGCCTGGCTATAGGGCTATCATGATAAACATGGAAGAAATCACTCTTCGTACTTATCTACACAGCCTGGCTATAGGGCTATCATGATAAACTTAGAAGAAATCACTCTCCATACTTATCTACCCGTCCTGGCTACAGGACTATCATGATAAACATGGAAGAAATCACTCTCCGTAGTTATCTACCCGGCCTGGTTATAGGGCTTTCATGATGTACATGGAAGAAATCACCCTCCGTACTTATCTACCCGGCCTGGCTGTAGGGCTTATATGATAAACATGGAAGAAATCACCCTCCGATTTTATCTACCCGGCCTGGCTATAGGGCTATCGTGATGAACATAGAATAAATCACTCTCCATACTTATCTACCAGGCCTGGTTATAGGGCTATCATGATAAATATCGAAGAAATCACTATCCATACTTATCTACCCAGCCTGGCTATAGGGCTATCATGATGAACATAGAATAAATCACTCTCCATACTTATCTACCCGGCCTGGCTATAGGGCTATCATGATAAAAATAGAAGAAATCACTCTCCATACTTATCTACCCGGCATGGCTATAGGGCTATCATGATGAACATAGAATAAATCACTCTCCATACTTATCTACCAGGCCTGGTTATAGGGCTATCATGATAAACATCGAAGAAATCACTCTTCGTAATTATCTACCCGGCCTGGCTATAGGGCTATCATGATAAACATAGAAGAAATCACTCTCTATACTTATCTACCCGGCCTGGCTATAGGGCTATCATGATGTACTTATCTACCCGGCCTGGCTATAGGGCTATCATGATGAACATATAAGAAATCACCCTCCGTACTTATCTACCCGGCCTGGCTATAGGGCTATCATGATAAACATGGAAGAAATCACTTTCCGTAGTTATCTACCCGGCCTGGCTATAGGGCTATCATGATGAACATGGAAGAAATCAGTCTCCGTAGTTATCTACCCGGCCTGGTTATAGGACTATCATGATGTACATGGAAGAAATCACCCTACGTACTTATCTACCCGGCCTGGCTAAAGGGCTATCATGATGAACATGGAAGAAATCACTCTCCGTAGTTATCTACCCGGCCTGGCTATAGAGCTATCATGATAAATATGGAAGAAATCACTCTTCGTACTTATCTACACAGCCTGACTATAGGGCTATCATTATAAACATGGAAGAAATCACTCTACGTAGTTATCTATCCGGCCTGGCTATAGAGCTATCATGATAAACATGGAAGAAATCACTCTTCGTACTTATCTACACAGCCTGGCTATAGGGCTATCATGATAAGCTTAGAAGAAATCACTCTCCATACTTATCTACCCGGCCTGGCTACAGGACTATCATGATAAACATGGAAGAAATCACTCTCCGTAGTTATCTACCCGGCCTGGTTATAGGGCTTTCATGATGTACATGGAAGAAATCACCCTCCGTACTTATCTACCCGGCCTGGCTGTAGGGCTATCATGATAAACATGGAAGAAATCACCCTCCGATTTTATCTACCCGGCCTGGCTATAGGGCTATCATGATGAACATAGAAGAAATCACTATCCATACTTATCTACCCGGCCTGGCTATAGGGCTATCATGATAAACATAGAATAAATCACTCTCCATACTTATCTACCAGGCCTGGTTATAGGGCTATCATGATAAACATCGGAGAAATCACTCTTCGTACTTATCTACCAGGCCTGGCTATAGGGCTATCATGATAAACATAGAAGAAATCAATCTCCATACTTACCTACCCGGCCTGGCTATAGGGCTATCATGATGAACATGGAAGAAATCACTCACCATACTTATCTACCAGGCCTGGTTATAGGGCTATCATGATGAACATGGAAGAAATCACTCTCCATACTTATCTACCCGGCCTGGCTATAGGGCTATCGTGATGAACATAGAATAAATCACTCTCCATACTTATCTACCAGGCCTGGTTATAGGGCTATCATGATAAACATCGAAAAAATCACTATCCATACTTATCTACCCGGCCTGGCTATAGAGCTATCATGATAAACATGGAAGAAATCACTCTTCGTACTTATCTACACAGCCTGACTATAGGGCTATCATGATAAACATGGAAGAAATCACTCTTCGTAGTTATCTACCCGGCCTGGCTATAGAGCTATCATGATAAACATGGAAGAAATCACTCTTCGTACTTATCTACACAGCCTGGCTATAGGGCTATCATGATAAACTTAGAAGAAATCACTCTCCATACTTATCTACCCGGCCTGGCTATAGGACTAGCATGATAAACATGGAAGAAATCACTCTCCGTAGTTATCTACCCGGCCTGGTTATAGGGCTATCATGATGTACATGGAAGAAATCACCCTCCGTACTTATCTACCCGGCCTGGCTATAGGGCTATCATGATAAACATGGAAGAAATCACTCTTCGTACTTATCTACACAGCCTGGCTATAGGGCTATCATGATAAACTTAGAAGAAATCACTCTCCATACTTATCTACCCGTCCTGGCTACAGGACTATCATGATAAACATGGAAGAAATCACTCTCCGTAGTTATCTACCCGGCCTGGTTATAGGGCTTTCATGATGTACATGGAAGAAATCACCCTCCGTACTTATCTACCCGGCCTGGCTGTAGGGCTTATATGATAAACATGGAAGAAATCACCCTCCGATTTTATCTACCCGGCCTGGCTATAGGGCTATCGTGATGAACATAGAATAAATCACTCTCCATACTTATCTACCAGGCCTGGTTATAGGGCTATCATGATAAACATCGAAGAAATCACTATCCATACTTATCTACCCAGCCTGGCTATAGGGCTATCATGATGAACATAGAATAAATCACTCTCCATACTTATCTACCCGGCCTGGCTATAGGGCTATCATGATAAAAATAGAAGAAATCACTCTCCATACTTATCTACCCGGCATGGCTATAGGGCTATCATGATGAACATAGAATAAATCACTCTCCATACTTATCTACCAGGCCTGGTTATAGGGCTATCATGATAAACATCGAAGAAATCACTCTTCGTAATTATCTACCCGGCCTGGCTATAGGGCTATCATGATAAACATAGAAGAAATCACTCTCTATACTTATCTACCCGGCCTGGCTATAGGGCTATCATGATGTACTTATCTACCCGGCCTGGCTATATGGCTATCATGATGAACATATAAGAAATCACCCTCCGTACTTATCTACCCGGCCTGGCTATAGGGCTATCATGATAAACATGGAAGAAATCACTTTCCGTAGTTATCTACCCGGCCTGGCTATAGGGCTATCATGATGAACATGGAAGAAATCAGTCTCCGTAGTTATCTACCCGGCCTGGTTATAGGACTATCATGATGTACATGGAAGAAATCACCCTCCGTACTTATCTACCCGGCCTGGCTATAGGGCTATCATGATGAACATGGAAGAAATCACTCTCCGTAGTTATCTACCCGGCCTGGCTATAGAGCTATCATGATAAATATGGAAGAAATCACTCTTCGTACTTATCTACACAGCCTGACTATAGGGCTATCATTATAAACATGGAAGAAATCACTCTACGTAGTTATCTACCCGGCCTGGCTATAGAGCTATCATGATAAACATGGAAGAAATCACTCTTCGTACTTATCTACACAGCCTGGCTATAGGGCTATCATGATAAACTTAGAAGAAATCACTCTCCATACTTATCTACCCGGCCTGGCTATAGGACTAGCATGATAAACATGGAAGAAATCACTCTCCGTACTTATCTACCCGGCCTGGTTATAGGGCTATCATGATGTACATGGAAGAAATCACCCTCCGTACTTATCTACCCGGCCTGGCTATAGGGCTATCATGATAAACATGGAAGAAATCACTCTTCGTACTTATCTACACAGCCTGGCTATAGGGCTATCATGATAAACTTAGAAGAAATCACTCTCCATACTTATCTACCCGTCCTGGCTACAGGACTATCATGATAAACATGGAAGAAATCACTCTCCGTAGTTATCTACCCGGCCTGGTTATAGGGCTTTCATGATGTACATGGAAGAAATCACCCTCCGTACTTATCTACCCGGCCTGGCTGTAGGGCTTATATGATAAACATGGAAGAAATCACCCTCCGATTTTATCTACCCGGCCTGGCTATAGGGCTATCGTGATGAACATAGAATAAATCACTCTCCATACTTATCTACCAGGCCTGGTTATAGGGCTATCATGATAAACATCGAAGAAATCACTATCCATACTTATCTACCCAGCCTGGCTATAGGGCTATCATGATGAACATAGAATAAATCACTCTCCATACTTATCTACCCGGCCTGGCTATAGGGCTATCATGATAAAAATAGAAGAAATCACTCTCCATACTTATCTACCCGGCATGGCTATAGGGCTATCATGATGAACATAGAATAAATCACTCTCCATACTTATCTACCAGGCCTGGTTATAGGGCTATCATGATAAACATCGAAGAAATCACTCTTCGTAATTATCTACCCGGCCTGGCTATAGGGCTATCATGATAAACATAGAAGAAATCACTCTCTATACTTATCTACCCGGCCTGGCTATAGGGCTATCATGATGTACTTATCTACCCGGCCTGGCTATATGGCTATCATGATGAACATATAAGAAATCACCCTCCGTACTTATCTACCCGGCCTGGCTATAGGGCTATCATGATAAACATGGAAGAAATCACTTTCCGTAGTTATCTACCCGGCCTGGCTATAGGGCTATCATGATGAACATGGAAGAAATCAGTCTCCGTAGTTATCTACCCGGCCTGGTTATAGGACTATCATGATGTACATGGAAGAAATCACCCTCCGTACTTATCTACCCGGCCTGGCTATAGGGCTATCATGATGAACATGGAAGAAATCACTCTCCGTAGTTATCTACCCGGCCTGGCTATAGAGCTATCATGATAAATATGGAAGAAATCACTCTTCGTACTTATCTACACAGCCTGACTATAGGGCTATCATTATAAACATGGAAGAAATCACTCTACGTAGTTATCTACCCGGCCTGGCTATAGAGCTATCATGATAAACATGGAAGAAATCACTCTTCGTACTTATCTACACAGCCTGGCTATAGGGCTATCATGATAAACTTAGAAGAAATCACTCTCCATACTTATCTACCCGGCCTGGCTGCAGGACTATCATGATAAACATGGAAGAAATCACTCTCCGTAGTTATCTACCCGGCCTGGTTATAGGGCTTTCATGATGTACATGGAAGAAATCACCCTCCGTACTTATCTACCCGGCCTGGCTGTAGGGCTATCATGATAAACATGGAAGAAATCACCCTCCGATTTTATCTACCCGGCCTGGCTATAGGGCTATCATGATGAACATAGAAGAAATCACTATCCATACTTATCTACCCGGCCTGGCTATAGGGCTATCATGATAAACATAGAATAAATCACTCTCCATACTTATCTACCAGGCCTGGTTATAGGGCTATCATGATAAACATCGGAGAAATCACTCTTCGTACTTATCTACCAGGCCTGGCTATAGGGCTATCATGATAAACATAGAAGAAATCAATCTCCATACTTACCTACCCGGCCTGGCTATAGGGCTATCATGATGAACATGGAAGAAATCACTCACCATACTTATCTACCAGGCCTGGTTATAGGGCTATCATGATGAACATGGAAGAAATCACTCTCCATACTTATCTACCAGGCCTTGCTATAGGGCTATCATGATGAACATAGAATATATCACTCTCTCTTACTTATCTACCAGACCTGGTTATAGGGCTATCATGATGAACATGGAAGAAATCACTCTCCATACTTATCTACCCGGCATGGCTATAGGGCTATCATGATGAACATGGAAGAAATCACTCTCCATACTTATCTACCCGGCCTGGCTATAGGGCTATCGTGATGAACATAGAATAAATCACTCTCCATACTTATCTACCAGGCCTGGTTATAGGGCTATCATGATAAACATCGAAAAAATCACTATCCATACTTATCTACCCGGCCTGGCTATAGAGCTATCATGATAAACATGGAAGAAATCACTCTTCGTACTTATCTACACAGCCTGACTATAGGGCTATCATGATAAACATGGAAGAAATCACTCTTCGTAGTTATCTACCCGGCCTGGCTATAGAGCTATCATGATAAACATGGAAGAAATCACTTTTCGTACTTATCTACACAGCCTGGCTATAGGGCTATCATGATAAACTTAGAAGAAATCACTCTCCATACTTATCTACCCGGCCTGGCTATAGGACTAGCATGATAAACATGGAAGAAATCACTCTCCGTAGTTATCTACCCGGCCTGGTTATAGGGCTATCATGATGTACATGGAAGAAATCACCCTCCGTACTTATCTACCCGGCCTGGCTATAGGGCTATCATGATAAACATGGAAGAAATCACCCTCCGTACTTATCTACCCGGCCTGGCTATAGGGCTATCATGATGAACATAGAAGAAATCACTCTCCATACTTATCTACCCGGCCTGGCTATAGGGCTATCATGATAAACATAGAAGAAATCAATCTCCATACTTACCTACCCGGCCTGGCTATAGGGCTATCATGATGAACATGGAAGAAATCACTCACCATACTTATCTACCAGGCCTGGTTATAGGGCTATCATGATGAACATGGAAGAAATCACTCTCCATACTTATCTACCAGGCCTGGCTATAGGGCTATCATGATGAACATAGAATAAATCACTCTCTCTTACTTATCTACCAGACCTGGTTATAGGGCTATCATGATGAACATGGAAGAAATCACTCTCCATACTAATCTACCCGGCCTGGCTATAGGACTATCATGATGAACATGGAAGAAATCACTCTCCATACTTATCTACCCGGCCTGGCTATAGGGCTATCGTGATGAACATAGAATAAATCACTCTCCATACTTATCTACCAGGCCTGGTTATAGGGCTATCATGATAAACATCGAAGAAATCACTATCCATACTTATCTACCAGGCCTGGTTATAGGGCTATCATGATAAACATCGAAAAAATCACTATCCATACTTATCTACCCGGCCTGGCTATAGAGCTATCATGATGAACATAGAATAAATCACTCTTCGTACTTATCTACACAGCCTGGCTATAGAGCTATCATGATAAACATGGAAGAAATCACTCTCCATACTAATCTACCCGGCCTGGCTATAGAGCTATCATGATAAACATGGAAGAAATCACTCTTCGTACTTATCTACACAGCCTGGCTATAGGGCTATCGTGATGAACATAGAATAAATCACTCTCCATACTTATCTACCAGGCCTGGTTATAGGGCTATCATGATAAACATCGAAGAAATCACTATCCATACTTATCTACCAGGCCTGGTTATAGGGCTATCATGATAAACATCGAAAAAATCACTATCCATACTTATCTACCCGGCCTGGCTATAGAGCTATCATGATAAACATGGAAGAAATCACTCTTCGTAGTTATCTACCCGGCCTGGTTATAGGGCTATCATGATGTACATGGAAGAAATCACCCTCCGTACTTATCTACCCGGCCTGGCTATAGGGCTATCATGATAAACATGGAAGAAATCACCCTCCGTACTTATCTACCCGGCCTGGCTATAGGGCTATCATGATGAACATAGAAGAAATCACTATCCATACTTATCTACCCGGCCTGGCTATAGGGCTATCATGATAAACATGGAAGAAATCACTCTTCGTAGTTATCTACCCGGCCTGGCTATAGAGCTATCATGATAAACATGGAAGAAATCACTCTTCGTACTTATCTACACAGCCTGGCTATAGGGCTATCATGATAAACTTAGAAGAAATCACTCTCCATACTTATCTACCCGGCCTGGCTATAGGACTAGCATGATAAACATGGAAGAAATCACTCTCCGTAGTTATCTACCCGGCCTGGTTATAGGGCTATCATGATGTACATGGAAGAAATCACCCTCCGTACTTATCTACCCGGCCTGGCTATAGGGCTATCATGATAAACATGGAAGAAATCACTCTCCATACTAATCTACCCGGCCTGGCTATAGAGCTATCATGATAAACATGGAAGAAATCACTCTTCGTACTTATCTACACAGCCTGGCTATAGGGCTATCGTGATGAACATAGAATAAATCACTCTCCATACTTATCTACCAGGCCTGGTTATAGGGCTATCATGATAAACATCGAAGAAATCACTATCCATACTTATCTACCAGGCCTGGTTATAGGGCTATCATGATAAACATCGAAAAAATCACTATCCATACTTATCTACCCGGCCTGGCTATAGAGCTATCATGATAAACATGGAAGAAATCACTCTTCGTAGTTATCTACCCGGCCTGGTTATAGGGCTATCATGATGTACATGGAAGAAATCACCCTCCGTACTTATCTACCCGGCCTGGCTATAGGGCTATCATGATAAACATGGAAGAAATCACCCTCCGTACTTATCTACCCGGCCTGGCTATAGGGCTATCATGATGAACATAGAAGAAATCACTATCCATACTTATCTACCCGGCCTGGCTATAGGGCTATCATGATAAACATGGAAGAAATCACTCTTCGTAGTTATCTACCCGGCCTGGCTATAGAGCTATCATGATAAACATGGAAGAAATCACTCTTCGTACTTATCTACACAGCCTGGCTATAGGGCTATCATGATAAACTTAGAAGAAATCACTCTCCATACTTATCTACCCGGCCTGGCTATAGGACTAGCATGATAAACATGGAAGAAATCACTCTCCGTAGTTATCTACCCGGCCTGGTTATAGGGCTATCATGATGTACATGGAAGAAATCACCCTCCGTACTTATCTACCCGGCCTGGCTATAGGGCTATCATGATAAACATGGAAGAAATCACCCTCCGTACTTATCTACCCGGCCTGGCTATAGGGCTATCATGATGAACATAGAAGAAATCACTATCCATACTTATCTACCCGGCCTGGCTATAGGGCTATCATGATAAACATAGAATAAATCACTCTCCATACTTATCTACCAGGCCTGGTTATAGGGCTATCATGATAAACATCGAAGAAATCACTCTTCGTACTTATCTACCCGGCCAGGCTATAGGGCTATCATGATAAACATAGAAGAAATCAATCTCCATACTTACCTACCCGGCCTGGCTATAGGGCTATCATGATGAACATGGAAGAAATCACTCACCATACTTATCTACCAGGCCTGGTTATAGGGCTATCATGATGAACATGGAAGAAATCACTCTCCATACTTATCTACCAGGCCTGGCTATAGGGCTATCATGATGAACATAGAATAAATCACTCTCTCTTACTTATCTACCAGACCTGGTTATAGGGCTATCATGATGAACATGGAAGAAATCACTCTCCATACTAATCTACCCGGCCTGGCTATAGGACTATCATGATGAACATGGAAGAAATCACTCTCCATACTTATCTACCCGGCCTGGCTATAGGGCTATCGTGATGAACATAGAATAAATCACTCTCCATACTTATCTACCAGGCCTGGTTATAGGGCTATCATGATAAACATCGAAGAAATCACTATCCATACTTATCTACCCGGCCTGGCTATAGGGCTATCATGATGAACATAGAATAAATCACTCTCCATACTTATCTACCCGGCCTGGCTATATGGCTATCATGATAAACATCGAAGAAATCACTCTTCGTACTTATCTACCCGGCATGGCTATAGGGCTATCATGATAAACATAGAAGAAATCACTATCCATACTTATCTACCCAGCCTGGCTATAGGGCTATCATGATGAACATAGAATAAATCACTCTCCATACTTATCTACCCGGCCTGGCTATAGGGCTATCATGATAAACATCGAAGAAATCACTCTTCGTACTTATCTACCCGGCCTGGCTATAGGGCTATCATGATAAACATAGAAGAAATCACTCTCTATACTTATCTACCCGGCCTGGCTATAGGGTTATCATGATGTACTTATCTACCCGGCCTGGCTATAGGGCTATCATGATGAACATATAAGAAATCACCCTCCGTACTTATCTACCCGGCCTGGCTATAGGGCTATCATGATAAACATGGAAGAAATCACTTTCCGTAGTTATCTACCCGGCCTGGCTATAGGGCTATCATGATGCACGTAGAAGAAATCACTCTCCATACTTATCTACCAGGCCTGGTTATAGGGCTATCATGATAAACATGGAAGAAATCACCCTCCGTACTTATCTACCCGGCCTGGCTATAGGGCTATCATGATGAACATAGAAGAAATCACTCTCCATACTTATCTACCCGGCCTGGCTATAGGGCTATCATGATAAACATGGAAGAAATCACCCTCCGTACTTATCTACCCGGCCTGCCTATAGGGCTATCATGATAAACATGGAAGAAATCACCGTCCGTACTTATCTACCCGGCCAGGCTATAGGGCTATCATGATAAAAATAGAAGAAATCACTCTCCATACTTATCTACCCGGCCTGGCTATAGGGCTATCATGATAAACATAGAAGAAATCACTCTCTATACTTATCTACCCGGCCTGGCTATAGGGCTATCATGATGAACATAGAATAAATCACTCTCCATACTTATCTACCAGGCCTGGTTATAGGTCTATCATGATAAACATGGAATAAATCACCCTCCGTACTTATCTACCCGGCCTGGCTATAGGGCTATCATGATGAACATAAAAGAAATCACTCTCCATACTTATCTACCCGGCCTGGCTATAGGGCTATCATGATAAACATGGAAGAAATCACCGGCCGTACTTATCTACCCGGCCTGGCTATAGGGCTATCATGATAAAAATAGAAGAAATCACTCTCCATACTTATCTACCCGGCCTAGCTATAGGGCTATCATGATGAACATAGAATAAATCACTCTCCATACTTATCTACCCGGCCTGGCTATAGGGCTATCATGATCAACATCGAAGAAATCACCCTCCGTACTTATCTACCCGGCCTGGCTATAGGGCTATCATGATGAACATAGAATAAATCACTCTCCATACTTTTCTACCAGGCCTGGTTATAGGGCTATCATGATAAACATCGAAGAAATCACTCTTCGTACTTATCTACCCGGCCTGGCTATAGGGCTATCATGATGCATATAGAAGAAATCCATTAAAAGTTCTGCCGAAATATTGTTAGAGTAAATCAATACATGAATATAGATGCAATATATGGGGATTGGTGGAGGCTATCTTTACAACTATTACTTAAAACAATGATTAAATACTAAATAAAAACTACAAGATCAGAACAGGAAAGTATCATTCATGGAGTATATAACAAGTTACAAGACGACAGTGTAAATAGATTCAGCTTATAACGGAAATTACTGGGCACATAAAATTGATAACAACCTCGAACAAATAGATCTGAATGACATTTGGCTAATTCAAAACCACATACTAACTTAAATGAAAGTAAACAAAGACTAATGGACACATTTATAAAACGATTTGGCTTGTCTCTATTTATAATTCAATCCGTCTTGACACATACTGTAATTTCAAGCACTCGCATTACTTTGAACGACATTATGACGTTATTAGCGAAAATACATTCAGCTATGCATTAAGATTGAGATTATCGTCGCACAACTTAGCTATTGAACAAGGATAGTATGATAATGTTGACAGAAACCAAAGAATATGTAAAATCAGTCAAATTTAAACAGTATATCAATTTATCCTTGTTTGCCTACAACACAGACAACTATGCACAAACTATGTAAATTGTTTATTTAACTGTACTATTTTACATGACTAACTAAACATAGATGTAACACTTAAATGTTTTCTACATCATGTATTATAATGGCTAAGTAATAGCTTCCTTTGCCGCCATAGTAGTGCTGATATTTGAAGGAAAGAAGGTTTTTAACAAAAATTAAATCTATTAATACTGTATAAATAAAATGAAACAGAAAACATGACAAAAACAAGCACCATTCAAATATATTCAACACAATAATAGTCTTGTAAAGTATCTACGTCCTAATTAAAGGTTTTATTTAAAAAATACACAGAGTGCCCATTCTCTTAAGCAATTTGAGATCATGTTTTTGAGCGATTACCTTAGCTAATATGTAGTTTATTTTGTATTTTCAAGACCTTTTATGGGATAAATATCGCTTATTTCAAATTACATCACTAACTACTTTTTGTCATAATAATAATACTTTTGCCAACGCGTACATGTAAATGTAAGCCGCATAATTAGTGTCTATACTTTTAGAATTCAAGTGATTTTCGTACCTATTTCAAATTATACCGGTTGCTTTTACTTGCCCATTTTGCAATATGGCAGTTGGCTTGTTAGGGAATTACGCAACAACCTTGACCATGAGGCTTTTGTTGAAATCTGTGATTGAGATAATGAATTTATTATTAAAGAACATTTCTTCACAGAAAAAAATGACAGCCTGCTTTAAATTATATGTATGTTTTTGTGAGCAGTCCATTTCCCGCAGCTTTTAAAAATACATGTTTTGCTCAAATTGTCTCTCCTGAACATGGCACGACTGTGTGATGAAATACAAACCTCTACATGCACGCAATGTAGTTCACCGAACAACTCCCATGTTGTAACAATAACAGAGACATTTTCTGAAAAAAAATAACACTTGTAAAAATGTCAGAAAACCTATTAAGACGCTCGATTTTGCTATTTTGTGTCGAATGCCTTACACAAGGCACTCGATAAAAAGCTAATGCATATGTCTTCGTGTATATCAACAGCATGACATCCGTTGGCAATTAGTAAAAAAATGCCATCAAATAAAATTACTGACCATTTTTGTCAATGTTTTACAATATGTGACATATAAATATGTAAATATGGAAAGATCCTATTCGAATTACCACAAATATTTAAATCTAAACTACTTCTAGAAAAAGGCCACGTAATTTTTCTAAAATGATTGTCATTTTTGATAGAAACCTTAAGAATAAATTCACAAACTTCTGCAGTAAAGGCTTTATTTAAAAAATGATTTGTGTTCAACAAGTCACCAATTATATTACTTAGTTGATTAACGGCTTGCAAAAAAATACCTACTTTATGTATATGCTGTAGAAATGAAATTACTTTCAACAACATGAAACATGACAGCTAAAGGAGTGGTAGTCTTTATTGTTTTATATGGTGTCACTGCATAACGAGCGCGTTTCAATTAAGATGCATGCGTGTGTGTTCCAGTACTAATGGATAGGACTGCAAAAGAACAAATGACACGTGTCAAGTCACAATTAGAACCTATCGAAAATTGCTTTCGGCATTTTTGCTTTTGCGTTACTGAAGTAGAATTTAGTTACTGGTTAACAGTGAGACAATTTAAATAGCTATTGTTGAGTCAGGCTGACAAGTTACAAATGACAGTTTGCATTCAGTATGTCGTTTTGTCAAACTGCAGATAATATTTATGAAATATATTATTATCATTGAAGTATCATTTATTTATCATATTTTATCAAGTATATATTTATCATTTCCCATATAAGTGTAACCAACACTTGTAAACTATAATTTTATTTTCGGTGACTCTACAAATATGACTTCCAACTAATAATTGTAAAGCTGTAGACAAGGGATGGGGTATTTATTGCACGGAAACATTCTAATCTTCCATTAGCTGAACGTAGCCAAAAGCTTCATTTCTAGGGTTATCGCATTTGATTGTCCAAGCAGCATGTCATCTCAATTTAGCCTAAATTCAGCCGAATAATTGTCCATTTGCAGATTTCCGAAGGGTATTAAACCTCAAAAAGAAATGTCACTGCCGGCGGAAGTAGCACCTTAAGCCGGCATTTAACAAATTAATTTGCTTCTAATGGACAATCCTGCTGGCATTTTCGGAATACCGATAATTTGAAGTTGGTAAGGATCAGGCTATTCTGATTTTGGCACAAATTGCCGGTGATTTAAATAATGAAGTGCCGGCTTGTTTTTGTTGTTGCTTTGTTACTTTGACATTAAAATATGTAATGATGACAATTCGCTAAAGTTAACTTAATATTATTTTATCTTTTATTTCATGTTTACTTTAAATTGTAATGTTTGTGACCAAATTTACGATTTAGAAACTATGACAAAGTCCTTAGTGTTAAAAGATGGATTAAAATTGAAAAGCCACAGAACACAGTTATCCGCATGCCAGTGTTATGTAAAGTTAAAACACATCTATGGCGAGAGATTATACAAGAGAGAGGAAACACAACACCCAGCAATATGAGCAGTTAAGGTTAGTATCTTGTTTGATTGAAATGTACATAACTTGTTATGTATATCTGAGCCGGGGAAATATATTGGTCCCGCCTTTTCTGTTGCGTATATTAGTAATATCGTTTCAGCACCAGGGTGATGTTGTATTCAAGGATGGACTCCAGCCTAATTTAAACGGAATATTGATTGACGACCAACGATTTATATGTGTTACCAAATTGGTAACTTAATTAAATATCAAATAAGAAAAATTGGTAAGTATTCAATAAATGTCAGGATACTTCTTTGCTAATAATATATACGCTGTAAAATCTATGTTTACGGTTAATATCACGTGGTCACCATTTTAAAAAGCACAACTATATATTGTAATGTAATATAACCATAGTAATTAGTTTTTAAGTAAAAATATTAATTATTTTTCAGTTTAATAATAATTGGTTATAATTATTTAGTTAAAGACATCGTGCCGTTTAATTAAACTAAGTGCAAGTTAAAGCAGGACAATCAATGGAAGGAATAATAACCCAAACGATACAATACACATGTTGTGTACCGGGAACCTAGTAAAATGGCAATAAAAAGGCACGATTCAGGACCATGATTGATGCATACGTCAAAATATAGGCGGGAAGCGTTAGTTTTGCACTGAAGAAATGACACGATCGTCAAAAATATATGCGAGCTCAGTTCAAATGAGCAATTAGTTTAGACTATATAGATAAGAAGTGCAGAATTGGAGAGAGAACGAATTGAGATGATCTAGGGAGAGGAGCGTGGATCAGAACGCGTTAGAGAGAGGTATTCACGCCTCACTTTTGTAAGTTGTAAAAAGTGACTTTTATTAATAAAATTGTAATCATGGGATGATGTTGCGTTCTATTATGGAGCACCGTAACGCCACAATATATCTGATATAAGAAATTAGGTAATTCGCATCCATAAGAATAATTGTTGTGTCTAGTTAACAAGGTGACAGTCTTTATTTTTGTGCTTATGCTAATAATCGGCTCATTAAAAAAATAATTTGAAAAATATAATGGTGAGTAACTTTGACATTTATAAGTGAAAAGCAACAATTGCTTTAGTAAACCAAATACTAGGGCTTTGCAATATATTTATTAAATTTTATTTTCGTGACAGCTATTCGTATTTGATTTTGTATTTTTCTTCATTTTAGTATTATATATTACTTTCAGTTTCATCATGACTTCAGCTTAGATCTTTCTAATCCGTTTATTGTTTAAAACAAATTATAATATATTTCAGCTGCTCCTATATCGCATTCCACGCTCTTTTTATACGCGCAATAGTATTGTAATGCTGATACAGATATAAGGACCGGAGCCCGTATCATTAACAACCATACGACAATCAAATAGTAATATAAAATCCCCTTTTAAAATTCACTTTTCAATACAGATCACACAGTTTCATGAAATGCTTTCACAAAAGCCGCGTCTATCAGATGCTTATGATGTTGTATTGTGCGTTATTTATCTTGAATTAGCCTATGAAAACCGGTCATGGAAGACTGGTTACATAATGATGTTTCCTCAAGAATGCCGACGATTGGCTAACATAATAGTTTGCATGTAGTGTGTAGGCAGTAATACCTCGATGTCGGATAGCGTTAGATCGACATTTGTACAACCTACAAAATAGATGATTGAATTACAAATTTAAATATTAGTTGCTTTAAATATAATTAGAATTGAAAATAATCCACAATGATAATATTATAATAAGCACTGTATTATTTTTCGTCATATATCAAAAGAGAAAACGAACAGGATTTGCAGGATCTTGTGCATGAACATTGCATCTACATATATTAGCAATATTTATTTTCGTTATTGTTCAATTGCTGAAGTATAACTTCTGCTTTTCTTTATTGTGTGTATGTTATTCACATATTCAAATATGATAACGGTTTATTTTATTAATAAATGTTATGTTTCTTCATAGGAGCAGGCGTAAAACAATATACAAATGTTGAAGCCACTACGGGTTGCATGAGATACCCAGTAATTGCAAGTATACTAAAATAAAACTCATTGAGTAAAATGAAAGACTTTGACATTTTTATTTGATTGAATCTTGTGTTCAAATTGAATTAAATATAAGGTACCCCGCTCCAGCTGCATATTTGTGATATCATCATGCTATATGGTAAGGGTCTTGGTGGCGGTAATAAAAGGGGAAAACGTATAATAATGTGTACGGGAATTCGCAGTTTATAATGCATAAACAAGTGTTAATGTAACGGACACCGGATGTTTTAAATTATTTCTGCCCTAACATTTATTAACTGCATATAAAGTAACTGTAAATGTACACGTCCCTAGATGATATAAACTATTTTAAATTTTCTTTAAATTTCCTATTTAAATTACAGTCAGTCATATGTGTTTAGAAGAGATATGATTCAGTGTTAGACATTAAAGGCAAACGTGAAATGTGCATATGCACAACTTGGCTGAAGAAAGTGTCAGGATATTATGTACACTCGCTTTAGTTGCACATCATTTTGGTCAGTCAGGACAGTAGAAAGTCATATAGTCATGTGTGAATCTTAATTCTATTGACTCTGTATCCCACCCATTCCTGGTTTAGTTTGGGTTGGTTGATTCGGCCATGTGTCTATTATGAAGCTTTAGTTACTTTGGCTACAAGACAATTTAGATTTATAACTGATCGTATTTTATTTAGAATAAGTTATCGTACACTTTTGCTAAGTGTTTAGCGCGTATGTAAGCATAAATATTACACTCGAATCCGTATTTATATAGAATAATAAATAAAGCACTTGATTAGTGTTGGGTACAAATATCACACTCGGCTCTTTTTTTTAACTCTCTTTTCATCACCAACCCTAGTATTCTCTGACTAAACTGCAATTCATCATAATAATAAGATTTTGCAGTTGTTTTGACGGTTTGGTAAAATGTAACATTTTTACCTGTAGCTTCGAATCAAAGTTTTCCCGCAGTACAATTGTTATATAATCTATTTTCATTTATTTTTTCCAATCAATTAAAAAATGTAAAACACTAGAAAGATTCTACGTTGTTACTTCACACATATTTTCTACACTTATTAATTTATATATGTATGTCTAACATAAAAGTTTCGTGTCTGGTGACTTTAAGAGATTAGTAAATTAGGAAATGTCCACAAAGATGCGTTAATATTGCAATGTTGGATTTCCACACACAAGCACAACCTTTTGTTAGTGCTTCATAGCATTTATAATACATGTATTTATTTTTTCATAAAAGGGACGTTTTCATTAGAATGCAGTCCAGTAGTATCATTTATTGTTGTTGCTTATTTAATTGTTTATCCCCAACAACCTTTCAGCTATCTGGTGACTCTTCATTGGAAAATATATCTCGTGCTGCCCTCGTGTGAATGCTATCACACCAACTCACAATATTCTGATACCAGGCCGGTCAGTAGAGGAATTGCAATTTATTTTCTAACCAATAGCAAGCTATGATGTTTTACGACTTCTGTTTGTATTGCTGATATATACATGATCACATCGGGGCCTACAATGCTGGTTCTTCGGAGGGCCAGACCGATTTAATATTGAACATGTGAACTAATTTTAACATTCACACTTTCATGTCGGTCATGTTTCGCCAATTATGAAAAATGCTAATTAATGTAAATTCAGTTTTCACAAACTTTTAAAATAACATTGTTTACGTCATCTTTATATGTTTACACGCTTTGTCCACTGATTAAATAATAGTGGTATTGTTACTCATATTATTAATTAATGAATTGTTTATCGTCTGGATATTTCTCTACAAAAGACACAAATCTTCCTTAAGTAATTCAGGTCTCTGATCAATGTGGACATGGCAAATGTCAGCAGTCGGGAAGCTTACTCGTGTAACTGACAGCAAACAGGAAATGAGAGCAAGACTGTGTTTTTGGTTGGATAATGAATTCACAGGCAATAAGTAGCAGACCAATTGTGATTCGTTTTCTGGTCAGTAAGTTGTTACCAAATCACGACAGCGATGATAAGATTCCGATTTGAAATGACAAATATTCAATCAGTGAATAACTGAATAACGAATGCATGCTTCGATTGGCGCAGCGTCATGTCAGTCCTGAAATAAGACATCTGGACAATGGTCTGGCATTTTGTGATTTTGTATGCTAGAACGGGCAGGCTCCAAACAAAATGCACTTATCTGACATTTCTTCTGTCATTTTGCTAGACGTTTGGCATCAACGAGATTTTGACAACAGGTTTCAGCATTGAAACATTAAAAGTAATCAGAATGGTTCACACAACAAATTGCCAACATTTTATTTAATTTAATAATTATACAAGCATTTTTGTTAACTCAATTTCCAGTCATCGTAGTAGTATGTTGTTAAACACTGATAGCAACGTCACAAAAGTAGTCAAGCCATGAATATTAATGACAAGCGATTCATTGAGAAATGTTACATGAAAATCAAGTTCAAAGAAAGCATATATGTTGTAATTATTCCAAGTGTTTATTCAATATTGTGCAGAGGATAAATGCATTTTTCTGTTGTTTCTATAAAGGCAAATTGTAACAGTTAGATTATACAAGACAGTCAAGTATGAAATATCGTCTATATTACACACATTTAATTTATATTATAAAATGTTAAACAAAGAAACATTCCTAGGCATGATCTAAATCCCCAAGATGTTCACTGTAATCTAAACCCTGTTTCCATAATATTTATGAAAAGGAAATGCTCTTGTCGCCTTTATTTGTAAATAAAGCACGTGTCCCTATAAACTAATACAAACTTGCAGGATTTTGCATATACTGGGAACCATTCTAGTTGTGGTCTAAGTTTTCATGATTTATATCCTGGAAAAGAGCCTAATATGTCACATTATCTTGGCACATGTCTACTCTATCTTGCTTCGTGTTAAATAGCAGTCTGCCTTGGTGTGAAATAATATGAATCAAGATGTTACCTTCGCATTGACATGCATCTCTTTGTAAGACAACTAACCACTTCAATAAGCCAGAGTGAATTGTTGAATTGATAGTAGACAACACATATATCATCGTTGCATCTGATTTAATGACTTCCGATAAATGCCGTCAAAAGTTTTACAAAGCATGAAACAATGGTCGGATACTCTAAAAAATCAAAGATTCAGCGAAAGCAAGGAGAAAACTTTCATATAACTTACATATAATCAAAACACCTAAGATATATATCACCGTGTTTGTTAATTGTGTGTACTTAGGAAAGTGGATATGGGGTTTCAATAAGGCCACAACAGTGCGTTTTATCAAGTTATTTATTTACTCTTAGAATATGTCGTTGTTTGCTTTTTTTTTTTGGTTTCAGATTGGCATGCTGTTTTTAACGTGTTACCTGAAAAACAATCCTTAAGAAAGTTGGAGGTTAAAGCTCTCTAACCAGGTTTATGTCACGTTTAGCTTACCTTTTAACTTGACTCTTCCTATGAGTTAAGTTTTCTCTATTTATCTCATGCCTGATTTCAAACAGATTTCGCTTCAACATTTATCTTATTGTGCATTATTTGTTTATTTTACATTATTTTGATAGTGTATTTCATTTGTCCTACTGTTATTGTTTTATATTGTTAAGCTTACGTAAGGTTACACAATCTAGCCGACAAAAAATCAAACCATGTCCTATAACCATGTTAAAAATTACTTTCAAAGTAACATTCAATGGTTGATATAATAAAAAAGCTTTCGATGTCATGGCATTGTATGACGTCATTATATTGTTCTTATTATATATCAGTGCTTGTACTGTTTTATTTTATTAGAAACTACAGTAAAACCTCTCAAAGCGGCACCTCTAAGCAGCGGCTACCTCTTAGTACTCTCTCATTTGGAATTTTTAGGTTCATGAGGCTTTTTTTTTATCTATGCTACATACTGTACATATGTCGATTTTATTACTAGTTATTATGTATGTAGATAAGTTCACTGTATCTCTTTAAACCCCGATGCAGGTGCTTACTGTTAGTTGTTTCATTTTGACGGGATATTTTTATTTACACTGTTTGTTTGATAGAAAAACCTCCAGGAAGTGCAAGGTTAGAGCGCTCCACAGGCCAAGGTTTAGGCACCCCATTTGGCCCTTTTGCCGACTGACCGTTCCAAGGCGGTAACCGATGTTTTTTTTTTTCTTTTTGTGTGTTATGTATCGTCTCTGTGTTTTTGTCACATTTACATTTACCTTGTTTGCCTTTTTCTACAGGTAGATACAATTTAAATATCTGTGGAAATTTTGATAGGATCTTCTTATTTACCTATTTGTAACCGGTATGAATCAATGACCAGATGCTGGCTATGAACTAACTTAGGAACTTAAAGGAACAAAACTAAACAAGAAATGTCTTTGAAAAAGACACATTCATTGATCTTGAAAACGTTTCATGTGTGTCGATTCTGGGACATATATAATTACTTTTGAAGGTATTAAAAGCATGTATAGCTTGCGTATAATAACCCTAGACTTGACCTTTATACAAGAATACATTATCTATCGAATACGAACGCAAAATTAGTTATCGATAATGCAATCGCTGACAGTCGTCTAAGATCGGGTATGTTTGTTGAACAATCATAATGTTTATATATTCAATACAAGTATGAGTCTTAACAGTAACGGCGTGGCCGAGGGGTTACCGTGCAATGCCCGCGATCGAAAAGTCACGGGTTCGAGCCTCAAAAGAGATTTTTTTTCAATTATTGGAATACTGGAGTCGACCTTGGATCGAGTGGCAAGATACGGCATTGAGTTTCCCATGTAATTTCGTAAAACGCGTGAATTAAAAGTAGACTATTTACATGTATGTGTAAATTTAATCTTGTTCACTTGCTCGTTAGACATGACTGACACAGCTTCGTCAATACTTTTAATCTCTAAAGCTAAAGAAACTGTATATAATGTTTCTGAATATTTCAGGAATGAAGGTGAAGGATTCCTAGAAAGGACAGCAGAAGGCAACCGGGGTCGGACGCACCACGGTCGTTAAGGTCCGCCGGGAGACAACACAAACTCGGAAAACTGCAGTCACCAACACGGCAGAAGCGCGAAGAATACAAGAGCCTGGACAACATTGACGACTGCGTCATCAGAAACAAGATCCACCAATTTTATAGAGTACGCAAACAGCTTCCGACACTTAAAGGTATAGACGTAAAGGTAGCTTTTAATAAATGTATTATGTAAACACACTCTTCTATACAAAAAGTAAATATATTTCTTCAATATTCATTTAAAAAAGTTGTAATAATAAAATTGTATAACAGTAATTAAAATAATTACATCAATTACATTAATTATAACAATTTAAACTACCCAGCTCTTCACTCTGTGCTGCGAGACGACATCGGATACCCTTGCAGCGTATCTACTCTAAACAAGACTATAAAGAGACTTGGGTTCAAGTGGAAGAAGACACAAGACAACCGCCGCGTTCTCATCGAGCGTCCCGACGTTGTATCTCAAAGACTGGTCTTCTACCAGAGACGTAAAGAATTTGAAGACAGAGGACTTCATTTCATATGCATCGATGAAACATGGGTCGACACTTCCTTTACGTCTAGATCTGGCAGCATCCATCAGATCCTGGGGTCACTGCGCCGTACAACAGAGGGCAACGAATCATTGTTTTCCACGCCGGAGGCATGGATGGGTTTGTGCCTGGAGCACTACTTACCTACAAGGCCAAATCAAGAACCGGAGACTATCATAGTGAAATGGACGCTGGCAATTTCGGTAAATGGGTGGAGGAACTGCTTTTACCAAACCTAGACCAACCATGTGCCATTGTGATGGACAATGCCTCCTATCACTCTGTGGCACCTTACATCAAGCACTAGAAAGGCAGATATTCAGGTATTTATAAACATTGTTATGCTTTTTTGTTTAAAAACAATCTGGTTATACTTTAAGCCGATTGAAATCGTATAAACGTTGTTTTTTTTCAGGAGTGGTTGCGCAAACACGGAGTGGCCTTTGAATCAACGCTTCTGCGTCCAGAGCTGCTCGAATTGGCTCGTCAGCACCGACCTGCACCTGTTTACACCACTGACGAGCTCATAAGAAGTCATGGCAACTAGGTCTTACGCTTGCCTCCATATCATCCCGAATTCAATGCAATCGAGCTGATATGGAGTCAAGTAAAAGAGTTCGTCAAACGAAACAACGTGACATTCAGGTTAGCATTGAGTGTGCGCGCGTTTGCGTATGTGTAACATCGATAGTTTTAAAATGTCTCTTATATTTTAAGAAAAAATGTAAAAAGGTTTCTGTTCTTTTACCAGATACGACGATGTGCATAGGCATACCCAGGAAGCATTTGCAGCTGTAGGACGTGAGCAGTGGAGCAACGATTGTCGACACATTGATTCATTGGTAGAGAAGGCCATGAAGAACGATCACTCCCTAGAAATCAGCATGGACAAGCTGATCATCAATCTGGCTGACGACTGCGACTCAAATGAATTCAGCGCATCAGATTCGGACAGCGACTGATTTATTGTTATATGTTGGTGTTTTAAATATTGTTCTGCTATGGTTATACTTTTTTAGTTCCGCTGTATCAATTGAATAAAATGTACATAAAACAAAAAAGATAGTAATTGAAAGATTAAATAAAAACTAAATGAACAAGAAAACAAAAAAGTTACAAAAAATAAAAAAAATAAAACACAAAAAATAGCAAAATGTGAGACTCGAACCAGCATAATTTATGTCAAAACAAACTCGCTGCTTTACCGATTAGGCTAACGAACAGCACATCTATCTGTCTGATAAATTAAGTAGATAATTCTAAAGCTTTCAACGTACAAAGCACTGATTGATTTTTATTTGCATGCGTAAATTGCCGAGGTGAAAGGAAGGCGTGGTATTGATCGTATATAGGTGTGAGCTAGGTCGTTAATAGATGCTAATATTAAAGGTCAAGTCGGGAAAGTCGGGGTTATTATACGCAAGCTATACGAACTAAGACACCAGCACATTTTACATTTTCTTATAATAATAAAGGTGTTCACTGTTTCAATACCTCTCTCGAGGGTAGGTGTGTATTCCTTTCTGTAAGTCATAGACCTAATGCGGGTCACTTTGATATTTTACCGGGTTTGCCTACGTTATTTTGTATCTGGAATCTTGGTTTCTTTATCAGGAATCTTGGTTAAGTATGCAGCCGCACTCGACATAGATGGGGTGTTCTGATAAAAAACTAACAATGCTATTACAGTATTCCACAAATGACATGTTCTACATCAATGTTTTTTTTTTAATTTAACATATGTTGAACGTTGTTTAACATCAAAATACACGTAATTATGACACATTGGTCATAAGTGTCTGCGAACTGTAGTAATACAGTATTATATGATTGGAACCCACAGACAAGTCTCATGCTCCGCAAGCACCTAAGTGTGCATATTAAAGACAATCGGTTAATACGATTTCCTTAATCTAGTTCATATATCAAACGGCCGGGCTGTCATGTAAAGTGTCAAATACCTGCAGTTTTTCATCCAGATCTCCTGCTGTAAGATGAGAAAAATGAATTTAAATAGCATTACTGTTGTTAATAAAATAACCTAACAGAAATTGATTGTGATTGTGACAAGCATCGACTGATTGGCACAACATGGATATGAGTAGTCTGAACAAGTAAGTATTAAGTAAGAATTGTCTATAATGCGGAAGTACAGGTGATCATGTATTACGAAGTATTTTCGATTATTACTAACTGTTTAAAATGAAATATTATTTTCAGTCGTTACAGCAGGAATGTTATATAAAATTATAATATGATTGTCATAGATGTGACAGGCTGATCGGAATTACCTGAAAATGAATTATGTTAAGTTGCTTATTAAAGCGTCGTAAACAAACCAGATTGTTTGCTAATAATAAAACTTTGTTTAGAACAATTTCTTCCTAATCTTGTTTTTGCATCCATTATGATAACAGGATTATGTAAAAAGATTTTAAGACGACGTATAAAAAGATCCAGTGATTACGTACATGACACGTTGTTTAAAGCATTGGTGTGACATACAGATACCTGGATTGAATCATAAAAAACACCACATTTGTTTTGTCTGCTTCTATAACGTGCTTGTTTTCTTCTCTCTTGTCATTTTACAATCATATATATAGCTTTAAAAACAACGGATGTCTTGTATTTTCAAGTGTTGCTTTTGAAACTACACATATTATATACATTAATATAGAATGCTAAACAATGTATCTGCCAGAACCATGAAGGCTCTACAACGGAAACGAAGGTTTCGAGAAGCAAACACTTTTTAAAGCAAAGAAAAAAACATATATTTCACTATAGTTAGTATTCGTTAGCATTTGAAATACACTGTAATAAATATTTATAAATATTGGTGTGCCTTTCGGTAAATGAAGTTTATCTTGAGGTTGACAATACTCTATATTTTAACCAAACAACAATATTCATATGCATTATACGATATTTAACCGTAAAATATCATTACTGTTACATTATTTACGTGCACTAGCTTTCTGACCGTGAGAAACATATGATAAATAGATAATAAACAGATGATAAACAGATGATAAATAGATTAAAGCACGCGTATATCACAAGCTGTGTAGCAACATCAGATCGTAAACATCATTTAAATAAAAAAAAAATCAGATAATAGAATACCTATGAAACAACGAGGCAAATGCTGCTCGATAACTACCCAAGAATTGCAAAATATGTGATACAAAATAAAAAACAAAAGGATTAATTGTTATTTTTACTGTATATGTGCTTCTTTCAATTAAATAATACACGCTATATAGTTATGTCGACAGTGGCTAGATGGGTTGAAAAAAAGAAGTGTTTAAGTGTAACCAAAACTACAACAATCGATATAAAATACACCTTGAATAACATGTGTATTATTTCGCCTCAATGTGCAGTGATTTGAGAAAATGTGTTTGTAACAATGGTATTGCATCTCATTAATTTGTCAGCATACATATCTCTCTCCCTTTATAGTAATTATGGGTTGATTTATAGTGTTAAATAATGACATCGATTTAGGCTAACTTTTGCGGTGTAGGCCTAATACCTGCGAAAGTAAAACTAAACAGCGAACACCAGCCCATGTTGATCATTGTATATCTTATACCATCAACTTCATTTATAAGAGCTACAAGAAATGTGTTATTTCAAGAAATCTTTTCGCTACAAAAGTTGATCGATTCTGAACAAACAACAGGATTCAGTGAAACTGGCTATGGGTCCGTGGGCTAACCGAGCCGTCTGGTCAGAATCTTGCAGGGAGCAATGATATATATATGAATGATTGTATGCTGCCAATAAATTCCCGCGTCTACAGATAAAGTCTCAGATTTCACCTGTTGGCGTTTTGCATGATCTTTTTTTGAAATCAAATATTAACTAACGTAAAATACGTCCAACTCCGACGAGACAAAGTCATATAAGAAAGAAATACTTTCAAAAATCAATCAGATTCTTGGTGGCTGACGTAAGAAAGCTAGCCTCTTTGGAGTAACACGCTTTTTACAAGTATATGTTGACCTATTTTTATACAATAAGGTTGAAGTTATATAAATCGGATTCAGCTACTAGCAAGCAGTCGTGCACAGGAACACACACACACACACACACACACACACACACACACACACACACACACACAAATACACACACACACACATATACATATATATCACATTTACGGCGCAGTTAACATTCCATGCTCGTCCGTGAATGCAATCATACGAGCAACTTTGTTATTATCGAACAAACTTAAAATGTAATCCAAAGATAAAAATGATGTCAACTGACAGTGTGTGCTTTAGTTAGTGAAATGATTGATGTACACTCTTGATTATTAAATGATCAATCTCTCTAATGCATCAATTAAATGCTTATTTTCATCAAACTGCATTTTGAAAATTTCAGCGGTAACATAAATAAGCCACTTTTATTTTGGAACAGCTTTTCAGGAATAATGCTAATAATCAGATACCCTTAATTAATTAAAATAAAAATACAAAAAAAACACAACTTTTGAGCTTAATCTCATAAAACAATTTCTCTTTCAACTATATTAAACTGGTGCCGATATATAAAGTTAACGTATCATTCGATGTATTCGTATTTGTCGGTATGTGAGTATCTGTATGACTTGTGACATTGAGTAACTTTGGGTTATTAACTCGGGATTTTCATGTTTTGTCTTCATTTCCGTAAACAAATATGCAGCAAGATAACAGTAAATATTGTCCGATGAGGACGTAACTGAAACTCAAATGAAAATTTTCATGTTAGGTATTAGTAAGGCAAGTTAAATTACTAAATGCAAATCACCATATCTAATGGACTGCCGTCGCGTGTCACATCACGTCTAGGAGAAAAATTCCGGAATGTTATATCCGTTAACACACGCACGACGGATTGCTTGTCTGCACTAGCATTTCTTTTACATCATCCTGGCTTGACATTCTTCGAACGCAAAAGTACTAAAACTGGAAAATATAAAAAGCCATACAAGAACAAAAACATATATTTAAAATTTAACAAGAACTAGACAAAGGCACCTAAGTTAAATATAACAACATTGAAAGTAAACATTACATACCTAAAATATCGTTGGACTCGAGCTGATATGCCAATAAAGATTACTCCGATGGATTAAGGAACATTAATATTGATTCAATGTAGGGTTTCAATGAAAATATATTTCTTCGAAACATTCTTATATTAAACTCCTAGCTAGCCTTTATTTTCTGGAAGTCTTTTCATTTCATCTTTGCACCATATGCAGTGGACATTTTCGCGTGTATTATTATTGATGGTGTTTAAACACAATTACAGTGGTCGTTTCTTTAATTGAAATATGCGGCCAATGGTTATTAAATAAGAATATATGACAAAGTCCTATGAGCATTACCAAACTCCGAAAAGGCACAGAACAAAGGTATTACACATGCAAGCCAAGCGAAAAGTAAGAACAAAATTGTGATGAGTCATTTAATGAAAAGAGCAAACCCGACAGTAACCGCCTTGGAACTGTCAGTCGGCAATATGGGCCGACTGGGGTAATTAAACCGGTTTTACAGATCTTTAACCTCGCACTTCCTGACGAGTTTCTCAAATGCAAGCAATGAAAAGAAAAACGATGTATTTGAAAACAAAATGTCCAAGCGCTGATATTTCTATGAGTTATGACGAAAGTGACGTGTCATAAACATTTATAAGCTGACAGCTTTGTTTAGCGTATTTTAGACTCCAGTTTTATGGACTTTAGGGCTGTATTTCCGCTAAAATCAACCGCCCCACCCAGACAAAGATATGAATAAAAATATTTTATTACATAGTTGGCATATTTCTGTTCAAGCGTACAAGTATTCGGTACATCTGTGATTATGTTATTAGTACAATATGATAATTTAAATGAATCGGATGAATGCTGCCATCTGGAGTGATTTAAAACAGGTTGTTGACGCTAAACTATATCTGATTCAATTCCTGGCAAATATATTGAAGCGCAGCTGTAAGAAAGGTCTAAATGTGAATATCTTGAGGTATGATGAAAGGGTAAACAATTGGTCATACTAACACTGTGTGATGATTTCAGCCGACAGGCATATAAAGTATTTAATGTCTTCAACTTGAGGATAGCTAACCGCATAGCAGTGATGCAAGTGATATTAAAAGAATCCATTTAAATGTTAAAAAATGATGAAATATTATACAGGGTTTACTTACCATTGACCACAAAATAATGTTGAAAAAATCTTAATACCTAAACATTTTATTAAATATAAAACATTTTATGAGTATATGTGTACATACATATGTATATATAGTTTTTTTATGTTAATCATTCTATCGAACCTTAGATTGACCATAGTCCGCCTTATTCTTTGGACAGACAGCAGCTCGTAATATAATGATGGCGTTTCTTCAAATGAAGTGCATGTGGTGTAATATTGTTGTTCTCGAAAGGGTATCAGCAATGGCTATCTACCGACACATTATAAGTCAAATTAACAATACTAAGACTAAGCAACATTAAAATAAAAGAAATACTGAAAAACAAGGTTATCCGTTACTGTTACATTGGGTATCCGCATAATTGTCAATTAAATGTCAATGTTTCTTAAAGACAGAGTAACAGTTTATTTTAATTTATGTAGCTGCGTTTAGGAACCTTTGTCTGTATTTTGTACATAAATGTAGACTTAAATATAATATCAAAATCGACACATATTTGCAATATTTACACGTAGGTTTCACCTTCTCATTCACAATTTGAATCGGTATCTGCTTTAAAGGAGTTACGCGCAACGTATACGTCTTAACTATCCACACGCAAGTCGGTTCTGCGGGTGCACTGCCTGGTTTGAGTCAACTGGCATGCATTTGTGCCTGATCAGGCTAAGTAGGTTAACTGATGTTGCAGGGAGATCCGTTCTTAGTGAAAAAGGTTAAACGTTTTCAGGACAGAGTCCATCCCAACTCGATTGGTCTTTTTTCAAACAGGGGTATTTAGTCTTCAGAAGTGAACTTTGTTTTTATTCAAATCTTGCGACTGGTAGCCGTAATGTTGCATCGCTTGAAAAGAAATGAGCCTTGAACGGGATCCAACAGAGACAGACAGAGAGACAAAAAACTAATGCAGTAATCACAGAGCTAAGAAATAGACTCCACTCAGTAGTTGTTGGGCATTGCTCATATACACTGGAGCTCGGAAACATTTATTTGAGGGTCATTTTTTTTCTTGTACGGCACTTTTCATATAGTTAATAAGCCGACTAAATCGTAATCGACAGGCAATTCTAGCCCACAGTTCTTCAATAGCTTTTCGGATTATTTACCAAACTTTTCAGGAAATGTATTGCTGATAGTTATATCCCGAGGATTTCTTGTTGTGCCGCAACGATTGTGTGACCCTTCTACATTTAAGACCTTGCATTGCTTTTAAATTACACGATGACCGAACAGATCGTGGAGACTACATGAATAGGGCTATTTGAAAATTACCGGGACCGTCACTGTTGAAATCCTGTCTCTTCATCTTTCCAGTCGTGCTCTATATAGTAATAAAACTTGAGCAATTTCCATGCTTTCATGTGAGATGGCACCGTAGGTTTAACTTCTATATTGTGTTTACCTTTATTGTATAATATGCCAAAGCGGAATAATGCTCAGCTTATTACAACAAAACATTTGGATTTTCTGCTTTTGATCTCTTAATAGTACTTAATTTTGTTTTATTGCTTTGCATTGTTTTCTAAAGTAGCGTTTTTTAATTGGACATTTTATTTTTTAACCTATGGCGTCACATCATTTCACGGAATGATGTTCTTATTATACGACATCGTTCGGGCTGTTTTATTATAAACTATTTTCTCGTTTGCAACTGTTAGGTTGCCGAGGCTTTTATCTCCTGTACATATGTGGATTGTGCATTGTAATAATTGTGCGTTTGTTGTTGTTTCTTTTTTGTTTTATATAATATTCTTTTTTCCTTTTCTTACTCCCGATGCAGGTGGTTGTTGCTAGTCGTCTCACTTTAATTGGGAATTTTTATTAACACTTTTGTGAGAACAAAAGGAAGAAAGAGCGAGATTGAAGCGCCGACCACACCAGGGTTAAGAACACCAGTTGTTCCTTTTGCTGATTGACTGTTTTAAGGCAGTTACTGTTGGTCTTTCTTTGTGTCATGCCTCGTTTAATGTCACGCCATTACTTACTCTAGTGGTAATTCACATTTGAACATCTGATGTAATTCCCATAACACCGTTTCTTATTTGTCTTTTCGCACCATTAGCAAACATTATAAACTATAAAAAAAATCTTCCAGACTCATCATATTCATTGTAATCGCTCGTTTCGACATATAGTATTGTGTAAACATCGTCCAATAATCATTTATTAGATTCATGCATTAAATCTTCACTTACTCTCCAACTATGATTCATATTTATTTTGATAAATATCTTATATAACATGAAAGTGAAGTTCTTGATACATTTTGAAATTGTTCTAGCTTTATATTGTTAGTATACATTTTCGAAATGTATGGGTTTTTCTTCTTTGTAACTACCATTCCCGCTAGTTCTCCATATGGACTATGAGAAAGCTCAGCAAATGAAACCGGGAATCCTGCGATGTACTGCATTATAGTTTATTTTGTTGCTAGTTGTAATGTATGTATATAAGTTCATTGTATTTGTTTTAACTCCCGATGCAGGTGCTTACTGTTAGTTGTTTCACTTTGACGGGATGTTGTTATTTACACTGTTTGTTTGCTAGAAAAACCTTCAGGAAGTGCGAGGTTGGAGCGCTCCACAAACTAGGTTTAAGCACCCCAGCTGGCCCTTTTGCCGACTGACCGTTCCAAGGGGGTAACTAATGTTTTTTCTTTATGTGTGTTATGTCTCGTCTTTGTGTTTTTTCTTTTTGTGTTTTTTTTGTGTTTTTGTTGTTGTTTTTCGTGTGTTTTTTCACATTTGCATTTACCTTGGTTGCCTTTGGCTACTGGTAGATAAAATTTAAATATCTGTTAGAGTTTTGATAGGACCTTTTCTTGTTTACCTATTGCAATTGACCCTTTTACAGACAAGATCTTGCATTGCTTTTAAAATTACACGATGACCGGGCAGGTCGTTGAGACTATATGAAAACAGTGACTTAAAGCCATAATTGGACAGTCACTGTTGGATTTCTTGTCTCTTCATCTCTCCAGTCCGGCCCTATATAGGTGGGACAACTTGAGCAGTCTCCATACCCTTTACGTGAGATTGAACAGTAGGTATAACATCGGGATTTTTTGTACTTTAATCATATATAATATGTCAACTGCGGATAAATCCTCGGCTTTTATATGTCTTTTTAAACGTATTAACTCTAAACAATACTACGTTTTCATTTGTTGATTTGGGTTGTTTTCTGAAACTCTATTATTTCTTCCGTATTTTTACATTTCACTTTTGACACTTTTGGCATATGACGTCATGGCATTTATGACGTCATTGTATTGTTCTTATAATATATCGGCGCTTGTACTGCTTTATTTTATTTGAAACTACTCTCTCATTTGGAATTTTTGGGTAACCGAGGCTTTTATAAACTTACATACTGTACATATGCTGTTAGTTAATTTTATTACTATTTAACTCCGATGCAGGTGCTTACTGTTAGTTGTTTCACTTTGACGGGATATTTTTATTTACACTGTTTGTTTGCTAGAAACACCTTCAGGAAGTGCGAGGTTTGAGCGCTCCACAATTCAGGTTTAAGCACCCCAGTTGGCCCTTTTGCCGACTGAAATTTAAATACAAGAAAGAAGGAGACATATATTGAAGAGGCGTGTAAAGGACAGAGGCAACTCCTAACTTTAAAAGCGTCATTCGTAAAAACCTCATTCCGAAAGACTGCGTGTTCTAAGGACGTCAAATACCGATAATTCGAAAGCGTCGAATATAATTGTGTGTATATTTTCTGAATAAAACAACGATAGTTTCAAAAGCCAAGAAATATTTTCAAAAATAATTTTAAAACTATCAAATAACAACAGTTGAGAAATCATTATCACTGTTGAGCAGAGACAAGCGCCAAAGCGTACGGGTCCAAATAAAGAATAAGTACCATACAGGTTCCATACAAAATATGTTTACCAAGACACAAGCTAAAATTACAATTCTGACTCATGTTCAGCGATAGAATGTTAATGTTATGTCTAATCAGACACTAAACGTCACAAATACAGTGATACCTTAAATAATATGATTGAATTTAGCAAGGCAAATTCTTAAACTAGCGGGTAAAACAACATAAATGTTGGACATCAATCAAAATGATGAATTAAGAACATGACAAGCAATGTTGTGGTGGCGTTTTACTCGTGTTAAATAATATTTCATAAGACTTGTAAAGACTGGTGCCCACTGGAGGAATCATCAGACCGTCTCTTTACAGAGGTGCTGATCTGGAAAAGAAACTATATTACACTGTCGGTGATGTTGCGGGGGCGGAGGATGGTTGCATTACCTTCCGGTCGAAAACGTCCAGGGATTCGAAACAATTATTATATATATCGATGATGTACTCTTTTAATACATTATATCAGCCTTAGATTATCTCCAGTACATGCTTGAGGGGATTTATTGAATTAGTTTGTAAAATGTGCAAGAACAGAAAACCTCTCGCAACATGTATCCAACCTTGATGAGACGATGAAACATTTTCAAGATACTATTTATTTCTATATGTTCTCTGATTAAGAATCGCGTTTAACATTTATGTTTTACTTTTATTTATTTAACATATTGAACTTAGTGAACTTAAGTGAAGGGAGAAATTGCACGTTTTACCATTGTGCAAGCAGCTCTGTATGAACAATGTACAACACTTTAACAACACATTAATGTTGAAAAAATCAGGGCCAATTATATTATAAGAGACAAAGTACTGATGTCATCTGAAAGTGTGTGTTGACATAGCGCCATTGCTTAATGTAAATGTAAAAAAAATCTTCTTTGGCTAGCAGCTTTCCAAAAACCAAATAAATAAAAAATAAACGCATTCAGTATAGATCACACATTTAACGACCGTACTTATACTCTTGTACTGTTTTCCACAGAAGAAATTATTTATACTCACTAATTTAGTGTGTTTTCTGTGAATTATTGAGAGACGATACCTTATGTTAAACGTAACAATATTTAATAAGGAACTACCTAGTTTATCTATACTAACTATAAGAGCTCCTAATATAAATAAACCGTGTCTACAATACAATAACTGAACCTTGTTTTAAGCTTTAAGTGACATAAATATGACTATTTTTTCTTGAAAATGAACTTTGCTTAAAATATAAACAACAAATTCTACAATCACAAAAACTACAAAGTTTAAAAAAGAAGCAATCTTTGATAGGAGAGAAAAACGTGTTCTTATTCATTATCGGAAGCTGCCTCTGTGTTTGTAGTTGTCAAGCTGTGTGTATCCGTGCTACATGCGGCACGATCACTTTTCAATGTTGTCGGTTCAAGAATCTTTGGGATGTTCACCAGTAGTAAAGGTGTTATAAAATCCGCAGCTTATTACCTTTATAATCTTCACTTTGATGGAATATGTTTATAAACTAACAACATTCTGCAAGACCGACTAGAGACTTTCAAGATTAATAGTTTCGCGTCTGCTTTAGTTATGTTTGTCATTGTAATTAGCCGAACAAAAGTACTTGCCGAACAACAATCTGTTTGTCACGTTGTTTCAATCCGATTTCAACAACATTTGGGTGCACATGAAACATAAACAGTTACGTTTATCACAGTTGATTTCACTCTTTTAATGATGTTTCGGCCTTATGGCCTTTCTCAAATAATACAAATCGCATAAGCTTCTACATTTTCTTAGTATCCATATAAGCCTGGAAATATACTGGAAATAATAAATACAACAACAGATGTTGACGTTGACGTCAACGGCTCTATCACATCATGACGCGTCAAAACCGTATCTTATTTAACATTAACATTAATACTAGAATTATGTACATATGTGTGCGCAGGTGTCTGTATGTGTTCATGTGCATATAAATGCGTTTGTGTGTGCTTACGTAGGTGCATGTGTGTGTGCGTGTGGTCGTGTGTGTGCGTGTGCTTGTGTGTGTGTGTGTGCGTGCGTGTGTGTGTGTGCACGTGTATGTTTGTGTGCGTGTGTGTGTGTGCGTGTGCGTGTGTACGTATATGTGACCATGTGTATATACATGTATATATGATAGTTTTTTAGCATGCGTGTGACCGTTCATGTATGTGTACACTCTTGTGCTGTGTGTACAAGTGCGAACGTCTTAAAGCGCTATTTGTACTTGATAATTTATGTCTGTGTGCATGTGCGCGCGTGTTTGAGCTCATTAGTACATAGGTGTTTGCAAGTGTATTTACGAGATTTCGCGTGTAACTGAAATTGCATTTCCGTGCTAAACGTGTCCATATGTTCATGCGCGTGCGTGCATGTATATGCGTGTGTAGGCGCATGCGTGTGTGTGCCTTATAGGGTTATGTATACGGGATAGTTCATGTGCGTCTCTGCGCCTGTACATGTGTTCGAGCGCGCGGAGTGGTTTTTAGCTTTTGTGTGTGTTAATGCTCGCAAATGTATATGTGCATGTATTCGTCTATTTTATGAGTATGTGTGTAAGTGAATTTGTGTGGTGTATGTAACATTTGTGAATGTACTAATGTGTACGTGTGCGTGTACGTACCTACATGTGTGTATGTGCATATGTGTGCATCTGCATGTATCTGACTTATAGGTTTTATGGGTTCATGATTATATGTACGAGTGTGCATGTGTTTGCATGCTAGTTTGCTTAAAATTATTGTGTGCTCCTGCATGTGCGTGTGTATGTGTTTGTGTCTGTTTGCATATTTGCTCGTTCATATACGTGTGTATGTGTGCATGCGTATGCATGTGTGCGAGCGCGTGTAATTGCCTGTCCATGATTTAATGTGTATATGTATTTTGTTATGATCCATTAAATTATATAAAACGATTGGTTGTTACATCTTCTATAACAAAAATCTAATGATTGGAACTATAAATTAAACCTACAGAGATTAAACTGAGAATGTTTATAGTGTCTTGCAGAAATATTATCCATAATATTCTAGTGTATTGCAGAACTATTATCCTTAATATTCCAGTGTTCGATCTGCTTTATTAAAGTTCACAATAATCATCTTATTTGTACTACTTATATTCTCTCCAAAGTACTCCGAGTCTAGCCTTCTTATTTAACCCTTGCGCCGCTTCTGTTTGTAATCTTTCAATCCATTGTAGTTCTTTAATCTGTCGGTAATATCTTGAATTGTCTCTCATTGTTTCTAATATTGTTACCCTCATGTCCTTTTCTGAATGGCCATTACTGGAGAAATGTCCTCCTACCGGTTTGTTCGTCTGTGTCTTACATATGCAATATGTTATTTCATTCTTTCATTCAGTGATCGCCCTGTCTCTCCAACATATACAAACCGTTCACATCTTAGACAGCCTATTCCATATATTAAGTTCCATATTTTACATTCATTTTGTAATCTATTCACACATACGTTCAGCATTACATCTCGTATTTCAATTCTTCTTGTGCACATTTCACATACCAAGCAACCTTCCCTACATGTTTTTTCCATGCTGACTTGTCTTCCATTTAATGTTTTATTTAATTTTCCATGTACTAGAAAATCTCCTAGATTGCGATCTCTCCGAAAAGCAACCATCGGCGGTTGTCTAAAACACTCACTCATTCTCTACGACTGCTGTAGTAAATTCATGTTCTTTCGCATTATCATATTTATATCCGGCAACTGGCTTCCATATGTTATAACAAGCGGGACTCTTTCCATTGTCTGTTTGTCTTTGCCCTTAACTTGGAGTAGTGATTCCCTCTTCTGGTTGTCTGCCCTTTGAAGCTGGTTTTCTAGAAATTTCCCACTATACCCTCTTCGTCTCAAGTGTCTTTTTTGGTAGAAGCTTATGCGATTTGTATTATTTGAGAAAGGCCATAAGGCCGAAACGTCACTAAAAGAGTGAAATCAACTGTGTTTAATGTTTATATCCCATCGGATATTTTAAAGATGTGTTACGTTTATATTAAAAAAGTGTTCTTTAATACGACCTTTCGCATACTATTTTTCCGATTCTAAAGAAAACAAGCTAAAGATTTTGGTTATATAACAACTGTCTATAAAGTAAAAACGCGAAACCTCATTTGAAACAATTGACTGCTGAAGTGACATTAAAATCATACCAGCAGGATTGTAACTTTCCTTTGATTTATATTGAACTTCGGTAATTCATTTTCATCTAGATACGAACAGAACGCTACAACCATTTACACTTCTTCTCTAGTCATTATATCTTTCATTGATATATTCATTTTATACAACAAAAAGTGTGTATTTCTTATAGAAATAATACTTCTCTTTTCATCCAACTTCAATGTAACCAAATTACTCAGTAAAATTGATTTAAGCACCCCGGTCGGTCCCTTTTGCCTACAAGGTGGTAACTATCGGGTTTGATGCTTTTGTGAAAAGACTTATCACAGATTAGTTCTTACATTTACACTTGCTTACATGTGAATATGTTTGTCTTGTGCCGTTTCAAATTTTTGTATATGTTGCAATGCTCATAGTAATTTGTCATATATTCTTAATTAAGGATACATCTTAACTTGAACAGTTTTGTTTTTCTTTTCACTGCTAGCATTTGAGAATCGCCAACCCCGCCTCCATACAGAGTGCTAGATTATTGCTTTGCTAAACCGGTTCAATCACCCCAGTTGGCCTATTTTTCCGAGTGATCGTTCCAAGGCGGCATGTGTTGGGTTTTCTCCATTTTGTATTTCGTCTCGTCAGAGATTTGTTATTTTTACAACTGATGGCATGTGAATACCTTTATCCTTTCCTTTTCAAATTCTAATGTAGGTTGCTGCTCCTTGTCATATTTTCTTATTGTGAAAGATGCAATGTTGTCCCGAAATATTTTTCCGCCGTTCGATGCGCTGACGAAACCTTCACATATTCAAAAATCATCAGCACTGGTTAAAAAACTACCGAGGACAACCATTAACAAATATGTTACATTCGTTTATGATCTTATCAGCAAATTAAATAAGTACTTTTTATTAAAACAACACCATTTTGTTCTGACGTTAAATGCTTCATTTTTAGTTTAAGCATGGTCAAAACTATACAGCTAATTAAAGATAAAGCTATTTAAAGACAATTAGTCAAGGTATGTTCTTTTAAACCTTTTTAACGCAGTTATGGGTATATTGTGCAAGTTTAGCCTGCTGTTTCTTCTTTTTGTTTTAAACTGGATATGGTGATATTAACCAGAGCAATGTTAATATATATATATATAATTATATATATAACATGGATTTTACAGGTAATAAAGCAAACTTTCCTTTAAATAGGCGCATATTTTTTAAAGTAAACAGGTAAAATGTATCTGTGGTTGCAATATAAAAATATTCATGTAGTTAGAGTAAAAACGATCTTTGATAACAGGCATCCTGCGATAGTGAAAACATGCTCAGAACAAATACAAGTTAAGGTAACCCAGACAATAAAGAGTTGATATTATTACTTAGATCACCCAGACAGGAGAATGATGCCTGGTTTCACACGTGCTGATCTGTCGCTGCCTGATATGTTTCTAACAACAGTATTGCATTACGTTCATGCCATAACACACATATCCATCTGTCAGACTAGGTCTCGTGTTGATTAGAAATTGAAAAACAATCCAGAAAATGCTACCAGATTACACAAAATGTTTCGCCATTTAGGTTCTCGTATTGATATGTTAGCTACTTCGTCTTTGTATGACTGCAAATGCAACTTTCAATAAACTATTACTTATCATACAAAGCTACTTGGTCAACTGCAATAAGCTACAGGTAAATTTTATTTGTTATTATTAACTTACTGAGTCCATGATACGAGTGTAGATAGCAAGCGAAAACATTACATAACGTTTAAATGTACACACTTATTATATTCAGTGCATAATTATTTAGTTTCTTACAGTGTATACTATCAGCAATTCTGAAGTATATAGCCGCAACGGGGACTAACATAGAAAGTCCTAACTCGCATGTAGATTAGAAGAAGTAGAAGCGTTAGCTTTCTTTCTATATAAGACATGTAAAGTGATGTAGAGGTGTCAAGACTATTTCTTTATAAGACAAATATTTACACAAAAATCAGTTGCGTCAGTGTATCTTGTGATACTGGAATTCGTAAACCCTCAGGATGCAGGGCTTTTTATTCGACATTGAATAAATGTGGCGGTCCCCGTGCATGTAATCTATGTTGTCATTTAATTAATCCTATAAGGATTGTTACGTGTATTACCTTTGATGAACATTGGACTTTGGTTCCTCAGTTCCATCTTTATATAAACAGGATGCTACAACCATTTATTCGTCTCTGGTCATGTTTGTTCATGATTCAGAAAGCTACTTTCATTTATTGTCAACTATTTCTGTGAAGTTTTTTAAATCGAAATAATACCATATACTTTTCTAAACACTTTGTGGATATTATTTTTCAATGACGTTTTTACTTTCGTCATAACTTATTAAAGAAAATATCAGCGCTTGGATATTTTGCAATCAAATAGATCGTTTTTCTTTTCATTGCTTGCATTTGAAAAACTCGCCAGGAAGTGCGAGGTTAGAGCTCTGTTAAAACCGTTTTAAGCACCCCAGTCGGTCCATATTGCCGACTGACCGTTCCAAGGCAGTAACTGTCTGGTTTGCTCTTTACGTTAAATGACTCATCCCAATTTTGTTCTTACTTTTTGCATGACTTTGTCTAATATATTCTTGCATGTGAAATACCTTTGTTCTGTGCCTTTTCAGAGTTCGGTATATGTTGCAATGCTAATAGAATTTTGTCATATATTCTTACTATTGATTTAATCATTAAACAAGATAGGTGAATACTTGCGAATTGTGGATATCATGGTCATTTTAAAAACCGGGTACTGCTTCAAAAGCTATTTGCGATTGTATTCCTACATCATAAGGGAATAAGAAAAATTTATATAAGAATTACTGCAGATATTATAATCCGAACTAAGACAAGACAAAGACAACCAGAGTAAAAGTGTCAAAATCACAGAGACGAGATAACACGCAAAAAAGGAAACAAAACAACAGCTACTGCCTTGGAATGCCCACTCGGAAAAATGACCGACTGGCGGCATATACTTGGTTTGTGGTGCGCTCCATATACGATATTCTAACTATAGATAATCCTTTCTTTTCTCAAATGATCCATCTGATTTACCCTCCAGAACTTACCCTTAATAAAGCAAATAACTGACATTTAAATGCAGCATTTCTAGACATTGAGATCAATATTTCCAATGACAACGTCTCTACTAAAATCTATGACAAGAGAGATGATTTCAACTTTAGTATTGTGAATTATCCATACCTTGATGGTGATTCACCTCGTGCTACCTCCTATGGTATTTACATATCACAACTTACAAGGTTTGCACGAGTTTGTACTAAAGTAGAAGATTTCAATGCTAGAAACCTGTTTATTTCTTCTAAACTGTTACAGCAAGGCTTTTGTTTTCATAAATTAAGAAAGGCGTTTTCAAAATTCTTTCACCGCAATGATTTTATTGCTTCTAAGTATAATAGCAGTATGAAAACACTTATGCAGAAAGGCATAAGCCATCCTGCATTTTATGGAAATGTTTTATACAAGTTAAAGAAGATCAAGGGTCTCAATAACTTTTCTGACCACTTTACAAAACTTATCAGAAAATGTATTGCAGACGGTTACAACCCGGGAATACTTCGATGTACTGCATTGCTTGCAATTGACCCTTTTACAGTCAAGAACTTGCATTGCTTTTAAATTACACGATGACCGGACAGGTCGTTGAGACTATATGAAAACAGTGACTTAAAGCCATAATTGGACAGTCACTGTTGGATTTCTTGTCTCTTCATCTCTCCAGTCGTGCCCTATATAGGTGGGACAACTTGAGCAGTCTCCACACCCTTTACGTGAGATTGCACAGTAGGTATAACATCGGGATTTTTTTAATCTTTATCATATATAATATGTCAACTGCGGATAAATCCTCGGCGTTTATAATATGTTTTTTAAACGATTAACTCTAAACAATACTACGTTTTATTTTGTTGATTTTCTAATATTCTATTGTTTCTTCCATATTGTTTACATTTCACTTTTGACACTTTTGGCATATGACGTCATGGCATTTATGACGTCGTTATATGGTTCTTATAATATATCAGCGCTTGTACTGCTTTATTTTATTTTAAACTACTCTCTCATTTGGAATTTTTTGGTTGCCGAGGCTTTTATCTACTGTAAATACTGTACATATGTTCATTATATCTGTTTTAACTCCCGATGCAGGTGCTTATTGTTAGTTGTGTCACTTTGACGGGATACTTTTATTTACACTGTTTGTTTGATAGAAAAACCGTCAGGAAGTGCGAGGTTGGAGCGCTCCACAAACCAGGTTTAAGCACCCCAGTTGGCCATTTTGCCGACTGACCGTTCCAAGGCGGTAACTGATGGTTTTTCTTTTTGTGTGTTATGTCTCGTCTCTGTGTTTTTTGTCACATTTACATTTACCTTGTCTGCCTTGGTCTGCAGGTAGATAAAATTTAAATATCTGTGAAAATTTTGATAGGACCTTTTATTATTTACCTAATATACTGACAAACAAAAATCTCTTATTATAATTATCTGTCAACATATGTACAATATGTATAGTAGATAAAAGTATTGGTTACCCAAATGGTCTAAACGAGAGATTAGTTTAATATAAAACAGCCCAAGTGATGACGCATCAGAAGAACAACTTAATGACGTCATACGATAAAAATGCAATGGCGTCATATATCACGTGTGTCAAAATGTGGGATTTAAAAGCACAATGAAAACCATCGAATTTTAGAAAAAAAAATCAACAAAACAAAATAAAGTATTGTTTAGAGATCATAGGCAATACGATTCATATTTGAGTAATTAAAAACCCAGCATTTATCCACAATTTGCATGTACAATTATAAAGGCAAACAAAATCACGTTCACAATAAAAATACAGAGGTTGCTCTACGGAATAATAAAGTAATACTTATTACTTATATGCAATTATTATATGACCTCAGTGTGAGTAATTTGAGAAAGGCTTTATGACGTCATTGGCGAATGTGGTGTTATCATTTGCAACGTCACGAAGATAAAAAGTTGTGTCTTTTTATTTTAATGTGTGTAATGAATCATAGTCGCAAGTTAGAACTCATCAAAATATAAACATTTAAACCCAACGACTTCTTGTTGTATTTTAAATATTAAAACTTTTGGTATCGAAAACGACTAAAGAAGCACTTTTGTTGTGTAGGTAAATAAGAAAAAGACATGTAAACGATTCTTCTCAGCTTAGCTTTCTCTTTACTTATTTCAATGGATAATTTTCATTTTTCAGCATCTCCCAGCCGCTTTATTACCACCATTGCTACATCAAACAAATGTATTTGAAGTGTGGTTATTCCTGTCATATACAATCACAAACGTTTCTCCAAGATAAATACCAACTATTATGGTTGCTAACTTTTGCCTGCGGCAGTGTTATTTTAATTTGATTCCAGCACCAACTAATATAGATTTTTGATGTTTTTAAATGATATCAACCTTCCGCAAACCGTTGACTACACATTTTCCTGTTTGCTTATATGAATATATGAGAGGGACCCAAGGGTTTTTCAACATATGAAAAATCATCAGACAAAGGTTCTAACATGTTTAATGTAAAAGTAAAAGATGAGGCGAGGCATAAGCTAAATTAAACCACACCCAGCCTTGTTACAGCCTTGGAACTGTCATTTGGCAAAAAGGCCGTTTAAATTGGCAATAGCTATGTGCGATCATCGACTTTTAGGTGTAGTAAGCCATTAACCTGCTTCCTTAGTAACATAAAATCAAATTTCCGGAAATAAATATTCTTTTGAGACTGAAATATAACAGGAAAAACTGTATCAGTATGTGCATCTTTTAGCTACGCTGTGGACTTTAGCACTCCATATTACAGACAAAATTGCGCCAATCCTACAGTGTGAGAATAGAAGTCATCTAATGCAAGCTGCTCCGTTTCATGCATAGACAACGCAGATGTTTTCTTGTTGATGCTGTAGGATTGGAACTAAGAAACTGTATAAAGCTTTAATATATACAACATTGTTGTAGGCAGCCATCTTCCAGTTCAAATTGTGGTTCGGAATGATAATACTAAAGTCGCATGAAATCACAAACAACCATGGAATAAATTTAGTTTGTACAGTATGACTAAGATGAATGCTGGTCATGATACAAGTGAAGGAGCAGTGGGCTACCTATTCCGCAAGGACGCGCGTACATTTTTCCATTACATTCATGATAACGCTACAGCGGTGTCTGCTTGTTTTAATATATGTAACAAGGTGTTTTAAGTTAGTTCTTTAATTTGTTTTTTCGTGAATAATTTGCTATGGATCTACTTAGATTTAAATAATAATTAATTTATTAATTATATTAATTCACATAGAAATATATTTTGTTTAAGAAATTATGGAAAAAATAGTATAATTCGTAAAACCGTATCTATGAAAAGGATATTACATTTCGACATACAAACTTTATGTTTAAAGTGAAAATTTTCAAAAGGAAAGCCTAACTTAATCTGCAAAAATAAAAAAAAAGATAAAAACTAAATGACATATCTCAGAAGCAGTAATTAAGAACTCTTGTGTAGTTACTATATTTAGCATTTAATGTTTATTTGGTTTTGCATCACCTTTTTGAGGTTTTAAATATGCTTAGTGGCATCATTCCCTTCAACCAGTGTACCTTGAATAAAGTTTTGCATTCTTATACTGCAGATGTCCTCTAGCGTGTAAATCAGAATATTTTACGGAATACATTGTGGGTTACAACTCGGATGACGCAATATCGCACCATTGATTCAACGCCTTGTACGAGATCAAATCGGCCTGTGAAAATCAATGCACCTTAGAATAATGGAAGTAGATCTAGTAAATATTCGCAAAATATCAATTGTTGATGAAAAAAGGCAAATTGGACTTGGGAGACCGATTTTTATCGGTCATGTAGTCTTAACAAAAAGGCCTGCGTAATCAAAATCAAAGCTTTGTTATGTAGATGCACTTATGATCTGGTCACATGGTAACAAAAACACTAACTTAGGAATCATTACTTCAGATTCAGCAACATTATGACTACCGGTGTGTCTTGCTTGCATATGTCTATGGTAATTGATACAATTAGAACCAAAATGAGCAAATATCAGGTAACCTTTATCAAATCTCATTTGGGAACTTACTTGCGACAGGCTGTTTTACGCATTGTGATAAAGAAATAGCGGATTGTTGCTAATTAGCATATCATAAATTGGTAGACTGAGACTGACGGTTTTGACATTCGAACATGAAAGGTATGATCTAAAATGTGCTTAAACTAAGTATAAGAAGGAGTGGAATAATTCCTTTTTGTTCTTATATACATTAACTTATAATATACAAAACAATTAATGTAAGTCGTTATGTATAACGCGGGACTGTTAAAAACATACATTTATTTAAAAAGAGCAAACCTAAAACGTACTGATAAACAGTTAAAATAGTGATGCACATAAAGTACATGTAACCTGGTCCTTTTGCAAAGCAGTCTACCAGTTTCGCAATATTAAGCATACTGTGCATGTAAACTATTTATTGAACGTATGCAATGCGAACACGCCTATCCTGTTGTGACTAAGTACTCAATATTTGCGACAATTGAACAAAAGATCAGATCCATACAAGAGTATCGTCCCACTCTAGGGTTTAATCACACTATTAGCGACATTTGAGATTATCCTTTATGTGTAAATTACATACAATTGTTTTCATTATACTTATCCCCATACATTGTTCACACAATTATATTTGAAACCGTTAATGCTTTACGAGGGGCATTTATAAAGTATTAATCAGTGTGATTTTTTAACGTTAATCCGAGCGTAATTGGTACATGTTATGGAAAGATTAGACTCTCCTCTACAGTTACGTGCACGAGGAAACCGGGAAAACCTACACAGTGAGAGCAATGTTTACTTGAATCGACTACGGTCAGGTACACTGCAGTTAAAAATGGCAGATACAGAGAACAATTCTCAAGATGAGCAAAGAGCGTATTGTAAAATACGCGCATTGCTTGGCGTTGCTGCACCTGATATTAAATCAGACTTAGACAAGGTTTATGGGGACAGTGCCCTATCGTATGCCACAGTTAGAAGATAAGTCCGTCTATTTACCTCCGGTAGAGAGGCGATAAAAGATGAGGCCCGTCCTGGCCGTCCAGCTACAACAATGAATGACGGAAATATTGCCGCTGTTAAAAAAAGCTGTGGAAGATGATGCCCGCTGCACAGTGGATAAGTAATTTATGTTGCAATAATTCGTCATCGGTTTTTCAAATATTAACTCGCGTGTTAAAGCTACGCAAGGTTTGCGCCAGGTGGATACCCCACCTTATCACTGAGGACCAAAAACGGGAGCGCGTGCGAATTGCGTCACAGCTGCTCGATATATACAAGAATGCTGACCAAAACCGCATGAATGAAATTGTGACTGGCGAGGTAACATTAGTATATTTTTATGAGCCTGACAGTAAAGAAAAAAATAAGGTGTGGGTCGGTGAAATTGACGAACGGCCCCAAGTTGCCTGTAGAGCTCGCACCTTAAAACGCATTATGTATGCATAATTTTTTGATTGCCAGGGAATGGTGGCTCGAATTCCTATACCAGAAGGCAAGAGTGTTACTGGAATATTTTACCGAGATTCGGTTCTTTCTGCTGTTGGAAGCCACTATACTGCCGCCCGTCCCCGTACCGGCGTACGCGGAATCAAGCTCCTTCATGATAACGCACCTGCCCACAAGTCAGTGGTGGTAAAGTCGTATCTTAGCGACAACAGCATTGACACTTTACCACACCCTGCATATAGCCTCTGATCTTGCTCCGTGCGATTTTTTGGTTGAATCCTTATATCAAGAACTACATGAGAGGTTGACGTTTTGAATCTCGGCACGCCGTCGGCAGCGCGCTTTTCCAGTGTCTAAACACTATACCTAAAAAGAGCTACCGAAAAGCATTTTCCGATTGGATTCATCGCTTGGAAAAGTGCATCAAGTCAAAGGGGAATACTTCGAAGGGTTGGTCTAACAATTTCTGCAGAAATATTACGTATACGACTAAAGCGCCACACTGATTAATACTTTATAAATGCCCCTCGTTAAGAGAATCGAATAAACATTTCACAATCATAAAAGTTTATTGATGCATTATTAAATAACATATTTCTGGTACGTCTGAATATAAGATTATATCTTTATGGCATTGTCTTTTAACTACGTTTCTTTTTTATGTATCTTATATCGCCACATTTTGTAATATCGAAACGCAAATTGCCATTATAATTATGGGTGTGTTTCAAGAGACTCTTCTCATGAACGGTCGAGGCGAGAGACTTAATGAGAGTAGGTCTTTCTGCTAAACTTTGCTGCGACATGGCTCTACCCAGATATTTGTAGCTAAACTATATTATAGCTATACTATATGTGATGGATAAAATACGTACATAAATAATTTGTTTAATACTCACTATAATTGTATAAAATGTCAAAAGGAGTAATATATGCATCGAATATTAACAGAATTTACTTGGTACGCTTAGCCAATGACAGCTAATATGTTGATGGATGAAAGACTTGGTTGTTGTCATCTTTATACCGTGGTTGAGGTTCTTATATGATTAATGTTCCGATAACGTAAAGTAGCACAAAACTTCAGCAAAATCCCCTACAGATGAGTATAAATCCTTTAGAGGTTTCCTAACGAAGGTATTAAACTTCAGGAAATACTGACTTTTTCGGCGGAAATGGCACTTGATGTCAGTATTTAACACATTAATTTAATTATAATTGATATTATGATGACATTTTTACCATGCTTTTATTCTGACATGACTAACAAATTACCTGCTAAATCATGGCTATTTTTTATTTGAAATTTTCATTAAGAACAATTCCAGCCATCTTTTGTATCAACGTATACCTTCCCATGTGATGGAGACAATTTACTTAATTTAAGAAAATGCGTTAATAAACAGTTTTTTACCCTTAAAATTGTAGTTTACCAAATTAAGAAGAAATGCATCTTTGCAGCGTGTCAGTAGCTTTTCATTGAACAGTTCTATGTTGGTGTAATTTCCAATACAATATATGTAAAAAAGTAACATCCATAGATCTTTGCCATACTTTCGTATTTAAGTGTAAACAATATGTATCTTTGAGCTCATGTGTCAGTAATGTGTCCCAATTCTTGTCTGTTCTTGTATTTAGATATGGTTAATTTTTATATCTTCCATTGCTTATTATTGATAGTCATACGTATTGAATTTTGTTGTTTCTTTCTTGTAATACATTCTAGGTTTATTAAAGTTTTTATATGACTTGAAGGGGCGTACTTTTTATTTGTGTTTACAGTAGCTGAATCACTATTCCATGGATAATTTGTATTTCATCTTTACTTGTAGCACATTTTCACAAATCAAACTGTAGTTCATAACAATTTGTGGAGCAAATGTTAGTTTTATATGTGTTTTAGATGTAAGGATATCCGATTGGATAATGCAAATTACGTCTGGCTCATAAATAATTAAAATTGCTCTGAAAAATTCCGAATAGTTAACGATAGTCTAACAACCCACTATATGTTAACAATAATTGCTTCAACATGGACCATTTATAAAGTGCATGTAATACGTCATACCTTGTTACATACCGGCAGTGGCATACACGCATGCTCATATATCAACAACTGTTTTTTTTAAATCACATTAAATACGTGACATATATCAAGTCCAATTACGAATCCCTTCAATTGTTCTTCCGACAACATGTCCATCGACGTTGAAATAAATGACGTTGATAATAGCGCAGAAAAGTCGACACTAGAATGCCGAGTTTGTCTATAATTTTTGTAAAATTGAGCACAGAGATTCTATTTTTACATTATTTTCCAGCGGACTTTGATGCTCTGCATCAACCTTTTTTGCATGCCAATTTTAATAAGATTACGTTTTCGAGACAGTCTTCGCTCCACACAGTATTGGCTATTCCTTGCATATTAAAAACTATTTAAAGAATTAAGATGCGACTTAAAATCATTGAATAAAACTATATTTAAACACACCTGAATAAAATATGTATTTACAAGTGAGAAACACGTCCATTATTTTATAAATAATTATCTTCAAAATAAAAATATCTTTATTCCCTTATACCAGTTCATACAGGCTAGCAATGCATTTCCGTAAACTTTATACAAATGGCCACAAGTAATTACACACATTTACAAATAATGTATTCACTGAGCAGCAATGCAACCATATATTACCATATATGCAAATGTTTATCTGCGGAAATTCATTTGGTAAGGACTTTTTTTCTTATTTTCATATTTATATGAGACATTATTTTGAGTAACATGTGACTTTTCGATCAAATATCTTAAATCGAATATATTGTATCATGTATTGTCGTTCTTTTGACGAAGCTTCTACGTTTCTTTCAGAATGAGTATTTTATGGAAATTCACATAATGAACACAAACGCAGGCATATTTGCATAAAGGATTGCTTTTTGCAATTTGAACATTCTATTTGACAAACAGACAAGAATATTAATAAATGGGGTAGCAAATTCATAGTTTGATAAACAGTTTTATACAACCACTCATGTACATAGAAGACATTAGGATATGTATAACACTTACTTCATATATCTAAAATGACATTTACACCAGAAAGGAAATATGGATTTTTACCTATTAAGTAGTATCCTGTATTGTTCTGAGTTTGTATCGTCTTTATAAACAGTTATCAAACATCATTTTAGTCAGAAATTACAACATATAGTCATGCATTCTTCACATATGAATCAATAGTGTGGTCGCTACGGTAACCTCCATAATGAAAATTGACATATGAATTGATGATATATTTGCACGTGATAACACTTATGAGTTACACTTATGAAGTATGCTCCGAAACAATCATGCCATACAATAACGAATAATGGCACCATTGTAAAAGTTTAATTGTTTTGTTTATACTTACACAGACATAATTCACCGTAAAATATAACAAATAACATCATTTCATTTTTACTGAATAATTACCCTTGAACGACTTCATGGTGGGTCCAGGCAAGATTCACATAGTGTTCTGGAACAGAAACATGAAGGTGACAAAACAAGTGATAATCCTGTGATGGCCTGTGTATCTGGGTTCAACAAGTTTTAAATGTCCGCCAGTTGTAGCGTGTATAATTATACACAGCACTTTTCTTTATCGGGGAAGTCGTCGGTTTATTCGGACATATGATTAGGAAATAATCCTTTGGGGAAGAACCAACTGTAACTCGTCAATTGTCACAGCCGTCGGAAGCAACGGGTGTCTGCTTGTGCTACATTCTCTTTATTTAACGGTACCTCTCACCAACCAATAACGTGAGAATAAATATTACACGGCATATGTGTATATAGTACACTTTGCCATTGCATGATATGCCCTTTGTTTCTACATAATTCCCCTACGATCTGTGATTCCATTAAAGATTCCGAATACACACTTCGTATGTTTACGTTAAGTATCAGCATGAAAAGAACACTGGCTATAAACTAGTTGACTCTTTGAAATCATCCAAGTTAATTATGACACGTTTGCCGTTCATATTTGGCGTACATGGCGTCGACTCGTCGGGACTGTCTTCCTTTTGAGCTGCCTCCGTCATAGCTGACAATTTATGCTGGAGATGGCGGTTGCCAATCTTCATATTACGGTGTTTTAGAGTCTCAAGTTGGGTGTATAGCCGCCTGAACTCCTCCTGGCGAGATAAAATTTTCAAAATTATGTTATAATAAGTCATACACATTTTCAATATTTATACACCTAGATGATTCAATTAAAGAAGTCTGCATTTCAATGATGACATACAGACTTATAAATTCGCCTTTATCTACTATTGCCAGTAGATGGAAATAGGAATTGCCGAGACTGGCAGGAAGGACAAAAACAATCGTGAATATGAGGAAAGATAGTTGAGTTTGCGATATGCACATATGAGCTTGTTGCAATAAGAATATGACACAGTCCTATGAGTATTGCAACATATACCAAACTCCGACAAAGGCACAGAACAAAGGTATTTCACATGCAAGTCAAGCGAAAAGTAAGAACAAATTTGTGATTAGTCATTTAAGGTAAAAGAGCAAACCCGACAGTTACCGCCTTGGAACGGTTAGGCGGCAATATGGACCGACTGGGGTGCTTAAACCGGTTTTACAGAGCTCTAGCCTCGCACTTCCTGACGAGTTTCTCAAACGCAAGCAACGAAAAGAAAAACGATCTATTTGAAAACAAAATGTCCATGCGCTGATATGTTCTATACGTTATGACAAAAGTAGTGACGTCATCGAAAAATAATGTCCACATAGTGTTCAGAAAAGGAATATGGTTTTATTTCGATTTGAAAAACAACACAAAAAATGGTTGTCCACAAATAATATTAACTTTCCGAATCATGAACAAACATGACTAGAGACGAATAAATGGTTGTAGCATCCTGTTCATGTGAAGATGGAATTAAAGAACCGAAGTTCAATGTCCATCAAAGGAAATACTCGTAACAATCCTTATAGGATGAATTAAATGACAACATAGATTACATGCACGGGGAGATTTTTTACGACCGCCACACTGCACAAGTAACATTGTTTTGATTATGAATAAGAATATATGACAAAGTCCTATGAGTATTGCAACATATACCAAACTCCGAAAAAGGCACAGAACAAAGGTATTTCACATGCAAGCCAAGCGAAAAGTAAGAACAACTTTGCAAAACAGATACATCATTTAAGTGTTTTAGTATGATAGAGGATTCTTAAAATAACACAAATCCAATTATTTACATTAACATAAAATCGTATGCTTCAATATTATTTCCCTTTTAACTGATTCCCGACAAAAAAGTTTGGCATTGGTAATGTAATATTAATGAGTTTATTTTATGCCATTTAGTTACGCTGAGTACGTGTCAGCAAACAGCCTTTTGTAAACTATCTCACTGTTTGTTTTCAGTGTTAAGAGTATCGTCTTAAAAATAAAAAAATATAGCACAAATAACATTTACAACTTTTATAGTAGTACAATCGTTTGCATTACATGTTTCCTTTTTTAAATTTACGTCTGAAACGGGACTTTGAGCCATTGATGTATTCATTTTGAAACATAAAAAGTGTCTTAGCCTAGATTCAGGCTCTGTTATTTTGCTTTGAGGTCATCGAATATAGGCGCATTACACTCGAGATCGAAAAACTGGATTCCATGCGCAGAGTAATACATTGCAGCTTGACAAGGAACCTGGACAAAACGTGTGTCCTTTAGCTGGTAAGGCATCTGTAGTTGAAAGAAGACCAGCAACAATATATGTGTTTAATTACAAACAATATTTTTAGTAAATATGAACAACCGGATGTCGTTGACTCCGTGCAGCCAATGCCGCTAATAGTTATTATAACGCTGGAAAAAGTATGTCATTCATGCAGTCTTAATGTTCTCCTGTTGAAGAGCTATAGACAGGTCAACGAGTTGAAGATTCCCTAGCAATCATAGATTCATGCTTTCGTACGTATATACAATCAACCGATAAAAGTGTTTTGTTTCGATGTATGAAGTCAGGTATGTAGTCACGTGATCTAGATGACAAAGACATATTTGCAATCACTTGTTGACTATGTTTCATACATTTGGATACCTGTTTGAAACTCTAATCGGTGGATTAGACATTATTTTTATCGTTTAAGATAAAAGAAAAAATATTTAACTGTATTCGTTATAGTTATTAATTTTGTACGAGTAGCTATGCTACTTTTGCATTTATTTTTTTCAAAATATTAAATATCCGGTTACTATGTTTGAATTGAAAATGCATCTAATCGCAAAGTAGGAACAAACGTGGCAAAATATATTATTGCAAAAACTTGTATTTGTTTGTTTTTATTATACATACATACATACATATATATATATATATATATATATATATATATACTGTAAATTTATGAAGCTACTATTACAAAAGGTTAACAAATATTATCATATAACCCTACACACATTGTCGTATTTTGTATGGATGCTTTCAGTGTCATGACGACATAGACCTACTTGTATATCCTTCTCTAACAGACTTTCTGATTCACCGTCGTCCGTATTCTTCTCGCCATACTTGTCGAAAGTTGAGTTCACCTGTGACGTGATTGTGTCTGTATTAATTGTGGGCGTTTTGGGACCGCCGAACGCAGACCTAGAACCTTTCGACATCATTGTCGTGTGTTGTACCTCGTTGTTCTTACCTCTATACTTGTACACAAGGTATGCCTGCAAGAGTAGGAACTTAAGTTTTAAAATTCCATGAAAATCTTTATTTTGGATTTCTTTTATTTAATTCCATTTACAATCTTATGGTTCAAAGCTTTTGAAATGGTACACAGTATTCATCGAAGTAGACCTGCAATAACATTACGGAAGTACAATACGTTTAACTGTTTTTCAAACTGCGGGTTAAACTAAAAGCAAATTTACTTATGCTATGCTTTCGGTAAAAGGATTCGATCGTGATAACGAGACGTCAAGCACAGATCAAAAAATACAGTTAAATAGTGCATAGTAATTAGCATAGATAAAGTACGTGTATCTGCTAACCTTGCTTCCGAAAAGAAATGCCAATGTGACAGTGGTTGTGAGGTTGGAATGAATGAAGAGAACGAGGTAAAGAAGATCTGGGTTGGCGGGAAACGGGTCCTGAAGGAAGATCCTGAAAAAGACGCGTTTTGCGTTTTACAACAAACTGAACCTTCAAATCAATATTATTTCCTTATACCTCAGTATGTCACATTATATTAAGTTGAGACAATAAGGAGAGTGTAACCGAGTGGATGGATATTGGACATGCTGGAAATGGATGACTATTGGGTCAATCGACAATGTCCTTTCAGTAAGATGGAGTGTTTCCTTCCCGCAATGATTACAAAGTCGATACCCGATAACAGTTGGTCCAATACTTCTGCCACATAAGTTACGCTGGGCTTTACGATGGTCAAACTGATTAGGTTTGGCACACGACTCTAAAGAAAGAGATTACATCTTTATGGTAGCTATTGCTTTCATGCATGAAAAAAATTAAAGTCGATTATGAACATCGAAATAAGTGATCTCGTATGAATAAATATTAATTTTAGACAAAAAATTAACACCACATTAATCTGGCGTCTTTATATCTTAACGTTTATATTTGATCTTTATCAGAACCTTGATTTTCATGAATTAGTGATAAATTGCGATATATAGTTCATGGTAATGCAGATATTCTATCATAATCACTAATGATTTTTATCTGGGTATCTTTTTCTATATTTAACACAAATCTGTCAAAGTAATACAGTTCACTGACGTACGGGAAAAAACGACTGCTTTATTTGCTCACAACAAACAATGAGAATAAGATCACTTTTTTGCACGTACTATTAAATCTCACAAAATTATTACGTAAGCAAATGTGATACTCCGTATGTTGTTATTACACCAAGAGAGCGAGCGATGATCACTGAGAGATTTGAACTAAAAGTACTCATTGAATAACGAATGAAGGCTTCTGTTGCAATTAGAACATGTCATCTGAACATCACCCTGGCTTCTTCCCCAATGTATTATACAGTCTGCACCAAATAGGAATGTGTAGGATATCTGTTAACTTGAGGTTCCTTCCCGTGTCACGAATACAATCAAATCTGCACGTAATACGTAATGCATAAAGTTGTTTGATGACAGTTGTGTATTTATGGAGATATTAAGTCGTGGACTATGAAGAGAACTATCCTAGTTTCGGACGTTGTAGTATTTTGTTTAGATTTCGCATAGGCGGTAAAAGACTCTCCTTTGAAGGGACAACAAAGAAATCTATAGTCATTCTTATTCTCCGAGATAAGTGAGTTTCCATTGTCTTAGCTTTGAAATTAGGTACAAAGAATTTACAGCAAAAGCTGTTGATGCCCACTGACAAAAGCACGTGCTTATACTTTTGGTGTTTTCTTCCGAAATTGACAATTAATTCCTTGAATTATAAAAAATATATATATACAAATACCAAACAATTAAGAATTATCATACACAGCATTTAACATGTTCTTCAAAGTCCATGTATTAATATAATTGAGTTGCTTTTAATTAGATCATATTATGAAAAAAAGAAAAATTAAATGTACTTATTTGTTTAACTTAACAGTTTCAACAATAAATGCTTCACCAGACTGTTTGGTGTAACAAACATTTTGCTTGAAAAATAAAAGTAAACAATAATCCCTTAATATGAGTGGACATTTTAACAATTTTGCCCGCCCAAACTTTTGGATTTTCATGGTGAAACAGGGAAGCAAACTAAATATATATTTCGACCAATGGCTTTCGTTATTGTTCACATATAAGATAATATAAGACTATTCAGCCAGTTGTGAGAGGAAATATGGCTGTGTGGTTTGAGAATCACGACAAAAATTAAAGGTTTAACAAGGATGAGTCAATCACTATAACATTAAATATACATATATAAACCATAAAAACATACCGAGACATGCATAGAGGTAACCACCAACGGCTTATACCTGTTTCTCATGATCGACCTGTATCCTTGAACTCGTTTCCGAAACGCTTTAACTTTTACCGTTTAGTTTTTAATATTAAAACTGGAACGCTAAAGATACAATTGTAAAATTACAAAACTACTTACAAACAAAATGCCTAACAAAATGTTAATCTTCTATTAAATAAGGATTTTCAGTTAAAATTTAAAAGAGTATATTTGTATATAAATATTTTATATCTTGACTTTAGTTTTCTTTGTCTTTGATCAACAGTGCTAGCCATCGGGAACATATGTGATGCAGAGGAAGATGCAATATGTGACAATTGTCATGGGTTTTATCATTTTGTCAGATCAAAACTGACAGCCAGACATGTAATTTTGTCTATCGTGAAATTTAAATATCAAGTGTATAAATAAACGACCATTTTCTAAGACCTATGATCTCGAAAGGCCGAAAGTGTTTGGAATGACAACGTTAAGCTGTAAGTGTTTTTATTTAAAACAAAAAAAAACTACACCAAAACAAAATAGAGCAGTTACATATAGTGTAATGGTGTAAGCAATTACTCTATACACAATTTGAGGCCATATTTTCATAAATAAACACTGAATATAGAATTGTTTAACAAATGTATTTACAAAAATGTAAATGAGAGTTAATATTTTAATTTAAAAAAACACTTCAAACGGTTTTTAAAAAGAAGAACTAAGAATAAGCATGTTTAAATATGTGGCGTTTCCTCTTTTCCTTACGTTAAAACTTCTAAGAGACAACTAACCGATTCTATCAGTATTGCTAAAAATACATAAGGCAACTATTATTACAAAGATAAGAGGAACTTACATGGAGACATTTAGGAAGAGAGACAGTAAAGTCTCGTTATATATGGCCCAGCTGATGAAGCGGCTCTCGTTAAATTCTGATGGGGCCTTTCTTACCACGATACACAGCCGGATACCCCAGAGTAGGAACAAAAGCTCCGCTAAAACAACAGAAATATTAGTTTTGATTAGTTAAGGATTAATATGGTCCAGAGGGAAAGTATTTAAGGAAATGTGATAAAGTCCTATGAGCATTGCAACATATACCACCAACATTTGAAAAGACACAGAATAAAGGTATTCACATGAAAATGATGACTCATTAAACACACAGAGCAAACCCAAGAGTAACCGCCTTGGAACGGTCAGTCGGTAAAAGGGACCGCCTGGGCTGATTAAAACAATTTTTACAAAGCTCTAACCTTGCACTTCCTGGGGTGTTTTTTTTTCATATGCAATCAGGCGATTTAAGTTTTTGTCCATTAAGAGTTACAAACATATTAATTGTAATGTTGTAAGACGACTTCATGAGAAACACTTTTAATTTCAATATTATAAAGTTATGAAAAAGTCAAGAATACAATTTCATTTCTTGAAGAATGTTGACAAATATTGATGGAAAGAAGACTAAAAAAGTCTATTAAACCCTCACATACTCAGAGATGCTCTTATTACATGAACGATTTTTGCAGCTTATGTATAGCTTTGACAATGTTTTAAAATAATAACATTAAGACAAATGTGTCATTTAAGACGAGAACTGAAAACAAATTAATCAAGATGCAGTAACTAGTTCAGATTTTAGGCTAAAACAAAGAATGAGATACCAAAAGTAAGATATCTCATTATTTGAACTGTTCGTAATATTGGCCGCGTGTAATTATAAAACATTATTGTCTACACAATATTTCTGTTGCATAAAGGTTTCTAATGTATAAATTTCAAAAGGATGAATAATGAATATCATAGGTCATCAATCCTGAATTTTAAATCAGTGGCATACATGAATTGTACGTACATTCCATCGGCATGATCATCTATATGCTTTACTTACAGATAGCTGCAGAATGGTCCCACCAATCTGATGAACACTGAAAGGCTTTCAGTCCAGTCACGTGTTTACCTGACAAAGAATCAACATATGTACACTTATAACTGAACGACGTTATTTTCTCTTCTATCAGCAATTAAAAATGTGAGATGTGAGCTTTCCTCTCCTGCGATACCCTTTGGTGTTCAACTATTTTCAAGTAATAGTTGATTCAACTTTTCAGACATTTTTTACAATACTAGATCATAGCTAATTTTGAAGAACAACGTCCACGGGATGACATAGCCATAGACCTAAAGCCCAAAGCAATGCACATGGTACTGAATTAGAAAAATAACAAAAATACGGTCAAAATCCAAAAGTTGTCGGCTTGGAACGATCAACGAAATGGCCAAACGGAGTGCTTTAACAGCTTTTCAGAGCTCTGATGTCGCAATTACTAAAGGTTTCCCAAAGAAAATTGAATTCATTTGAAACAAACACAGCATGTTGACCTTTTTCAGATCGTATTTATTAAGTCTAAATAAACCATTAATGACATCATTTGAAACAAATGCGTCCAGTCCATAATGTGTTCAGGGAGTAGTGGGGATATAAGTGCTATAAAACATGCTTTTCCTTAATACATGTTTATCTAAACAGACAAAAACCTGTTATTTGGTTATCATACATGTTAATGGAAACATATTATAAGTACATCGTGGACTTCCGGACATATTATTAGAAAGCAAGTACCTTCCATACTACTTTGTTCAATTTTATGTTAAAATGTAAGATTCGCTTCAATGTGATAATGAGATACTTACAATACACCAAAATCTCTCTAGAGAGACATATTCTAGCTTGACTATTTAACTACGGTCTTAATCGTCCATTCGCTTCCTTAACGTCAACATCGCGTGAGTTACTTGAACATTGTAACACAGATCGCGTGAGTTTATTGAACATTCTGACACAACTCGTGACATCACAGTCATGCATGCATCCAAGCTGTTGTCTTCATCGAGCGTGCAAGTCCTTCCACTGCTCAACAATTGTTTACACATCATGTGATATGATAAATTCTGTTCGTCAGTTTTCATCAGAAAATAGCAGACGGCATGTAATTGCATTGTGTATGTTCCAAAAATCTGTACACATTGTTTTTGTTATTGGTAGCTTTTAGCTCAAATGAAATTCATCAATTAACTTAGTCAATAGTTAGGCACATTGTTCTATCCTTTGGGCCTTATATAAACCGTTAATAATATTTTTACTTTCTTTTTTATACACATAAACAAATTGACACATGTTTTATTACTCTTCAAAGCGGTAAATTTAGTTTACAAACTAACCGAATGTTAAATCGAGCAGAATTATTTTTGTTTGCTTATAAGAAACAACTTTATTAAGAGAGAAAGTTTAACAGTGAATTGCCAAATGATTAAAACTTAAGCATTGTTCGGATTACATTTCTGACATTCTCTCATAGTATCAAGTAACTGTTTTGTCGAGAATAACGCAATTTACCATTTGTAAAATTAAAGGGACCAATTTACTTAAGTTAAAACTCAAATTATGCCGTTTCCTTTTGTGTTTTAAGGTACACTATTAGTTGAAATTAAAGTTGACTGTATTTACTGCGAGGGAACAGCTTAAATGTACAATATGGCCACTTTGTGAGGATTTGTTCCATAATGGTAAAAGTGCGGAAATAAATTGGAGAGTTGTAATGGGATGGACAAAAAGGTTTTAGTCGTCTGTAAGTATATGTGACAAATAGTCCATGGTTGTTCGTCGAGATGCTAGCATTTCAAGAACTCGTATTCAATTTATGTGCAAGCCAAATGTAATTCATTGTATATTTGGCATAAACGGAAAACCTTATATAAATATTAAATTAAATATTTCATCAATATAACCGAATGTGTTCCTTTTAGATAATGTGGGATTATTTGCGTTATCTTTTTAAATATGACCACAGTCAATAATTGCATCTATTTCTACACATATAAAGCAGTTTAGCTGCGTGTCGTTAAACATTGGTCGAACTCATTTAAGCCACGCAATAGCTTCGCCGAAATCTCGTTGTCTGCCTGCGATGATTATCAATTATAGTTGCAAATAGTGTATATCTGACAGATAAATTGTTGATGCTCATTGCATTTACTGCATGAATGTGTTAAAGTTTCGAGAGATGAACGAGGCTCATGCCAAATAATGTAGCTGACCTACCAATTATATATTTTGATTATTTAACATGTTTTACATAAAAGAGTGCGCTTATTGTTTATTATTTTAATTCTTATTTAATTGTCATTATGTGTATTGTTTTATGTGGGGACGCCCGTGGCGTAGTGGTAGAGTCACAGATTTGTAACTCCTCTGACGGCTTAGCCTCCTACCCCTCGTGAGTTCGCCCTTTGAGGCGAGTGACTTTTGTGGCAAGGTCGTCCAACTGACCTGCGGTGCGCCGGTGGTTCTAGCAGGACATTTATCTGATATCTATTTACACTAAAACACGTTAAATAGTGCGTCACTAAGTTTAGACGATTAATTGGTGCCCATCTTCTATTACATTTATTTATGTATTAGGAAATATTATTAAATTTTAATTGATTTAAAAAATGTAAAACGAAAATTGTAAATAAATTTAAATTCTTGAGTCCACCGCTTTCACTTAATTATAAACAACTACAAAGTCTATCGTCTTACCTTTTGAGATTCATTTATTACTGTTGCTGGACCTGCTGCATTTAATTTGATTTTATAAATAATATCGGCGTTAAAACCTGTGAGTTTTGAGTTTCGTTATGAAAATAAAGGTAAATTCGGAATCTTATTCGCCGAACTCTTACCTCTCTCCGACAAAATTCCTAGTCGCAAAATTGAGTCGAGTTGATTGTTATTACTCAAATGGGTTATGTTTATGTGTCAAAATGCTATAAGAATAACTCGCAAATGTCTCTTGCATTTAAAAATTCATTGGTCTTGTTTAAGACTCACCTTCAACAATTCTCGGAGTGCCGGCTACGGTTCTCGCTGTCAGGAATGAGGCGAATATAAACACAATGATAAAGAGTCTCTTGATCAGGTCGGTGTCCGAGATCTTGATTCTCTGTGCAGAACGCACTCGGAATACCACGGATATTCTGCAATAACAAGACGATGTTCTAAACCTTATTATAAAAATGAAAACGCCTCACAAACGCTGATTTTTTTCTGTTCTTTACATTTTATATGCACCAAACGTCAGAGTAACAACAATATTTTACATGACTCAATAACAATTTAAAATGCTAAGTGATGTAATGAAGTATGCCAATAACGACGTTATTTACGTTTTATCAAATTGAAGAGTGTATGGTACGCCCGATTTTATATTGTAAAATGACGTTTAAAACAAAACATTACCAAACCAACAAAATGACTGCTTCGTTTTCATTCTTCTCTTTACGAATATTAAAGTCATTTAAGAAATACTTTAAGGCGAATTTTATAGTAATTATATTCCTAATTAAATCTTATTCCCCAACATTAATGCATTCGACCTGCTCTCTGGTGCTCTTTTCACGCTACATCAATGTTACGCAGATTGTGGTGTTTTGTCTGCACGAGGCTTTTTTAAATGGATTTTTCTGTTGGAATGGTCTTGCATATTACCTATACAAAATCACGCTAAAGTGAGGAATAAAAAAGACAGAAGATACTGATAATGTAGCATTTGAAATATGCTGAGAAGCCATCTGTGTTATAAGAGTCACTTGATTATTTACCAGCATGTCTGCTTCACCTAGCACATTGTTGTAAGATTGAGACCCTTAGTTCCACCTCACAAGACACAAGCTCATCCATTTCCACAAAACATACATGATTTCAATCTTGATTACTTCGTCCTGGACCAAAGATCTTTAGTGTAAATCCCGGGTTTTTTCTCAATGTTGATATACGGTTGTTAGGTTAGATAACAAAACACTTGTAATTAAAGAACGTAGAATGGAATTATTCATCGACTTATTAACGTTAATATATTAAATTAATAGACTTTAACATGACATTTCTATTAGTCTAGCAGTGTTTGGCACAAAACATACGAGTATATATCCTCATATTATGGGTATTCGATAAAGCAAGAACAACTGCCGCAAACAACTAGGCAGCTAGCGAGATCGGTAGTACTTGATTACTCAACTTCAATTGGGGAAATGTATTTATAACAAAATGCTAGGTCGCAAGCGACATAAATGAGTAAGAAAGACTGTATATGGCTGTAATGACATTACATATGGGAGCAAAACACAAACGAACTTTATGAGTTTTTTCTGTTGAAAAACTGCCTGACTTACACTTTTTAGCACCCATTTTCAATGATCATTAAGGCTAGTAATGAGAACAAGTTTATACAGAAGCAAGTAAATAGGTAAAAACAAAAATGTGCTATCAAAGTTTCCACAGAAATTTTAATGTTATATGCTTCTAGACAAAGGCAAACAGGCACTTACCTCCATGTCTTTAATAATAAGGCCCCATATGAAATGGAAAATCCTATTTCTCTAAACCAGAATCTCAGAACGCATGTGAGGACACTGACTTCGAAGTAGCTGACAATCAACTGGAATAGATAATTACACATACCATTTAAACATGAAAAACACACGAAAATAACATGCCGTTGTTGTCTGGAATAAATAATTCGTTTCCTACATATATTTTGCAAATCAAGACAGTCTATCAAAAAGGTCTATACGGCTTTCACAATGTAACATGTTGTTATTTGTAGATTCCACATCTTCATTGTACAACATTTACTATGCAGTAAGCTATTATGTTATCTTTTAACATTAAACTGTATAATGTACAGTAGTCTGATACATAGGCATGTTCTAGTCCTTTATTTGTTTATGCTTCATAAAAACATACTTTATACTATAGAAGATCTTATATGTTGCGTCTCAGATAAGAACTTGCAACACATTCTAACTTATACATCCCACCTGGTAGCAGGAATGTTAGGTGTTCTAAATAACAATGGAGTTAAGTATGGATACTATTTAATAAAAATTAAACTTAAATAAAAACAATTTTCATTGTCTGTTTTCATAATCAATGAAACATCACAACATCAATGATAAGGAACAATGAACGTGAGGTCGTTTATTATTTGAGAGCACACACGAAACCCTTATTAATGATGATATGACGCACAAAAAATACTGGCTATTGTTCGATAAAATTACACAGTTTGTTTAAACATGCATTTAAAATCATATAACCTGTGTTTATGATGTCATATCATACAAGATATTTGTCAACGCTTGATGTTATATCTGAACACCTTCGTACCTGATCTAAAGCTGTTAACTTTAACTTCAGGCACCGCTGCCCAAATTGTATCCAATCAGTGACGAAAGTGCGTTAGTATTCCTTAGAATTTATGTATCATGAATATATATGATGGTGTTTCACACTGTCAGTCTACTGCCACTGACATAGAATGTCCGCTCAACGCCCTTTCATTCAGGCATAATATAAACGACAGATTACTAAGATCTTTTTATTGTTTTGGGGCCCCTTATGTGCTAAGTATTGTAGTCTATGGACATACTCGGAACGAAACTTCATATTTACAATGAAATTATGGGCTTTGTGGAATATTTGAAGTTTTCTTTTATTTATGACACATTCTTTGACAGCATTTATATATGTTTTTATTATATTTTTTTACTTCATAAAAGTTTTTTGTGTGACTTTTATACATTAAAAATAGATATTATCTAAATGATTCACATTAGTGTAGAAATTCGTCGTAGTACTACTTACAGCAGGGCATTACAACTTGATTTATTTGATGAAAATAGTTAATACTTTGCATATTCTACACAAAATAACAGCATAGGGGTAAGTTTTGTATTGAGCTACTGTGACTGTTCGTGTAACATCTAAACAAATATTTTCTTTAAATATAGTACACTGACACGTGCATGTAACACTGTAAATGTATTGAATATCCAAGAAAGTAATTGTCATTGCAATCCTTATTTCATTTGCTAATTTGTTGGACAATTTGTTGATGATTGGCGCGATTTGATCGTTGCAGCTTATTAGTAAAGCTTAACATTAGAACCTTAACAGCTAAAATCTGTTTCAGTATTCTCCAGAACACGTGTCTCGTTGCACTAACACCGATAGAAACCTGTGGTGGGAAAACAGGCGTTGGAACATAATGCAATACCAAACATCGATGTATGTAACCTTTATGCATTTTGCACAATCGGTAAGGAGTCAATTGTACCTTGTATTGTTCTAACGGTAAGATGCGCTAAATTAAGAAGAAAAATCCCACAATAAAGCAATACTTAATTGAAATAAGCATATCCCTTTGGGTATGTATTGTGCCGTCACTACATATATAAGATACATGAAGATTAAGCAGTTGTGATGTCAATTGTCAACCAACAATGATCTGTTACTTACATCTGAAATTACTTTTTTACGAAAACATTATTTGTTTAATGGCAAAATGTTTATAATAAATTTAGTTATAACTGATTTCGGTCACAAGAACAGTAGATGAAAACCAGACATAATCTATCAATAGGTTTTTTTTTTCAACTGCACAAACACACCTAGTTCAGCACATTCCTAATAACTGACACTTTTCGATTAAGAATTTGTAAGCCTCACTCGGTAGCATGTTTTTATTCTGCATATTGTTTATAATCATGATTAATGTGTAAATTACACTAGTATAAATTATTTAACAAGCCGGTTGACGATAAAAAAGTAATTAGCTTAATTGTATTTCTCTCGTTCCGCTTTGTGTCAAACGAAATGTTAATTGTACTTAAACCTAATTTAGAAAATGGGGAAATGAACATTGAAACTAAAAAATATCACGTGATATATGAATCTGAAGTTTCAGCCAATTGTACGATGTTTATTACTTGAAGAGAGCTTACTCAATTTTAAAGGTTCCTTTGATTTGACTTGTACAGTTATTTATGAAAGAAATTGATCGATATGTGTTAGAAGTGCTTACTTCTCTTCTGGACATTGTCTTCTAATTGAATGTCTATTTAATTCCTTACTTGTATTTTGATTATAACGAAACATGATGTAATTATTACGACAGGATATTGCAGATAACGTACTCGTAAGAATTGGTCGAAATAGCAGATAAAGGCAGAAAGAGTGTATTACAAAATGTATTACTAAAACTGCGAAATGAGTTCAATAAATCCGAGGTGGGACAATGATTTGTGAGTGTGTGAACAAAGTAGATGTTACCTAATATCATTTTTGACACAAAACGTTGTATGTGTCCAACATAACGAAAACAGCATTGAAGAATAACACAAACAGAAAAAGGTGCGGAAAGCTGCATTCATAAGTATCGTAAGTGTAAGATATAGCATCATAGTATTAGCATGTGGATCAGACTAAACGTGACAAAAAAACAGTTCGCTTTATTATATTCTTGCCTGGGACCCCTAGCCAAACGGAGCATCGACATCGCCACCCTTCAGGAGACACCCCTCGCGTCCATTTGCAATCTCAATGAGAATGACAACACGTTCTTCTGGCAAGGTCTGGAGACAGATGAGCGCCGACTCTACCGAGTTGGTTTCGCAGTTTGCAACTCCCTACTGCTATCAGACGAACCTTCCTTCATTAGGGAACCGAACGCATCCTCTCTCTCCACCTCACTACCTCCTATTGACCAGCACACACCTTTAGCGTCTAGGCCCCCAAACTCTGTTTCACAGTCGAGACTAAAGATGCATTCTATGAGAAGCTCTAAACAAGGATTAGAGAGATACTAGCGAAGGAGGGCCTTTTCCTGCTCGGAGACTTCAACACCCGAAGTAGGCACAGCCCACACCTTCTGGCCACGTTGCATCGAACACTTTGGAGTTGGCAAGCTCAACGAGAACGAACAACGGCTACTTGAGCTCTGCTCCTTCCATGACCTCGCCATTACCGATACCTTCTACTCCACCAAGCCTCACCACAGAGTGCCTTAGGCGACATCCCAGATCAACGCATTGGCACCAGCTGGACTTCATGATTACTAGAAGACCCATGTTGAACCACGTGATCCTCACGCGCAGTTACCATAGTGCCGACTGTGACACCGATCACTCCCTGGTCGGCAGCATGGTGCGTCTCCGACCCAGACGGATCCACCACTTCAAGCAGAAGAGCCGGCCTTGCATCGACTAGGCCAAAGCCTCAAAGCCTGAGCTGCGCAAATGCTTTGCAGAGGCCATTTACAAGATCCTGGAAGACTGCCCCACAGACAATATCCACAGCACGCTGGGACATTATCCGTGATGCAGTATACAAGACCGCCTCAGACACCTTCGGGAAGAGAGTCAGGAAGAACGAAAACTGGTTTGAGGCTGGGATCAAAGTGATGGAGCCTGCCTTCGCCGTTAAGGGTGCTGCACTTCTCAAGTACAGGAGGAAGCCCTGCGAGCAAACACTGGCTGCCTATAGAGAAGCCTGCAACAACGCCAAGAGGATTGCCCGCAGTTGCGCCAACAACTACTGGCTGAAGCTTTGCAGTTAATCCAGACCTATGCAGACTGCGGAAACACTCGTGCCATGTATGAGGGGATAAAGAAAGCTTTTGGACATAGTGTCACCAAAACCGCACCCCTCAAGTCCACCTCCGGCGTCATCATCAAGGACCATGGGGAGCAGATGGAGAGATGAGTTGAGCACTATGGGGAGTTGAGATTGAATATCATTACTGACACAGCCATGGAGAACACCACGCCACTGCACACCATGGGGTGCTCAGAAAGGCCATTGACTCGCTGTTCTACAGGAAAGCACCAGGCAGTGACGGAATCCCACCACAGGTTGTGAAGTTCGCAAAAGAGAGCTCCCTCCTTGGACACCTACATAAGTTTTTGCTACAGTGCGGGGAAGAGGGATTGATGCACCAAGACATGAGGGATTCGAAGATCGTCACGGTCTATAAGAACAAGGCCGACCGCAGCATCAGAAACAACTATCATGGAATCCCCTCCGCAGCATTGTGAAAAAAACCTTCGCCACGGTAGTCCTCAGCCGTCTGCAGGTACTTGGTGACCGCGTGTATACAGAGTCACAGTGTGGGTTCCTTGCAAAGCGATCAACCATCGACATGATGTTCTCCATCGGCAGTTGCAGGAAAAATGCCACTAACTGCAACGTCCCATGTATTCGCCTTCATCAACCTGACCAAGGTTTCTTCGCCCTCCTCCACAATATTGAATGCACCCTCAAGTTATTCCACAACAACTCGTTTGGCACTTTTCAGTATGACGAAGCATCATTGGCCCCCTTCCCAATCAAGAGCAGAGTGAAACAAGGATGTGTCCTGGACTCGACACTTTGCGGCATATTCGTCTCTCTGCTCCTGTGCTACGCTTTTCAGCCGAAAATGGCATCTTCTACCACATACGGAGCGACGGGAACCTATTGCACCTTACAAGGTGCGCAAGGTTCTTATCCGGGAGATGCTCCTTGCTGATGATGCCGTCCTCACTGCTCACACCGAAGCCGCCCTTCAACGACTCATCACTCTCTTTGCGAACGCCTGCACACAGTTTGGCTTCACAATCAGCCTCAAGAAGACCAACATCATGGGTCAGGATTCCAGTACTAATCCCACAATTACCATTTGCGATCACACCCTTGAGGTAGTGGACACGTTCACATAGCTTGGTTCCACAATCTCCAGCAACCTATCCCTGGATGCTGAGCTCAACGTGAAGATAGGCAAAGCAGCAACCGCCATGGCCCGCCTATCGAAGCGTGTGTGGGATAACTGCACGCTGACGTTCAACATAAAAATGAATGCGTAGCAAGCGTGCGTGCTGAGCACCTTTTTGTATGACAGTGAGGCTTGGACCCGGTTCATACACCAAGAACGAAGACTGAACGCCTTTCACATGCGCAACCTCAGACGACTCCTCGACATCACATGGCATGATCGCATTTCCAACACAAATGTTTTGGCCAAAGCAGGACATGTCAAGCATGTTCGTTACCCTCTCCCAAAGGCGCCTACGCTGGCTCGGACAAGTATGCAGGGTGGACTATGGCCGCATCCCAAAGGGCATTCTCTATGGTGAACTCGCCACGGCCAATCGGACGACTAGCCCTGCGCTTCAAGGATGTCTGCAAGAGGGATCTGAAGTCAAGCAATATCAGCCCAGCAGATTTTGAAATCAGCAACATCTGATCGCCCTAGCTGGCGTGCAAATATCAAAACCGCAATCAAGCAGGCGAAGGAGAAGAGACAGATCCAGCGCGAGGAAAGGAAGAGCCGCAACAGCAGATAACCCAGCCTACCACTGCCGCCCCGATAGTAACCACAAGCACCACACTTGCAGCAAGTGCGGCAGAAGCTGTTGCTCCCGCATTGGCTTATTCAGCCACAGCCGCCGCTGCTGCTTCAAAACTAAGTAAATACTTAAATGATTTTCCTAAATGAAAATGCAATTCTTTAAGGACCGATATAATGTACTTTATAAATTTACAAGTATGAAGCCTGAAGTTTTTCCAAACATTATCTACATTGAAACCTATGGTGAACTTCTATCCACGTTCAAATGATATTGTTAAACGTGATCCAGTTTTGTGTGAAACAATTTAGGTCATAATTTCTTCATGCTCTCTCTCTAAGGATCAGCATTACTTGGCATAGTTCTTTCTTAAACACTTAAATAGGTAGGGTTATTTGTTACTGCAGCGTGTTTTAAAGAATAGCTCATCTAACGTTTGTTCCCGTCTTGAAAACAAGAGAAGGAAATCACGTGTAGCAGAATTATGTCAATTTTATTCAGATTTTGTTAAGATGCTTTGTAAAAGATAAAGATATGTCTGTTAACTTAGTGAATACATTTCTCTGCAACACCCGCTATTATTGGATTATACCAGGCTAAGCTAAAGTTACCTAAAACTAAACATTACTATCTTAACATAAATACTTGTCTTTAAATTTTATAACGAGTCTTTGTACAAACCGGTACTTATTTTACCTTAAACGTGTTTAAAATTATAAATAAATAGAGTTTTTACTATGTCTTGCATTAAGTTTCATTAGGCTTCGATTACATACACAACACACAACAAGAAAAGTCATCTTAAAATTATCACAATTATTGTATCCTACTCACGGGACAGTAGAGAAGAAAAGCTCCAAGAAGGATGATTCGGAGTAAAACTGGGCTAGACGCCTTCAGCACCTGCATATGAATAGAACAAAATATGTGTCAGAACTTCATGCAAAATGATAATATAATCCTTAACGTACGACCTGACAAAAAGTCAAACTCATGAAGTGTTTTAATTAACGAAACGCTTATACGTTAACTTGTACAATGGTATTGCGAAAAAACATAAAGCAAAATATACTACTGCAACCACTAAACAAATAATTCCAGTAATTGTGTGATATAAAGTTCTTTTTACCTTGACATCCCTGTACTGAACTGTGAACCAGATGAGGACCGGAATGCAGCACATGATCAGGGCCGAAACAGCCAGCACAACATTTCTCTGGATCCAATTAAGGGTGATGACACACGGGCTAGGATCTTCGCACACGTCACATCCGGCAGCACATGGCAGGCAATCGAAATGGGTCTCGTAATAATCGGATTCGCCCTACAAAACATGAAAGTACAGAGCTAAATCCGCTGATTTCTGTGTAATCCCTATGAATTTTAAAATATTTAGAAATATTGTCGTGGCATAATACGATTTTTAAAAAATGGAAAACTGCATCTAATATGGAAATTGGGACGTTCTTTTTTCTTTTACAAATAAATAATATGCTTCGTACATATTGATTTTTTTAAAACGTAAAAGGTTAACAATGCTATTGAAGTACAAGACGTACATTTATACTGAGCTTTTGCAAACATTTTACAACGTGACTTATTCTGTATTAAACAATGTACCAAGCTTCTGTTTTTACATTATTATAAAATAAAATTTGACATAAACAAACCTTTAGTTGCTCCCTGTATTTGATTTCTATTTCCGAGCCGTTGTAGTATTTATGTGATGCCTGCAGGTCTGGGAAGTAGTAACCGTCTTTACACAAGCATTTGTAGGAACCGCGTCTGAACCCCAACCCGCTGATCGGAACGCACTGAAATACACAATCACACATAGTAGACATATATGCTATTAAATATGCTACTCTGATGAAATAATTCTACTTTCTTTTTGTCATAAATGGTTTAAATGGTTTTTGGCACCGTTCACTATTTCTTCTGTAAAAGATAAAACCCTTCAGGAAGGGCACAGATGGAGCGCTAAATAAACCAGTTTGGTGAGAAAACTATCCAAGGGCGATAAGCTTAATAAACAAAACAAAGGAGCTGGTAACATATTTTTGTCTCGGCACCTTGCTGTTAAAAATTTTACATTTTACGTGTATATTTATGCCTAGGTCTTGTGTTAAATCAAGTTTTATACGATGTAATTTTCCTGGAACCTTGTCATAGTTTCCTATCAAACAGATCCTATCAAGTAGGATTCTACTGGGGAATCCCACGAGGTAAATCAGATATATAAAATATTGTATTCTCTCCCACTCATCGATCCATCCAGCAGGCCGTACTAGAAGAAAGTATGGTAAATCATTTATGTGAAGTTCTTTTGAATACATTGATATAAAAACGTTGTATCAGACATCCATGATGATATTTACGTGTTGACTGACCGTTATATCTAGCAAATGCTGTTTGATATACCGATGGTAGGTTGTGATAACTTTGAGCTAGGCGATTGCCGCTCCGGGAATAGACGGGCTTCCGATGACAACAGTTTATATATGAATTGCATTACCACCAGTTAACTATGATACCGGTTATTATTTATGTGTCAAGTTGGTAAAAGTCAAACAAAACACAAGTCTTTAAATTCCGACACACATCATTCTGTAAGTCTAGTTTCACATAATTCGTTTGTTAAACGTATTGACATCGCGTTAATATAATTAAATAATTGTGTAGCGCTTAAGATCACAAAACATTTAGTGCATTTCTTCTAAATAGTCTATTTACCAGAGGAACCCTAAGCTGATATCACTAAATACAAAGTAACAGTTTATGTCGCTGGCTAGAAATGTATTTGTTGAATATTTCAAGTGTAATAGTGAAATGGTAGACATATAATAGCTGACACAACAATGTCCATTTGAGCAACGTTCAGCTATTTTGGAAGTCGAAACCTGGGTACAATCAAAGCGCACAACAGATCAAATCGGAGACCTTAATACATTAAGTCCGCGCTGGACACATGCCATATAAAAATATCTTAGCTCTTATCTTAAATCAATTCACACGTAAATTCGAATAAACATTACATTAAATATAACGAAGTGTTCTTACCCGGGTTGTGGCTTTCTTGCACCTGGCCGAGTTGTTGAAAACGTTAATCTCATTATTACCTGGCTCGTTCGGACACTGATCGATATCCACTTTCTGTAAATCGATGTCGATGCCACTAGTGCCTCTGGGGAATAAATACATGCATTGTACTCATATGTGTATCTATCATAACAATTTGATTGTGCTTAATTACTGTTTTTCATAAGTATTTAGTTAGCTATTATAGAAAAGGCCACAGAAGTTTCGACATGCTACATACACACATGAATAAAGTGAGTAACACAAGGAATCAATGTATGAGTAGGTTTTTTTTTCAATTTTTTGTGCAAGTAGCCTACCCTTATTTGTATTTGTGGTGGCGATATTAGCTTCTTAAAACTTTATGCCATCACGGATTTATGACTGTCTTATAATGTAAATGCATTTTCTACAAAGAACGCTAATATATTAATGTTTATAACGTAACCACGTTTTAATATTAATTAGATAACTATGTTTTATTAATCAACATCAAGTATATCAAACTAATGTAATCTAAATGCGATAGTTTTATTTAATCCTTTTGATGTGACGAAAACAACAAGGGTGAAAATACTAATCCCCTTACGTTCAGAATTTTTAGAAGGCAATTTAGCATGGCAGTTCTCAAAGCCAAATATAATAAGCAATGTGAAGGATATTATCTGCTTCACGAAAACAAAGCAACTCGAAAGTGGATCTTCGCACCGCTACATGAGAATCGGAACAATTAAATACAAAAACATAAAATAAAACAAAATAGATGCAGTCTCACCCTTAACAAGTGGAACAATGTGCAGTTTTCAGTGACCTTGCTATGCGATTGTACAGTTCCTTTGAATCTCATGTCATTCTTAAATGCGACTTCTGAACTTGAACTTACTTTTGATCGTTTCATACGAAGTGCAATCACAAAGTTTTAGGACTTGTCAAATATTACATGTACAAATAGTTGTTCGTTTAAGCCTACAAATATATTTCAATGCATCTGTTACGTTCCAGGAAAGACGAATTTGAACAAACTATATCTGTACAAGTTTATGTTTTAGAAAAAAAAAAAAACGGAGCATTTTGCAAAAGATGAATTTCCATTTTCCGTGCTGTTGTTCCAATGCTCAGTGCACAGTATGTTCCTATCTTCGTTATTAAAACTTGTGTATTTTCATTGAACTTTATTGACTCATTCCTATCACTTGACTGCCTTCTTTCCTGCCTTCTATCCTCGAGTTTTGCTGTGGTATGTTCATCATTAATCTATCCTTGCAACTGATTTTATAACTTGATCCGAGAACTTACAAAAATATAATATGTTTGCCATCATTTTTATGGTTTGTACTTTCGTTGTTGTTGTTGTTGTTGTTTTGATTTTTTCTATAGAGATTAAATAAAAAAATGTCCATCATAGTTCAAATTGCGTTAAAACCTTTTTGTCATATGATCTGATAAATCTTTTCATTAACTGACTAACACTGTTTTATTTTGCATCTTTCTGTTTTCATCAATCATACAATTGTTTGTTTTGATCGACTGTACATCGTATATATTTTTGTTAATTGTTGATACTATTTCAGTATATTAATAGAACAGATTAGTTTAATTTGCAATATTTTTTTCTCACTTTTTTATGTATTTTTGTACCTTTGCCCTAGTGCTAGTAAATTTGATATAATGTTTATATTGTGTACAGTTGTGCTTCGACATGGCATTGTTTTGTTTATTTGTAAGGTATATTCGTAGATTAATGATTATTACTTTAATTGTGCTAATATTGTTATATCCAAATCTAAAGCCTACTGAAGCGAAGTGTATATGTTATCCGTTATGTACGTTGATGTACTGAATTGGGGATGTTGTTGTTGTTTTTAACAATCAAAGGCGTGTATAAATTACTCACAGCAAATGCGGCTTCATTTACCTTGTTTTCCTTTGTCTACTGGTAGATAAAATTTAAATATCTGTGAAAATTTTTATAGGACCTTTTCTTATTTACCTGTGTTATTATTTGCCTACATAACATGTTTTATTTAATGTTCTTTACTCTTTGTCCAACATCTCTAATAGATATATTCATATCAACATACTGAATACTGTTCACTAAAGCTTTATTGTGATCAACATATCTGTTTCCTGACCAATACAAACATGTGCAAATTGATGTTATAGTCAGTGGCAGGTTCCTGTGCACTAATATTCATCTGTCGTTTAGGAAGAAACAGCACAAAGCATAGCCTGTGTTTACCATCTACAGTTCAGAAAAGTCCAGTGAAACTTGTAGAAATTATAATGTGTACTTCATAATTGAGATACATATATAAGACAATGTTGATATTAATTGTTCCACGTAACAGACATACATAACGAGAATAACATTTACATTTCGTACAAACATAATAACGACAAGAAGATATGAGGGACCCAACATCATTGAAACGAACAAGTTAAGTTTATATAAAAATTCGAAGTAATGTTCAACAAATGAAACCTTAAGACACACTTTGAAAAGGGTCAAGCTCGTTCACAGCTTCGCAAATCATTGAAACAGTAAACGTTGTGAAAATGGCGATCTTTCATGCTTCGTAAAATAATCATTATGCAAGAAACAATTCATTAAGTGTTTCAATTTTGCATACATGCTATTCAAATACAATATGTTGTTACTAATCATTAAATCGCTACACAAAATATTTATAATGCAAACAGTGTTAGATGATAAAAACGTTAGTCATGTTTATGTATAATGTTTGTAAATTGGTAAATTACCATCATCTCGTCCCCCACACAAAAGATATGTGTCTATTTCTTAGAAATAATTCATTATGTGAATGTTATCTATGAATTATAAGTATTTTTGTGTATTCCTTCCAAATTGATAGATGATAATGCAAAGTATCCAAACTCAAATGTCTCATTGTAAATGTTGCAGCACGTAACATAACGAGTTATTATGAAGTAGTACATACATACGAGTATTTAATCAATGTTGCAATTTATTTAATCCTATAATGGTTTAGGGTTATTACATTATTTTCATCTTCACATAAACAGGATGGTACAACGATTTACTCTTCTCTGGTCATTTCTTTTCTTGATTGTAAATATTTCATTTACAATCAGCAATTTGTGTGCAGTTCTTCCAATCAAAATAATACTTCTTTCTCTTGTAAATGCTATGTAGACAGTACTTTTCAATAGCGTCACTACTTTCGTCATAACTTATCACGTCATAACTTATCAAAACAAAAGTCAGCGCTTGAACATTTTTATTCGAATAGATCGGTTTTCTGTTCATTGCTTGCATCTTGAGAAACGCATCAGGAAGTGCTAAGCGAGAGCTCTGTAAAACTGGTTTAAGCACCTTAGTCTGTCCATATTGCAATAACTGTCGGGTTTGGCCTTGTTGGTAAATGATTCATCATAGATTTGTTCTTAATTTAACATTTGGCTTGCATGCGAAGACCTTTGTTCTGTGCCTTTTCAAAAGTTGGTATATTTTACAATGGTCATATTTTCATATTTATTTCGTAAATAACTTGGTTCATACACATTTCCATGTTGTCAAAGCAAATGAATTGCTTTAACTAGTTACACGTTGAAATTTGTAGTAGAAATTTTAACAAACTACCAGACGAAAGTCAATTTAGCACAGAAACAACAAAACTATTATCGCATTTATGACATTTATAAGAATTGAAAATTAAATTGGATAATAGCGTTACTTCGAAAAAAACAAGTCAATCCTGTTCATGTACTAGCTGCTTCGCAGCCGTAAGCAACCCACAGCTTATCTGCAGTGTGAACAGATCCGAGAATTAAACCATCAACGAAAACATGGTCATACCAGCTGCAGGATTTTCTACACCAATAGCACAATTGGTAGGGAAAACGAAAACAACTAGTATAGTATTTTGCTGTCTGTGACATCTTTAAGTTGCAATTCGAAATGTACTTTTGAAAATACTTGTTTATATCTGGAGTATTTATGATATTAGATTGTATTTCTAGGTAAAATAGGAATGTTTTTGCAAACAGTGGTTTCGCATTTCTTTAACGCAATTACGTTTCCTTATTGTTTGCTTTTGTTCAAAATGCTAGCAGATGTTTGGTTATTAACTAGTAGCAAAGGTGACCTATCCGCAACTACCAAATCGTGTTACCGCAACCAGACAATTGTTATTGGGAAGGAACTTGCTCTCATAACAATCGGGCATAGTTTACATGATAGTTATAAGCTTGATTAAATATTCACTGAACGATTACAGAAATAGCATTGTAATATCATTGTTATACAAGCTTGAAGAATGTCATGATAAAGCTTTACTAAGCGTGAACATATATGAACGTCACGACAATACGTGGTTACTATTTATTCAAATGCAATAAACAAATGGTCTAACATAAATTACAGCTGCATGAGTTTAAACAATTTGTTTCGCTGAAATCGTCAATCTAAAAGTTAATAATAATTTTCTCTCTATAATAAAAAGCAAATTCGTCCATTTATTATTTAAACTTGAATTTATTTTCTCTTAATATTTATAAGTGCATTTAATTAAAATTAATGAAACTGGATACTAAAACAAAGCAAAAAACGATCGAATTATACTGGCATTTAAGAATTGCTGTACACATTACTTAAGGAAAAACCGGACTATTTATTTACATTTTTCAGTGAACCCGTAACATGTGTGCCAAGTATTGTGCAGCACTAGGAAAACATGTGCAGCGTGTTGTGCACAAGAAAACAGTTTAAAAAATTGTTCACTGCGGCAAAAATGGTTGAACAATGAACTAAACACATACAGATGAAGAATAAAAATATTAATAGGTAAATAAGAAAAGGTCCTATCAAAACTCCAACAGATATTTAAAAACACATTTACAAGATAATCAGACTTTTTCGGGTTCCTAAAACTACACATCTCAAATAGCATGAGGATTTAAGCAGATCGCCGAGTGAAGCTACACTTAAAACAGATAAAAATCTGTTATACAAATTTCAGTCTGGTTTTAGGAAATCTTTTTCAACAGATACATGTTTGTTATATTTATCTGACTATATCAGATTTAATCTAGATAAAGGTAATTATGTTGGAATGATACCTTTGGACTTGCAAAAAGCCTTTGACACCGTTGATCATCAGATCCTTTTATCAAAACTTGAAATGTGTGGTTTAGGTTCTGATATTGTCAGATGGATTCGATCCTACTTGTTTGATCGCCAACAGTGTGTTAATGTGTCAGGTGTACTTTCATCATCTGCCAAAATTACATGTGGGGTACCCCAGGGGTCTATCCTGGGACCTTTATTATTCATAATGTATGTTAATGACATGTCCGGTGCTGTAAAAAATAAACTTTTACTATATGCAGATGATTCAGCCATACTTGTATCTGGTAAGAATAAAGCAGAAATTGAAAGATTACTTTCTGAAGATCTTAATGTGGTGAATCATTGGCTGATTGACAATAAACTATCTTTACATTTAGGAAAAACCGAAAGTATCATGTTTGGCTCTCAGGCAAGATTAAGGAAAGTTTCTGCCCTCGACATATATTGTAATGGTTGCCAGATAAAACAGTCCAATTCAGTAAAGTATTTGGGAGCATTATTAGATCAATCACTCAGTTTCGAATCAATGGTAACCTCTTTTATACAAAAAGCCAATGCCCGTCTTAAATTTTTGTTCAGAAAGAAAAGCTTTTTGTCTTTTTATACCAAAAAAGTATTAACCACTACATTAATTCAATGTCATTTTGACTATGCTTGTACGGTCTGGCACTTTGGTCTTTCGAAGAATCTAAAAGATAGGCTTCAGACAACTCAAAATAAACTTGTAAGGTTTGCTTTGAATCTAGACCAACGTTCCCACCTAGATGCAGATCATTTTGTTAAACTAGGTTGGCTACCAATTGAACTTAGGGTTCACCAAATTTTACTTAACCATGTGTTTTCTATTCACAATGAAACTGTTCCTAAATACTTAAGTGAAAATTTTATTTTAGCTCGTTCAATTCATAACCACAACACTCGTTTTAGTGCAGAATCTTGCTATGTTCTTCCAAAAGTTAAAGGTTTTGGCAAGAAATCTTTCTCTTACAATGGCTGCCTAATCTGGAATAGCTTGCCGACCAATATCAAGTCATGCACAAATAAAGTAAAGTTTAAATCCGCTGTTAAAACGCATCTATTTGCAAGCATGCAATGAACTCGAACAATGTGATGAACATCTCCATTATTTTGTTTAATATTTAGAATGCAATACCTACCTTCACATTCTTTGTTGTAAAGCCACGTGTTTGCAGTCATGTAAATCCATAAACTAAATGTGATAAACATTTTTATACATTACTTACAATATTTATATTGTAAAGTTTACTTTTAGGTATTTTGCGAAAGTCCCCATCTACTTGAAATTATGTTGTGACCTCAAACAATTATGTATATGTGATATACATCTGTGATATTGAGTGTTAATAATAGTATTTATTTAGACTGCAATACTATTCTGTACTGTAAAATCTTATCTTATGTGCAATCATACAATGACTATTAACAGAACAAATACCAGTGATATATTATTTATAACATTTACACTTTAATATTTACCTTTAATCTTTTGTAATAAATGTCCGTATTTTTGCAATCATGTGATGACCACTATATGTGAAAATATCTGTGATACATTATTTATAATGTTTAGATTAGAGAACCTTCCTTTTAAATTTTTATTTATTTATTGCTGCAAATCATACTGCTTTCAATCATGTAATGACTACTAAAATATATAATAATTTTAAGGAATGTGTTATGAATATCAATAGTTACCTTTGATTTCGTTGCTTGTAAGACTTTCGTTATGCTTTGCCAGAACACGCCATCATGAACAGGACCACAATGGAAATAAGAGGATATGTATCCACTTTTTTGTGTCATCCTTAGTAATGACAACATGTAATTTGGTCTTTTTAAAATTATTACTAGCAAATTCTTACCTTAACATTTTTACATCATATTTACTTAGTTAATTATTTATGTTATATTTTTAGCTATGTATGCTTTATAGAATGACTTTTGTCACAATTTGTGTTTTATAGCATGTCATGTATGTCTTACTGAAATAAACTATATAAACTATATATATATATATATATATATATATATATATATATATATATATATATATATATATATATATATATATATATATAAGCTGCTATATAAATACAATACCAACCCGGTCAATGTCACTAGTATGCTTAGACAAGGACTTTTCTACCTATACTGTCTTAACAACACATAAGTGACGTCTTGGATGCAATAAAGTGGTTACGCAACTTTATCACATAGATTTCGATGATATAGGAATTAATTTAGGGATAATTGCGATGCAAAAAAAGGAATTCTCAGAAAGTAATGACAACAATTCTGAGTGAGATGAGATGCATTTTTTGGACAAAATCTAGCTAAACTCACGTAAAGGATTGATTGTTTGTCTGGTTAACGAGAGCAAAAGTAATTCTATGTGTGCTAATGTCATTGATTAGCTTTTAAACAAAATGTACTATTCCAAACGGTGAGTAACATTGATATTTATGACTACAAACAACAGTACTAATACACACAGTCCTAGGGACAGCATTTTACGTATATGCTTTGACTTTTAGCTGCACACATCGATGGGTTAACGGAAAATTAATCTTTCATATTTTTCTTGAGAATGTAAACATACTGATAAATTCTTCTTCTTGCTGGTGTTTAGCATGAAAATGTTTCTTCTGTTTTACGAAAATAATACTTAATATTTGTTAGATAGTTTTTGCTTTTGCAATGTTTTATATAGAATGATTTTGTCCGTTGACCGACATGCCTATTTCTCAATCACCCGACACTGAGTAACATTATTGAAGTTATCTGTAACAACCATACTTGTAAAAGTCGTACGTGTTCTTAAATACATTTATAAATGCTTAAATTGTTGTATATACATTCTTTATTATAAAAAGTCTTTCTTTTACAGCATACGTCATAAAATGTAGCGTTTTAGTATTAAATCAAGACATTTGCCATCTGATAGAACACGTCCAGATAAATTTATTGAGACTTAAAATTGCGTAGGCTTGATTACATTATACAACTTTACCACTGAAATGGTTCATTGCTGAATTACGTGCTCAATCAAAGGTAGACTGTATTTTAAATTTGAAATGTCCACCAGGTTCCCTTCCTGGTGTCAATCGTCGACAACATTTATTTCACTAGATTTAAGTAGCCAGCAAGGATCATGAAAAAAAACTTGGATAATTTATCACTTTAATTTCTCTGTCACCATGATGGTTCAAAGCACATGGGAAATATCGCATTTCCTGATAAAACACAAGATGAAAGATTAGTGAGGCTTACTACAGGATGGAACATGAAGCCTTTTCTGTGATGGTGTGGCGACAGACAGACAGACAGACCGGACGATTTGTTTTGAGTCAAAATAATGTTTCTTCAATTTATGGCTGTTACACATAACCAACACAAATTGTGATATAAACGTTAAAGCTATTATGCTGCAGAATCTTTGAAACTTTAATCAAGCGATGTTACTAAATACAAATACTGGTATTATGTACATGGCTAAAAATACCATAATACCTGTTTGATGCGCTCTTTATTGGATTCAATTTAAACTACATCTAAAGAAAAAAGACATTACGTTGTAACGATGATGGCTAGCTGTCGTTTTATAGTTTTGGGTCAGCTTATTCAAATTGTCCTTGTTAAATTTTATATTAATCTGTGAAATAAAGGTTTAAATGGACAAAACACTTACATCACTAATGACAGATCTGGCGTAGATATAGTGCGACCATTACACTAAGATACTGTAAAGGCTAGATATATAAAGATTTCAATATGCGTGATTCCTAAGTACCTTCTTCCATAAACAACACTTAACAATCATCTTCGATTTGTCCAATGTCAACAATAATTAAGTGAAATTTTCGACAAAAAGGCGTACATTTTAAATGACGATGGAGATTATTAAGATAAAGAAGAAGGACGGGGAAAATGAGGGACTGCAAAGAATCCGTTAAAAAAAACTTTCAACAGATACATATATACCTCATATTAGAAAGAGACTTATGGGAAACTCGATCCTATTATGTACGGACTTACAGCGTTAACACTGGTTTCTTTCTTTTAGTTCGTAATGTCTTGTTTCGGTGTTTATTTTATTTTACACTGTACAATTTTACCTGCACACCTCGACACCTCGACCTCTGTCTTGTCTTAGTCTCAATGTTATTATATATACTTCAGTTTAACCAACTATCAGCAGGCTTCTTCTACACCTAAATAAATTCCACTTCTATAATTACATAATATGTCCGCTGTGCATATATCTGATGGTGCTACTGATATATCTTTGAGAAAGGTGGGTTTTAATATTTCACCGGATAAATTCCACCAGTACTCTTGTGTTTTAGTCTATGATTCAAGGTAGTTGCTTTTCAACAGTGTAGTGCTTTTAATTTCTCCAGACATGCCATACGTAGGTAAGACAACTAGATCAATCTCTATGCCTTTTTACGTTACGGTGCACAGCAGGTATAACTTCGGGTTTTTGTTGCATCAGTTATATAGGTCTTTTTGCCGACTGGCCATTTCCTGACAGTCAGCAATAATGTGTATGTCTCTATTTATGTAATGTCTTGTCTCGGAGTGACTCCGCTTTGAAAACTCAGTTTCCATAGCTTACTTTTGTCTTTTGCTGTTTCCTGTTACAGTAACTGTTATGATGCATTCAGGACTATGTCAATCGGATGCATTGACAATAACTTGCGGTGATGGTGCTATGTTCTCCAAACTTAAAAACAACAGTGTTCCAGTTTTTCTTATACTTTTATACATACACGGTATGCCGACAGTAAAGCACCAAGAGAAGCGCACGGACAAGCCCACATTTGCTCCTTAGATGTCCAAGACTTGCAACAGATCCGACAAAAATACACCAACTAATTTTTTTACTTTAAATCAAAACGTGCCCGTTATATAAACAGTGGCAGCTTGATGACCACAAGTAATTTAGAAATTTATAATCTTCATACGAGCTGTCAAAACAACATTACTGTTACATCAATATATAGAATACTGCAGAAGCAATTTGCGGGGATTACATCATTCATTTCAATTCGGAGAAATGTTGGTGCCCACTTCTTGACGTAGCAGATTGATTCTCAACAAAGCTGCCAATTTGGAAGATACACTAGCCGTGAGGTCAGAGGCTAGCGGAGCCTTCCAGTCGGAAGCGTCCAAGGATTTGAAACAATGTTTATATATCTGGATGATGTATACATCCACTACATTCCAACACCTTTAAATTATCTGCAATAGTGATTTGTTGTTTCATTAAAGGATCCAGTCAATACTGCCTAAATTTCTGTCAAAATAGGTTCAACATAGAATAGAAAGTGGCATTTCTTAACAATTTAAACACTGAAAAGAAGTGGCATCGTTAGGATAATACACGTGTTTTAAAACTATGTACGATAAACTTTAATCAAGAAATATAACAATGTCTAAGTTTGGTTCAAAATTGATGTCAGATAAGACTGGAAACAATAACCTTTCACATTCAAGTTTTTTTTCCACATCTAGCAGGCACTCATGCACGCGAAACACATATCACAAATCTTACAACATAATTATTATTACCGATCATGACATTACAGTACACGGGTATAATGATCGAAAGCACGTGTATTAACAGTAGAACAAACATATAAGAACGTATTTGTAATTATAAACCAGAACATATAGTTGTTGCTTTACCGACATAATAAACTAATTATCGTCACACAACTGGGTGTGCCTCCACTGAATCACCGAGAGTTATTCCTGAACGACATTCACTTAAACTCAATCAATTTGTCGATAGCAACTGTCCGAGGATAACAGTTAATCAGAGACATTGTTCAATATCAATTACAGCGTAATCGTTTATACTGTATCTAAAAGAAAGCGTGTTACTGATAACGGCAACTAAAACACAGTTATTCTGAATTTCCTTATTCTTTATTAAATTCTATAAAAAGTATATTTGTAAAATTAATTGACAGTCAATCAATCTTAAATACGTTTCAGTTGTAACTGGTATATTCGAATCAACACCTCTGATGGACTGGCCTCGGCTGTCACAGCGCCTATCTAAGAATTAATTAGTGAGCTCTGCAGTATTATATCCGTCCACGCACGCACCACGGACTACATGTCGACACGCACAAAGCATCGCCTCGACACCAGCTATACTTGACATTTTCTTCAAACGAAACTTAAAGCCGTCGCTTTAACAATCCATAGGAATTAAAGAACAAACAAAAATAAACTTGCACTGCATGTTCTAGATGCAATCTTCAGTGTACCAATGTTTCTTTTTTCCGATGAAACGCCACTACGTCCAAATTATGGATGAACGAAAAACGCAGAGGCTATCCGAATATTTCATTACATAGTTGGCATATATCTGTCCGAGCGTGTAAGTATTCAATTTATCTTGGATGATGTTCTCAGGACAGTATGATGAAGGAAAACTATTCTGTTGAAAGATGCAATCTTGGGTGATTTGACACGGCTTTCTGACACTTTGCCCGCTAACAAAACGATTACAATCAATGAATCCGCAGCAGTGCCAACACAAGCGGCCATCACGACATGTCGATCAACGAGGAAAGTAATTAGTAAGAATAGACCAGCGTTATGTAATTAAACTACGTCCACATATCTGTATCTGTAGGAAAATTAGTTAGCAGTGTTGAAACTGAAGGTTTAAATTTATAAAACTGTTAACGGAAATAAATGTAAAATAAGTGTCTATTGTTCATATTTAAATGCTTTTTTATCATATGATTCCCCATATTGTATATTAAATACATCCATTGTGCTATATTATACTAGTGTAATATATGTTTTTTCTTTGTTGACGTCATCAACGATATCATTAAGCAGGTCGTCTCATTTTACTATTTCAAGAATTGTTAAAATTTCGTAAAATTGCGAATTGGCGATCAAAATTGTGTGATAAAAAGATAAAACGCAAGTGACACTTGTTACCATTTAATACAAACATTTATAAAACTCGTCCAGGAAAAATAACAGTACGTTCGCTGTACTCGTTTAATAATGTTTGTATTAAATGACAACTCATGTTAGATCCTCAATATTGTTATAATTATTATTATTACTATGGTTATTATTATTATTATTATTATTAGTAGTAGTAGTAGTAGTAGTAGTAGTAGTAGTAGTATACAATGTTTTTGTAACTGAAATAATACGTGTTCGTTTGGAGCAATTAAAATAAAGACAGTGTATATTACCTTATAAATTAAAGCTGACAGTAATAAAATCAAAGTGAAGACGGCATGCAAGCCAGAATGTAATGTAGTCTGAATTACACAAATGTGTCAGTGTACGTCTAGATCAAATAGGCCTAAATAGTGAATGTAACGGTTAAAACATGCCACTACACCTTAATATGCAGATGGTTGGTCATTGATAATCTGCTTCATTGCGAGGGATATTTGCGCCCATAACAGGGTGGTTGTTCATAGAAATGGGAAATAAGAACAGGCCCTTTAAGAATTACCACAGATATTTAACTCTGAACTACCTCTAGACAAAGGCAAACAGGTAAATGTAAAAGCGACACAAACACAGAGATGAGACATTAACACACAACTTGAAGAAACAGCAGTTACCGCCTTGAAACGGTCAGTTGGCAAAAGGACCAACTGGGAAAGACACAATTGACCATCCATTTTCGTCGCATTAAGTTTGACTTAACCATTTTGCCAAATAAGGAACCAATGTACATGTACTGCTACTTATGGTTTTGAAATTGTGATACATTGCTAAATTTACTATAAAACCATATGTTGATGTTGTGAGATGTTGTTTTATTTTCGAAGAGAAGTACATATATGTAGTAAGAACTTGCTACTTAGGATGGTAGTCGTAGAGTTTAACTTCTACAAATTGTACAAAATACTTTTCCAAACTGAATTGTTTCCACAATGTGTCTACAATTATCAGTAAGATAAAATACTATGCAATAGTATATTTATACTTTAATATTCCATAATGTTACAAAGGAGTTTTTTTACATGAAAACAATGAAATAAATATTTGAAATTAATTAAATAAATTATTACAATTTAAGATGGTAGACACATCATTTTAAAAATGTAATAGTCAAACATTTTTTGCTGAAGAAATTTTAAACTTTGTTTAAAGTCAAATATGTTTTCTGATTGGACCGTTTTTCTGTCGCCAAATTCTGTGTGTTAGCATATATGATCTTGTTGTGTGAATGTTTAAATGCTAAAAACGAGTAAATATACATCCCCACCAAGTAATAATAATAATTATAATATGGATAAATAACTTAAACCTTACTTTCGCTGTCTTCGCCATGGTCGATCATAGCCTATAAATTCATCGTGCATTTCCTTATGTAATCGGTGCTGTCGGTGTTTTTTGGACCGGAGGTGAATTCTAGATTTGTGCTGTTCCATCCTACGAGTTAATGATCTTCCTTTTCTTTCCGAAAAGAAACAACAACAAATGCTTGCCATCTGTCTCTTTCGAGTCGGTCTTCCTTCGTCCGCTTTTGTTATTTACGAATTGAGGGCCACATTCGAGAGTAAATGTGCAATCGGAACTCTCGGATAATTACGTCCTTGGGACAATAATCCTTCGGGTGCATCTGGGGCAATGATACTTACAGAAACCACGATCGTTGTGTTCGCCGGAAGTCGAAAGAAAATATGTCTAAAATGTAGTTCGCAGAAACATAAACAATGGCATCATTGGACAGCTGTGTGTCTGCTGCACTGGGTAAAATAAAAGTGGATGATTTAAATTTGAAGCCACCACGGCTATCTTTGTTTTAACGTCTGTCACAAAAGTAGTGCCATTTCGGGAAATGTCTGAGGTGATCCGACTTTCTACATACATCTGAGCGATGATTCATGAATTATTCGAGGTGTTACAATTGAGTAAATGCGCGCCACTGGATAATGCGAACGCTTAGGTAAGTGATCGGAACATTTTAGGATTCGACCGATGTTGTTTAAAATGTTTTATGACTTCCCAGTGCTGATAGATTTAAAAAAATATGATTGTTATTGACCCTTTTGAAATAATGTATACAAATATGGACAAACAGCCATTATACATGTCATAGAATGAATCTAAAACGTTAAAAAGCTGATTATGTAATGCCAAACCATATATAAATAAAACGAATTGATACATATTCGTTGAGTCTCAATATAATTGTGAATTATGGACGACTGATATCACAGATCTTAGACTTTTCGAATCGCGTGCGCAAGTTTAATAGAAAACAAAGCCATTACCGGCTTGCTTCTATGTGTACGTTAAATCAAAACTACAATGTATCTCATTGTCCAAAGCGTTCCATATTGTCTGTCTTCAAAAACACTTTGTTCTGTCGTTTTGAACTTTTAGTTGTTTATTCTAATTGACTTTAATTTCGATGTCAGATATAATGTCGATTAAGTGCACACGGGCAACAATGCGTCTCCTGGAAACCTCTCAATCGGAGATTTGTGAACTTGTTTATGACACAAAGGAGCCGAGAAGTTGTACATGTTACTTTCTGCGGTGAAAGAGGCTAGTTTGCGTGCAACCAGTCCACAAACAGAAACTAACTAATATAATGTTTTTTAACATAACTTCTGGTCGTGATTTAGGATTGTGGCTTATGGTATACACATGTTTTATCTGCATGCATAACTTTTATAATGCCGAATCTTAAACAAGACAATATGACAAAAGTCAGTGAGCATAACAATATATACAAACATTGTACACGTACTGGACAGAGGTATTCACATGCAAGCCAAATGTAAAAATAAGAACAAATCTGTGATGAGTTATTAAACAAACAGAGCAAACTTAACAGTTACCGCCTTGGAACGGTCAGTCCATATGGGACCGACTACCCTGCAAGCAACGAAAAAACCATCTATTTGAAACGAAACTGTCCATTCTACAGAAAAGGAAGTAGAGATGTAATTAAACCGTTCACATGGTATTTGGTAGAGAGAAGAGTTATTTCTATTAGAAGAACTGTCATGTTGAAAGACAATGTACAATCCATCTGTAAAACCTGCATATATGATATGCATTATGAATCTATGTGAAAATATCGTATTTTTCAAAGAGTTGTTTTCTTCTGAAAAATACAAACAAACAAGAACATGCAGTTATTGTCGTAATGGAAACAAGTTCACGACTTTAAGCCGTTATGTTCGTTAATTTTTTATTTATTTTTTTTTTAGTATCTTTACTCTTAGTATCATGAAATTAGTTCCGTTATGATCAATCTTAAGCTTGGAATAATCAGAGTGTATTGTTGTCTGACATATTGCGCAAGAATACTACGCACAGGCATCGTATATCTTTTGACATGCAGCTATAAACTTAGACAGGATCATCATCACGAAGAGTGACTTGATGTATGGTTATAGAATTTTCGCATTGAAAAGAATGAGGAGAGGCTGAAATCGGATATTCATTTGCATAAGTGGACGCCTTCATAAAATCAGTTCAAATTTTCCTTGCATATCGTCCGCATTTCGAGGTTGTCAATAGTCAATTTCCAATGTAAATACACTTTAAATATGACACTGACAAACAAAGAGAAGAAATGATTTCGCAATCCATGCTCCAAGACAGAAATCCGTAATGCCGTTATTCCGCACGATTGCTGACTCCTGGGTCAAGTCATTCAGTAGGTGTCTTTTAAATGACAATTTAATTTGTCTATGAAAGGATTCTCTAGACAACACACCATTATCACCATAGCCAGTCCTAACGCTCATCAAATGTAGCACAGAGAACGCTATTCTGTATTGACTGAACTTTACTGTTCTGGTCCGACGCTTAAATCGATTCACGTGTGATCTCTTAAATAACTATTTCGTTAACAATACTTATGATGTATCCGATAGTCGCTAAAATCGTCAAGACTACTATGTGTTTGTGTAGAAAGATAAGAATCCTAAATAGATACCCGAAACATTAGAACAAAGGGAGAATTATCAGAATATGATTGCTATGTATAAATGAATTGCATACCAGTTCAACTAATGTACATTACATACGTTCTTTGGCTTCTCAGCTGTAAAAGACAAGGGAATCAAAGAAGTATATCTGTCAAAAACATATTTTAGAATAGAATTTAAATGATCATTTCGTTGGTGGAAAAATCATAACAAGCGATGCCAAGAATTGCTTCCTATCTGTCCAAGCGTTGCGATATATCCGACACATAATCAAATAACACATTGAATCATTTTTATTTACACGATATATCTGTTTCCTCTAATCAAATAATGCACGGTATATATACAGTGTCAGTTTGATGGATACGAACGGATTTAGCAATTTATAATCTTTAAACGAGCTGTCAAAACAACATAACTGTTATAAATAGATCGAGTTGATGGATTAGGAACATGACAGGCAATTCTGTGAAAGCAATTTGCTTTGATTCGGTCATACATCACAATACGCGGATAACTTAGGGTCCACTGCTAGAGAATTTCAACATACTGTTGATCTGGTAAAAAGGAGACATAATGGTTATGACGTCTAGGGGCCAGCAGAGTCTTCCGGTCGGAAGCGTACATGAATATAATTTACATTTTTTTTAATTTAGTTAGCAGTCAAACAGAATTAATCTTTAAGTCACAAAAACACCTTAGAACCTTCTCGATAGGGATTATGTAAAGAGGTAAATGTTGCTGCCTTTAGCATGTCAAGGTTCATTGTGATGAACCACGCCTTGAACAACACTGTTGGTGCCATCGCCAATGACCAATCTGTCAACGTATAGAACTGTTTTTGTCAACGTTCAGGGTGTATTCCGTGTAAACAACGTAAACACAAGTCACATGTTCGTAAACATAAGTAAAACACATTTAGCCACAAACAAAAATGGTTCTTTAAACAATGTGGGATCCAGTGTTTATTTTTATTCAATTCTTCTCATATCATGCAAAGTCTTCATACGCATCACACATTGCCAGTCTGACAAGCACACATCTTAGCCTAGGCTAAAACTGTGCTAAATATATCGTTAAAATAAAAACATATGCTGCCCATGGTCACAGAAACAAAATCACGTCACTGGTTAATCTGCTGAAAACGATTTAAGTGAACGTCGGCGCCTGTGGTTCGATGTGATTCTAATTAAAAATCCCACGGATCGTTAGGCATGATTGCTGATATACTCTCTGAATTTATAAAGTGACTGCATAAAAAGAGTATACAATTTATATTTTAATTGTTATATAATTAGCAGACGCTACTTTTAGATATTGACATTAAGACCATGTGTCTCTTAACAATTTCTATTTGGAATCTACGTTAAGTATGTGATTTGGGCTTTATTTCTTCTTATAACATCAATGTAGTGATGTTATTATTAGCTTCTGGAAAGATAGATAAACCATACAATTTAAGCTGTCCGATGATCTCATTACATACTTGGTATATTCGTTAGCATGTAATAATTAAATTTATCTGTGGGGCTGTTCACAAAGATAATATGATAATGTGGACGACGTTTTGAAAGATGAAATCTGGGCTTATTTATGAGGATTCAGACGATCTGTCCTCTGTCGAAACTCCCACAAATCAATGAATCATACAAATGCACCGACCAAGGAAGGGACTTAGATCGGCTGTATGTTTAATGGTCTGATAAACGACGACATTAATTACAAGACTAAAACACTACATCCTGGTGTTATCAGCAAATGACGTAAGTTAACAAATGGGTTTGTCCTTACCTTAGATAAAGTTGATACTAGTAATGAGACTGATTCTTAAAGGTTCGATTTACATTGAACTTAAATCAAATAATAAAAGTTTTATTTCGAACAGTCTTCCATTAGTATTCCATTTTCTTTATATAAACAAAGTTTTATTTGAAAAAGCGATCATAATTTTAAATGTGTAACACACAATTTACAAAAACATATGATGTTATACCAGAAAATACATTACTTGCTTTAAAAGTAATTCGATGGCTAGTGACAACGACAGTAGGATATCTTACAGTTTGCTAATGTGTAATTCGCTTAACTGGAACTAGCAAATCGCGCTTATTGTCGCCGTACATGCGCGAGTATATGTATTCGTTCCCGGAAAATTCTATGGATGGCTCCATGTTGTTTCATATACAAGTGAAGTGCGCTACTTTCGTGCATTGAATTTCGATTATTGTTCAACTTTAGGAAATATCCGAATTAAATTATTGCGCAGTTTAACATGTTGCTACATCATTACATGTCACTTGAAATTGTTAATGTTCAGAATGTGTATGTATGATGTGCTTTGCATGTGTTACGACAATAAACCAAGTATACCTTAAAATGTTATGCTATATTCTGTTGTTTGTATTCAGACCGTTTCCAGTGCGTACGAAGACAATTCGTTACTGCATATAATTTTAATTTGAAAATTTGACGGCATTGAAAATCTTTTATTATAAGCTAGATGTGGTTAGGCTAGAGTGTGTCACTATTTATCAGGACCTTGACTGCGATCTTTGATGCTTTGCATCAATGTTCTCATGTATTCCTTGTTATTGTTGTCACTGTAGTCGGGTGATAGGGAGAGAATGTGTAAGCGGTCCGGTTAGCTCAGTCGGTAGAGCATTCGCCCTGTTAGCGAAGGGTTCCGCGTTCGAGTCCCGGACTGACTGCACATTTTTCTCCCTTTGTTACAGTTACATCACTGCTGTCTCTAATAGACTGAATGTTTAATGGGGACGATAGTGTAGCAGGCAATAACAGGAAATCGCAGCTATTCTGTGAGACTGTTTTAGAGAAAGGAACAGAGTATTCCAATTTTATCAGTGTTGCTTGCAACAATAAAGAGTAGCTTGTAGTTATAAAAAGTATCGGGCGTTAACAGGAAGTCGCAGATGTTGGCGAGGTCTTATTTAACAAATGAAACCTTATATGCCCGCGTTAACAAAGCCGCGTATAATTACAAATTTAGCAGACAACAAGAAAGACAGAAAAGTAACTTATTATAGTCTAGTATTCATCAGTGAGTTTAGTTACCATAATAGTCATATTGTTTAAAGCGCATGGTCTCTGGGGCGCCTTGAATGTTTCACATCCGTGCTGTTGTTTTTTTTTTTGTATTCGTTTTAACCATTGTTTATAAACGATATAAATATTTAGTCCCCTTATGAAAAAATACTTTCATGATAATACCCTGCGATCTACTATAGACCACATACTGTATTGTCGACTTATATTCTCGAATTGCTAGTATCGCAGAAATATGTCACGACCCTCGATCAAAATACATGCATATACATATAATAGGAATAAAAAACATTAAAAAGGCATTTTAGACTTTATATTTGGGATAATTACATAGTTTTATATGAAAAAATACAGTACTTAAAAGAAGTCACATTTATACCCGACATCTAACGCTGCCTAAGAGATTCTTATCAACAAATCTTGTGAATTAAATAACTTTTTTTTTCAACTATCGCGTAACGATGACGACTTTAGACCCATAGCTGCATAGTTTTTACTTGCTCGCAACATTTCTGTTTTACCATGCATTTTATTGATGCAAATTTAGATGTTCATAGGCTATGTGTTTCACTATAAGATTTTACACCATATAAGACCTTTAGAATCAATTGGACTTTGTGACTCTCATATACACTTGCCAAATGTTAACTAAGCTGGTGATGGAAAAAATGGATATTGTGTGATTTAACGTGAATTATCAAGCATATTAAAAAAAGCAATTATTTAAATAGTGCACTTAATTGGCTACTTCTACTACAAAATGTTAAGGTTGTAAATGAAAGGATAGGGAAAAAGTTTTAGTAATACAATCGAGTTCAGCTACGATTCTGTTCTGTTGTATCAAGCGTCAATTTAGAATTATTTTGTAAAGATTGTCCAGGTTCAGTTAGAAAACATGTCACGCTACCTTTTTTGAACAGTATTCAGGGCAAAGCGGAGTTCCTAAAAGTCTGTTTTCAAAATTATCTGAGTCGGTTTGATTCAATTTGTAAGAAAACTTATCTTCATTAGGCTGTCGGAATTGTTGGGGAGTGCGGACTTTGTGGGTAGTTTATTCTGAATAGCTTATGCAAATTGAGGTATTGTCGTGTCTGTAGCAATAGAAATCAATGTCAAGTGAGAACGACCGGCGCGGGCCGCAGAAGACCGTTACAATATGTTGACTGCTCGTTATCTTGCTTTCAATGGCTTTTTTTGGCGGCGGCACTGCACGCACATCCTAAAGTATCTCAGAATACCTCAGAATATTGTCGAGCGGGATCGCAAAACTTGCTGGTTAGCACAAGGTTTAGGCTTAAGTCAAATAAATAAAGTCTAAGCTTAGCAGTTATGGATATGCTCCTTTAGTGTTGTTCTTAAAGATTGTATCATAAATGAACTTTTGTCAAATGAAACATCATATTTTTTGAGGACATATTAACATAAAATCCACATTATGTCCAGTCAGGAAGCGTCACTTTGTCTAAGCCTGCGGACATTGTAAATACAAATACGTACATCACATTATAAATAGATATAAACGAAACTGAATGGCGAAATAAACATAATTTATGACTGAAGGCTTCGCAAAACATTACCAGTGAAAAGTCTTGATTGTTTGGTGACATAACAAAAATAGAACTAATGTCTCTATCTCGATCTCCTCCCATCAGCTTAAATTTACTACAACACATGTAAAACACACGCATCAAACGTTGAGATAGGCTAGTCTATGTAAACTACATGTAATACATTTTTCTTAATTGATTTAATATGAGACTTCATGCTTGTTAAAATAAGGCCTAACAATCATCATCTGAATTTTATTTCGATGACTTGCTTATGTTTTAAAATAGCATCGTCGCAACATGAATTTTGTCTAATACATGTAAGTAGTCAGTTAATAAAGGCCGATCTTTGGAAATGAAAATCTTCGAACAATGTTCTGGTGTGTACGTTCACATATATTTGGAACGCAAAATGAGTGGATAAGTTAAATAGCACATACATTTATTGACGTATTGCTCTTTGCGAAATATGGTCGGACCAGAAAGAAACATGACAATTGTTGCCTTGTATGTTAACACCAGGAAAGACAATAATAATTGTCGTAGAACTAATTCATTTAACTGAATATTTTCGTCCATTAAACAGTATTTTCTTTATTTCGATCAAATTTTGCAAATAATTGTAATAAACATCATTTACCGACGTTCAGCAAAGATGTTTAAGAAGGTGTTAATTAATACATTGTGTCAAGAACAAACAACATTAACGCAGAATAATCTTAGTATGTTATGTAACAGTGTTTCAAGGATCGGCTCCATGGGGGAGAGGGCTGTTATCTGCCCTTCCCATCCGCTAATCGTTGCTATAATTGGAAAAACACATGACCTTGTGAACACTTGCTGCTTTAATTGATGTCAGCAAGAGTCGAAATTCGCTAAGTGCGCTGAAATTAAGAGTTCAAGATAAGCCGCCTGAAAGCTAATTTGAATGTGAATCACGAAGAATCTACTTTTCTTCTGAATAATGAGTCTCTGAAGGTACTGCAAGCTATTCTCCCAACGGACAAGGTCCGCCATTTCCGATGTGACGAATGAAGTAGCTGGTTCTATAAGTCATAGGGAGGCCCCAGGAGAAATAATCTTTTTTTTCGGATAAGAAGTATCTCGCGTAATTAGAGAGCGGCCCTTCTCTGACGGAAATTGGTGTTAAATGAACGAGGATCGTGTTTGTTCAGCATCTCTGTCCTCAATGAGATTCAAGGATTACGTTTTGTGTCAGAATTAAACTAGCTTACAGCAGCACGCCAGTCTCCCACGAGATGCTGCTGACAGGATTACAACCATTTTACAATGATTTTCGAAAAAGGGGAGATCAATGAACGGACCAATGTACATGGACACCTTTTTTAATTACATTTTAATTTATTTCCCCCTGAGAACTCGCCTTCTTCATTAGCAGGGAAGAAATGCGAACCAAATGAGAAAATTGATATACACCTTTAGTTATTATTGTTGTTGTGTTGTTTGTTGTATTAGCGCGTGTGTGTTTTAATCTGAATTATTATAAAATGCTTAGTGATAAGACATGGTCATTTATTAAGCAAGCAATACAACTGACGCTTCCTGGACATTTGGTGTAGCTGTTTATATAAACTGGTGCATCCAATCAGTCTACTCGTGCAGCACGAGCCAAATGGCTGACCTACTTTACAAAGAAAAGCGTGTTTTTTGTCTGTTGTAGCGTTTGTTATCATTACAGATAGATGCGGAAAAAAACGGCCAAGATAATAAATACATAAGGAGCAACATACTCATAACGAAATTAAAAGTCGTCAGAACCAGAGACAAGGGCGTGGCTAAAGGGAGTATGTGTCAAAAGCAACGTTCATCTCCACGCTTACATAAATACGTACGATTCTGAGACGAAAGATGAACAACGTGGTTGTTTGCTACTTTGTTAAACCGAATTTAGATTTAACTTCGTTAATTCAAGAGATTCGATTTTGTCTAAGTAGGGAGGTAGTTAATTCAATATCTGCCGATGGAGTTATAATGGATGCGACAATTATAGACGCCGCCATGATAAGTTGACAGATTCTACGAAGAAACTGCTTCCTTTCACCAAATTACAAGGGAGCAAAACGTTACTTTCAAGAGTCGTGAAGTGTTTCTTAAGACGTCTTTTTTTAAATAATAAGATAACCTACCAATGCTTCTCTGTATTGTTATTGAAAAACAACATGTCAGACAGCTGTGTATTTTTCACAAGAAGGAAACTTGACACTCTGACATTGTAGTGATAGTGTGTATCATTTATCCAGACGTTACAGTTACGTATTATGCCAAACTGAAATACATGTTGTACTTATTGAAACATTACAGCATTGTGCCATTATGTTTTATAAATAAGTTAAAATTGCGCGTCTTTTCTGAACACTTTATAGACGCATTCGCAGAGAAACATAAGCGTTTAATTAAGATACGCTCTTATTGCATATGCTCTCTTACAAGAATATGGCATTGAATCATTTTGACTGAAACATGCACAAATTCAATTTCGACAAAAACACTACTTAATAGATTCTTACTTGAATTTGAACGTTCCGTTGTGGTAGCCGAAGAAAGGCACCGTATAGGTGAGCATCCATATGAAGGCCCCGCCACAGTCGAAATAGGGCAGACTCCAATGGCCATCATCATACGTCACAGTGATAACAGAGTCCGTCTGCAGAGGACCGTGGTATGTGTCGTTATATTGTAGCTGGTACGTACCTGCAATTAGAGGGGGAAAACAATTACTCAACGAAAATAGTGGCTCGACTGTGTTATGATTTCAAACAATCAGCAATGGGTAACATGCCATTGTAGATATGAGTTAATGTGTGGGCAGCTCGTAGCTTAGGTACAAGATATAAAGGTAGTTTGGACGACAGATAACTGACTTCGTATATCAGTTGCATTTACTTATGAAAAAAGGGGTTTATTGCACACAGAAATATCTACGTGATATGTCACTGCCAAGTACCTCTACTTATAGACTGACAACTGGATGGGTAAACAACAGCGATCGACGTAAACATATCCTAAAAAAGAAAGTAAAAAGCAAAGTAGAATCTATTTTGCAATTAATGTATATTTACAAGGAACGCTCAAGTAAAACCGAGATTAATTTAACAATTTTGTCCTATTGTCAACTTAAAGAAAATTCATTTCTTTGTCGATTGATAACTTGTTACTTTCTGCAAGAAAGCCAAAAATGTCTGTACATTCCTGTATAGCGTTTAAACGGAAAATGTTTGTAAAACAGTTTTGTAAAACAAGAACATAAACCTTAGTGCGAGTTATAAAGTTGTCGGGACAAAGAGCAGTGAGAGGAAGGCATCAAATGTCATCGTCTAGCTACAGTGTTCATTACTTTACTTATAACCAACAGTCAAAAGCAACAGCAACACATTTTTTGTTAATAAAAAGAGAAAATGATTAATTGTCGCCAAAGCTATTGTGTCTGGTCCTAATATCTAAAACGCATTACAAGGTCAAAACAAGGCACATATTGGTGCTCACTAGTACATATTTTTGGTCATTACTATGTAGGCATCATAGTACCTCTAGACTCAACAATTATATTAGTCAATTAACTCGTGCGTGTATCAGAGAAAATAAAAAATATAAAATAAAAAGTCATATAGTTTTGTACTGACTGTTTTAAGTTCATTGACAATTATAATTCATTAATAAAATGTCATTCGGGCGTCGTACACAGTCCGACTCTGCTAATAAGTCTACTTTGTTGTCTGGTTCAGTAAGGTACCCAGTCAGGTGTTCAGTAAGGTGTTCAGGACGGTGCCCAGTCAGGTGCCCAGTAAGGTGCCCAGTAAGGTGTTCAGTAAGGTGTTCAGTAAGGTGTTCAGTAAGGTGTTCAGTAAGGTGCTCAGTAAGGTATTCAGTAAGGTGTTCAGTAAGGTGTTCAGTAAGGTGTTCAGTACGGTGCTTAGTAAGGTGTTCAGGACGGTGCCCAGTCAGGTGCTCAGTAAGGTGCCCAGTAAGGTGTTCAGTAAGGTGTTTCAGTAAGGTGTTCAGTAAGGTGCTCAGTCAGGTGTTCAGTAAGGTGCTCAGTAAGGTGCCCAGAGTGGTGTTCAGGACGGTGCCCAGTCAGCTGCTTAGTAAGGTGTTCAGTAAGGTGTTCAGTAAGGAGCTCAGTAAGGTGCTCAGTAAGGTGTTCAGTAAGGTGTTCAGTAAGGTGTTCAGTAAGGTGTTCAGTAAGGTGCTCAGTAAGGTGTTCATTAAGGTTTTCAGTAAGTGTTCAGTAAGGTGCTCAGTAAGGTGTTCAGTAAGGTGCTCAGTAAGGTATTCAGTAAGGTGTTCAGTAAGGTGTTCAGTAAGGTGTTCAGTAAGGTGCTCAGTAAGGTGCTCAGTAAGGTGCTCAGTAAGGTATTCAGTAAGGTGTTCAGTAAGGTGTTCAGTAAGGTGCTAAGTAAGGTTTTCAGTAAGGTATTCAGTAAGGTGTTCAGTTAGGTGTTCAGTAAGGTGCTCAGTTAGGTGCTCAGTTAGGTGTTCAATAAGGTGCTCAGTAAGGTATTCAGTAAGGTGTTCAGTAAGATGTTCAGTAAGGTGCTCAGTTAGGTGCTCAGTAAGGTTTTTAGTCACGTGCTCAGTAAGGTATTCAGTAAGGTGTTCAGTAAGGTGCTCAGTAAAGTGCTCAGTAAGGTGCTCAGTCAGGTGTTCAGTAAGGTGCTCAGTTAGGTGTTCAGTAAGGTGTTCAGTAAGGTGTTCAGTAAGGTGCTAAGTAAGGTTTTTGTAAGGTGTTCAGGAAGGTGTTCAGTACGGTGCTTAGTAAGGTGTTTAGTAAGGTGCTCAGTAAGGTATTCGGTAAGGTGTTCAGTAAGGTGTTCAGTAAGGTGCTTTTGTAAGGTGTTTAGTAAGGTGTTCAGTAAGGTGTTCAGTACGGTGCTTGGTAAGGTGTTTAGTAAGGTGCTCAGTAAGGTATTCGGTAAGGTGTTCAGTAAGGTTTTCAGTAAGGTGCTCAGTAAGTTGCTCAGTCGGGTGTTCAGTAAGGTGCTCAGTCAGGTGTTCAGTAAGGTGCTCAGTCAGGTGCTCAGTCAGATGTTTAGTAAGGTGTTCAGTAAGGTGCCCAGTTAGGTGCTCAGTAAGTTGCTCAGTCGGGTGTTCAGTAAGGTGCTCAGTCAGGTGTTCAGTAAGGTGCTCAGTCAGGTGCTCAGTCAGATGTTTAGTAAGGTGCTCAGTCAGGTGCTCAGTAAGGTGCTCAGTTTGGTGCATATTTAACGAATGGCACATATTTTCAGTCTACAGTACGTTATAACCGATTGCCTAAGAAAAATTACTCTTGCCTTGGTCCTTTAGAAACCTTTGTTTCTGTGTCAATTGAAAAATACATCAAGATAGACTGAAAATGTTTATTAACGGATATAAAACAAGCGATACCACGATACATGACATGGGAACTAGTCTATAACGGATAAGGAAATTGATTCAGTATATTCATTATCACACAGAATCAACATAAGAATGTGTAGTTAGCAAGCCTGGTATTAATCTCTCTTTGGATTGTTTAAACGGTTGTCATTCTCATATCTCTGTAATGTATATATAAGTATATATGACAAAGTCCTGTGAGCATTGCAACATAAACCAAACTCCGAAAAAGCACAGAACAATTTCACATGCAAGACCAGAGAAAAGTAAGAGCAAATTTGTGATGAGTCATTTAACGAAAAGAGCAAACCCGACAGTTACCGCCTTAGAACGGTCATTCGGCAATATGGACCAGCTGGGGTGCTTAAACAGGTTTTACAGAGCTCTAACCTCGCACTTCCTGACGAGTTTCTCAAATGCAAGCAATGAAAAGAAAAGGATCTATTTGAATACAAAATGTCCCAGCGCTAATATTTTATATAAGTTATGACGAAAGTAGTGACGTCATTGAAAAATAATGTCCACATAGTGTTTAGAAAAGAATATGGTATTATTTCGATTTAAAAACTACACAAAAATTGTTGGCTATAAATGAAATTAACTTTCTGAATCATGAACAAACATGACCAGAGACGAATAAATGGTTGTAGCATCCTGTTCATGTGAGGATTGAATTGAAGAACAAAAGTCTAATGTCCATCAAAGGAAATACACGTAACAATCCTTATAGGATGAATTCAATGACAACATAGATTACATGCACGTGGAGATTTTTTACGACCGCCACACTGCACAAGTAACATTGTTGTGATCATGAATAAGAATATATGACAAAGTCCTATGAGCATTGCATCATATACCAAACTCCGAAAAGGCACAGAACAAAAGGCATTTCTCATGCAAGCCAAGCGAAAAGTAAGAGAGAGCAAATTTGTGATGAGTCATTTAAGGAAAAGAGCAAACCCGAGTATGATGAGTTTCCAAGTACAGTTCCAAGAGGATTGTTGTATTTGTTTCGATATTAGTAACAGGCCCACATAGACTAGTAACGCAGTGTTGTGACCCCCCCCCCCCCCAACTGATTCCTAAAGGCTAACTTTTGGTAGAACCGCATCAACACTCGCCCAGATTAATTTTCTTCTTGGCCATTTTTTGAATAATGCAAGGGTACATTTGGGGCACTTACTTTGCTTAAAGAAACAGAAAAAGCGAAGAACACCAATTTTCTAATCCCCAAAGCTGACAAGCTATTTCGCTTGAGCAGCCGTAAAGGCGATAAAACTATGCCAAGACACCCATTAATGCCAATAAAACCGACTATGAACGTGGAAAACGTTGGTTATCTTTCAATGCTTTGACCCTTCTAGTTTGATTGATGTTATGAATTTGTTATGTCTTGTGGAAATTTACCGAAAATTGAGTTTAGTAATTGACTGAACTCATTTGATGTTAATGTAGACGTCAGTATTTTAAAAATAAACCAAACGATTTAAATAAATTTAATGGGAATCTGTTGAATTGTGTTTACCTTTTCAGAGGTAATTCAAGTGAGCGTAAATTCCGAAATTTTTCTAAGTATCAAATTTTGTTAGTCACAAGCTGAATCTGGAAGCGGCGCTATTTTAAAACATTTTAAAAGCTTTTCTATGTAATATTTACAAACCTGTAAAATGTAGAATTAGCAAGCATTAATAGCAAACTGCACCTAGCTAACAATAGTTTATAGTCTAAGTATTGGAATCTGAAGCGTCATAACAAAAAGTTATATAATAAAGATAGGCACCAATTATTACATTTATATTTACCTCATAATGCATTTTAAGGTTCTTTTTTATCCTTTGCATGCTAGATCCTTGAAAATGATAAAAAAGCATTGGATATTGTATCTTGCGATCGGGGACAAGCAACGTAGAAAAATTTATAATATGGCCGAATTCCAAATAACTTCATATGCATGTATACATCTGAAGTAGTGAATTCCAATGTATATAGACATGTTGCTGAGATAATTCAATGATGATATGATATCTAGTGCCTCTTTTTTCTACACCTAGAACAAGTTGGGAGCTACCTATATGACATAATGGGCATATTTCCTTAGAAATAGCTCGGATTTGAGCATTCCGCCATACTATTTGTCGTTGTAAGGGGTTTAGGTAATTATATGCAAAATAAAGTATGCGTTTTTAATTATTCAAAATGTAGGGTAAATGATTTTTAAGAAACGACATGCTTTACATATGGGTATTGCAAGCTTACTGACAAAAAGTATGGATTGACGTCTATACGTTTCTTGTTCTCTGCGATAGACATATTTGTACCAGTAATGAGGTTAGAAAAGCAATTTGCATTACGAATAACGTTCATTTCCGGACCTCTTCCCCGAAGTACAGTTCATGGCATCAATATGACGCAGTGATGAGGTCGCCATAAAAATAAATGATCATCTATTACCATTTTGGAGACATATAAAACAGATCACACCCGTTTGTAACGATGTGTCATAAAAAATACTTCAGCATAAGTTTGCATCTTCATCAGGTCCATCCATTAGGAAATAGCTTGACGTCCGTATAATGTGCTTAACTGGTCGCTGTGAGGTTTTTCGAAATAAAGCAAAGCCACCCATTAGGTAGATGTACGCATAACTTCCTTTCATACAATGTCTTTTTCTGAGAATATAACAATGTCAAATAACATATGTTATTGCCCTTATTTGCTTAGACCGACATTTTGTTCTAGCCTACAATTTCGATTAATTTCCCTGTTTTTTTAATTATTTTCTTTCTTTTTTTCTTAAATAATAATATTAATTTTTGTCTATTTCTTAAATTATTATTTCTTGTTTCTGCACAGCACATAATGAAAATGATGAAATGTTAGACATGGATTTTTACACATTGATCCTAATATGAGGCCAATATAAAACAAAAGGTTATGTGTATTGCATTGATGGAAAATGAAATGATAATGGCTTCTTTAAATGAGACACCACCAAAAGCTCTAAATAAATTGTATGAGTATGTTAAAAAAATATTTTTTTTTTTTGTAAATTGCCTACTTTCTGAACACTTTGCGTGCAATCATAATAAATCAAGACGAACCAGCGTTTTGAAAATGCAAGTCATACAAGTCATTTCAGATTAAACTATATTTACCAACTACATGCCCTCTTTAAATTTCGTTATATTTGGTGTAGCGTTATGATAGGTGTTCATCCTTCAAAAGATCAGTCCATTTTATAATACATCGGTTGCTTATAATCGAAACTTTCCCCCGTCGAACATAAAATAGTAATTTTTAATGAAGATTCTATCTAACTTGGACGTAATAACCTAGCAATATAAAAATGTATGGGAATGTTTCAAAAATATTTTAAAATTTTAATAAGGTATAAAAGAACACCTCAGTCGAACCCCGTCAGTATATACAAAAAAGGAATTGCTAATGAAATATAATTCCCGTAAACACCACAATCAAGTAAACAACACAATCACAGACCTGTCAAAACACTAGGATTAACTTTCATATCAGGAAAATACCACTGAAGACCCAATTGAAATGTCAGTTTACCTAATGGTGTTTAAAATGGTGCTTGCATACTAACACAATATCTGAAAGATAATTAAAACACGTGTTCTCGTCATTGAACATTTCCCTTTGTACTATGTTCCTTGGAAATGAGTGTTAACTAGTTTTAACAGGTCTTAGGTTCTGATGACTATTTTTCTTGTATTCCTATCACATCTTTTACAGTCACAAAGAAATGCGATAATTTCTTTCAAATAATGTTCATCAATGTCAAACAGAAGTAATCAGACAGTTTTAAAGTTCAAGTTACAACAGCATACATTTGTCGTAAATCCACCTTCACAACATATTGTGAGCCCGGATAAGTGTCTTGCTCATTTAGAAGAAATCGAGAACTGTCTATTCTTACAAGAAAGCATTGATGCGACACTGTCCAACATTTGTAGTTGCCATAAAGCAATCCGTCGAAATAATAAAGAGCAATATTGTCATCAAAATATTTAATTACCATCAAAGTAACACAAGTGCTGGCAGGCTGACTTTTGTATGTGAAACTTATTTGAACACATCTTAGTTTAATGCTGTGAAGAAACATTTAAAATTACCCGTCATTCATGTGATTTTTTTATTATTGACCTTACTATGTGCATGATTGCAATACTCCCAGTAATAATTGCATCAACGAATGTTTGAATGACTTAAATAAGCTAAGGCTGTTGCAGCATCAATTCGTGGACATGGTGGTAAAGTTCGTAGGAAAACATGCTTGTTCCATTGCTTGCAGAAAGCGACATGGTGTACCAGAAATATGTTTCACCTTTTACGTTTAGTGTTATGACTTTGTGAGGTGGATTTGTCTCAATGATGCTTTCAACGTTCAGGTGAATTATTCTCTACGAATAATTACATGCTGTGTTTATAATATAAATAAGAAATCGAATTGAAGTAGCATTCAATTATTTCGTGGTAGGAAACAGTGAGGTATGAAACAGAGAGGATGAGGTTTGAATAAGAACAACTGAATTTTACGCAGGAAGAAATGTCGATTAACGCAGCGAAAAAGGTACAAAAACAACACTACGGCGCAATCCACTGGACACTTCCATTATTAATTACATATAGATATGAACGATTTGAAGAAGTTAAGTATAGCAGAACTGTGGATTGTCCGCGGGCAATTATAAAATAAGAAAATAAATTATGATTTGAAGGACATCGCGCTGGGCGGTTGTAGACGGCCAGGGGGATAATGTAAAAATTGTGGCATCTTTGTAACCACAAAGAATATGCCCCATGCACACACTAGATTTAATGCGATGGAAATTATCAATTAACATCTCAACAAGATGTTCACTCTGGCCAAAGTTCCTTTCGTAAGCGATTTCTTTATATTAATAAATAATGTCATTATACCTGCAGGGCACATACTGTGACGTATTTTAAATTATTTTCCATCTTTTGCCTTGCAAAGGATTGTCTCTTATAGCAACAACGGAAAAGGATAATAATCACTGACTTGATTTTTTTATTTGAACAATATTTTTGTCTTTTTTACATTTCTGTTTGTGCTTTGGATTTGCATGAATAAACTTGGAATAAAGGAGATAGCTAGATAGCGACAAGTTTGGTTAACCATGGTTCCCAGTTTCTTTTTACATCGATAGTTCAAGCAACATATGTTGTATCTTCCTTGCAAAGAAAATCAGTTCACAATGTCAACAATTAAATTACGAAAAAAGAAACCTAAACATTCTCTTCATTTTATGCTTTCATGTCTACTTTATGTAACACGCTTTCTTATTCTTTTGCTATATAAAAATGTTGTTACAAATGTGAATATCCATGGGATTTTGACTGCAAATTACGTGGGATAATTGCGTAAATACTCATAAGAGGTGAAACATCCTCAATACATACAAAAACAATAATTTAAAAATATCCAATTCTTAATTAGGATATCTGATTTAAAAAAAACACATAATAAGAAGCAAGACAAAAACATGTGTCAAAAATGCAATTTATAAGCTTTTAACAATTTAAAATCAGCAAGTTCTGGTATATATAAACAAAGATATAAATTAATCTATGTTGTCTTTAAGTAAAGGAATGTGAACAATAATTGTTTATGTTTATATCTACGGTGGCTTTGGCAACCAAAACTTACTAAGTACCAAAAAAAGATCGAAATATATAAAAAAAAATCTAAAAAAGAAAATTTAAATAATCAAAATATTGCAACCCTTCTTCCATTAAATATTAGGAAATTAATAACATTAATTTGTAATGACAAGCTACCAAATCACTAGACCTACTTATCTGGCGTACACGGTTATGTAGGTACATTGTGCATATTTGTTTTCAGGTAATATCAGTTATTAATGCATTTGTGTTTTGCTAAAACTTTGTTCATTTTCATTGGTAAATGCAACAAAATAATTACAAATATGATTTTTATCCGAGACATATACATTGTGTTAACATTATTGGCAAATTAGACAGAGATGCAAACTGTCACTCAATCCATTTGATTACTATCTGGTTTTCACATTTGTTGAAGGATTTGCTAGAACGAGTTATCCACACGCAAACCTTATCAGAGATAGCCAAACAACAACATGCCCTGTAGTGAACTCCAAAGAGCATGTATTACGAAGGCGATTATCGCGTTCAGTAGAAGCTCATAATAGTCAGTCCTTAGCTTCTTTCTTTTCTTATACTTTTGAAAACGCATCATGCTTTCTTGTTTATGTTAACCTTGAGACGTATATCAGGGTCCTTTTACGTACCTTTGGTCTCCAGAAGGGATATCAAGAATGCAACCAAGTGTCTCTGATTGCCGCAGGCAATTCATACTACTAATAATTATTAGCTTATTTGTTACAAATTAATTAATATAATATAAATAGTATGATGAAATCGTCTAAATGCAACTAAATGTGACTATTCGATGAAAAATTTAGATTTTTATCAATTATAAAGAAAGAACATACGAAAAAACGTGTGCCCTCCTATCACCTGATATGCTTATGGCAATGTGTGAATATCAAGATGATAATACACGTCTTAAGTAATATAACATAACCATCAATGGCCTTATAAAGCCACTTTTACAAGAACTGGAAAGTGTAACCTTTAAACAAGAGGCCAGTTTAAAACGCTATATTCAGGATAATTTAAGACCATGTGGAGGATCCAATTTATTTACTCTACATCTTCATGGGAATTTACAATATTTGTCGCACAGTTCAACACTGAATGGAAGTTTCATTGTTATTCTACTCAGAACGGTCGATGTTGTATTACACTGTCATGGAAAAAAGACAAAGTTCGCATTTCTACCAGTAGGTTGGTTGGCGTTACTCGGGAGATCAAAGGAACGTGCTGGTAAATATATTAGATTAACAACTGAAGCAAAGCCTATTAGGCAGTAAATATGTCTTTACTGACGAAGAGAAAACGACATTGTTCTCTGGGCCTCGCGCGCGTGCTTACCAAACTACTACAGCACTGGCCTCACATAAATATAACACAGTACAGTTTTGCAAAACCAAAGGGCTGACGTGCGTTACGCTCTCATTTGCCCAACCAAGACATGCAAAGCCGTCGACTGCCTTGTGCACTTTTGCGTGCATCTCATAGAGCTTTGGTGATGCGTGCAATGCTCATTAGTAATATATTTCCACTTGCTTTAGTAAGCATAAATTCTAAGCGGACTTTTAATATTAACCTATTATTATTTTAGAAGTTTAAATTATTTAGAAGAAAAACTTTAATGTGATTCAATACGCGAACATTAATGGCCTTTTTATAATTGCATTGAGGTACTCAAGGGAAAATAGGAAGTATCCAGCGCGTCTTTTCACAAACGAATAAACCGCGCAATCTAAATATATGTTGCTCCAAATCATGCTTATTTTCTCCATTCGGTGCCTAGACAAGATTAATCTAACGAGCAGGCTTCTAGCTGTATAGACACATTCACTTAAGTTGCCTCTCCACTGATTCGGAAAGTGTTGCTTTCTTCGAGATAGCTGACAATAGTTGTGCGCAAGGCAACAAAACGGAAAGTAAAACAATGCTTCGCTTGTTATATGTTTGTAATTGTAACATTAACAACACTCTGTACAATAAAGTGTAGATTTTAAGGGTTTATATGATAGTGTTCATAGCCTGACACCATTGCCATTTTAACTATATGTATTTTATCAACTTACTTCAAATATCCTCAAAAAACCCACATGCACATTACTAAGAATATAAAATTTGCGTTAGCTATGATACAGTCATTTTGCTGAGCACATGACTATGGTTAATGTTAATTTGAAAAATATAAAGCGAAGGTAGATAGACAAATTTGTTTTATATTAATATGATTACATTAAATTGGAATATTGCTTACCATGCTCATGGCTAAACGGAGAACTTAATATGCAATACTACGTTTCCATTTGACTATTTCCAGAGTAAATGCGCTATTCTAGTGTAAGACTCATCACTCTAAAATTGTAGAAGAAGATTGAAGCCACTCAGCACCAGTTTGTTTGTCTACTGGTCTCATGACCCTCCAGGAAAATAAATCAAATGTCGCAATTTGCAAGAGCAAATCAATAGCGATAACGAGACGGTGTTCTCGCAATGTCGACAACAGACAAGGTGTCTCGCTGGTCTCTACAGAACTATCAGTAAGCAAACCACTTTGTCTAAAGCCAATGTCCTATGCAGGTATAATGACGAGGTTTGACGCAGTAGGTTAAGAGATCTTCTCTTTCTTAAGAATAATTTTATACCTATCAGAGGGAAGAGCTGTTTAGTTTCTTAATGTTAACGATTATCTAGTTTGGAATTAAGAACGTGCGTTCTGTAGAGGCTCTTGTTGGTCAAGAACTATATATATGATGGACGCCACACGTATTTAATGATGTCACTTGTCTTGGGGCTAGGCTAACATTATATTAATCTGTGTTATGTTTATCTGTAATGCGATATGTTTAACCGTGACACTTGAAAATGGAAATATAACTTCATGCAGTTCATGAAAGTGGCCTATATAAGGTTGGCAAAATCTAGGGTCGCAATAACTATCTGACCTCTAAAAACTTATCCGAAAAATTATCCTATACAAACAACCAAGACATTCCACGGGATAATACAGTGCTTGTAATCGGCTCTTTAAAAACAAGAACTTTTTATACTATACGATAAACTGGACTGACGTAGGGATCAAACGAAAAAGATAAGTTTCAGCATTTGTCGAATAGGGCCCTCAATAGTCGATGCATCTTGACCTTTTCAAGCGTCCTTCACATGAGAATTCGCAGTAGGTATTGATTTGAGATATTTTCTGCCTGTATCATCTTGTTATTTGCAGATAAATTTTAAATCTATTTTATCCGATGAACATTTTGATTATAATGACCGTCGATAAAAGTGGAATAAATTAATATTTTAGGATCTCGTTGCAGTCTGTCTGTCTACCTGCCAGCAAGTCTTTCTCCCTGTCTGTCTGCCTGGCTGTCTTACTGTCTGTATGTCTGTCTTTCTGTATGCAAAATCCCTTAACTAATACTTGAAGCATGGTTTAGGGATAAATGTTGTCAATAAGACTGCCGTTTATATAAAAATCATTAATCTCTATTTACTAAAATTCAACAATGAGATACGTAGGCTGTGGATACATGTATTGTTATATCTTAATTTTAATATCATTAATTTTAGCTTGGCATTTTTGTCAAAACGTTTGTCTACTTTGATCAAGAAGGCAGCTTGGTGTTCCCTAATGTCAATTGACTGGCTAACATTACTGCATTTTCTCGCCTCTAAAAATACGAGGATTCATTTTACATACTAAATTTGTAAATTAAACAAACAACATGAATACAGAACAACCATTTCCCTTTCCTCAAAGCTTAAAGGATAAATCTTTTGAGCAGTCGAAAGGGCGATGAAATTATGTTGCGACACACAAGCATGCCAATGCACAATACTATGACAAGATAATTGGTTTACCCGCGGCTATGACACAATTTTCGTTAGATTTAAGGATGATTTTCTGAATGCCGGTACAATTTTGCCGCTTTTCTATTGTTACTGATTTATACTTGGCACTCGTGTAAGTTATTTCTACACTCAGAGATCTCCACAGATTTACTAGAACCGCCTACAAATGTCTTCCATGCCAGATTACTTTTTAAGTCAGTGACCTATTAACATTCTGTGAGTGCCGGATGACATGAAAAAACAACTGATTATAATATCGATATACATTCAAGTTTTTATGTATTATTTTATCTTTAACTCAAACAAATTAGCAAATGTTAAACTGTGTTACTACCTTGTGCATAAATAAATATAAGTGAGGCTGAAAGCTGATTTTTGCTTTGGTTAAAAGTTACTGATATCGTGTATATTCAGTTTTCTGTATTGCTGTCAAGTCAAACTGCACGTCACTCGCTCACAATTTAACAAACATTATGTCAAATATTGTCTTGGTAAGATGTTCCAAACTAATCGTTTTAATCCATTTCCTCTGAAGAGTGACCAAACATCTTTTTATATCATATCTTAAGTATCTATTAATCACCATACAATGATACGGGAATTCTCATTTTATCATTTTTGATTTGTCTCTATGGATGTATGTCATATTTCTTTAAAAGTGATGGCAATAAAAGCATTGAAGAGTTTTTATTCCATTTTACAGTTAAAAACAACCAACGTACATTATTGGGAAAGATATCTGGACAACAACAGTCCGTTCAACATTATTACTGATTATAATTATAGAGATTCTTTCCAAATCCCACAAGCATAAATGGATTCATAACATAGGTCTGTAAATGTGACTATTGAAAACACGCCATTTTAACATGCTGCGATCTTCGCCAGTGTGTTCCCTTTTTTCTAAGCTATACATAATTTGAACTAGTAGCGATGATACACAATTCAATTTGTACTGCGAATAACGACCATTTCCAGACCCCTTCCTGATGTTAGGCCCGGACAACTATGTGACGTACAGCTGTAATTAATGTCGCTATAAAAGGAAAGTGTTTATCGATTTTTGTTTTGGTAAACATATAAAATAGATCACATCCCTATAAACGATGTGTCATAAAACCTTCCGACAGAGGGACATCTTTATCAGGTCCATCTATTTGTTGGATTGTGTAATCGTACCTTCCTGGCGAGCCTATCCTCGTTTAGCGAAATTACCGCAGTGTCTAATAAAGTGTTTTACACTAAAACACTATGTTTAAACAATGCATCCGTTTGTTTGATATTTTGTCCCTTGACTTTGAACTGTTTTATCTGTCTCTGACACGTGATTCGTGATTGTGAAACGAACTGACAGGATAATAATAAGTTACAGCTTAAAGCTTCAATTTTGAACAACTTTAAAAAAACCAAACCATTAGAAATTGGGGCAAATCAACAAATAATGGTATTGTCTTGGAAATTCATATTTCATCATATATTCATACATAATAAATGCAAAAATGTATCCGAGGGATCTAAAGATGAAGTGAACGTCCTAAAAATGTGTTAATCATGCATCAATAAGAAAGATGATGTGTACAAAACGAAATGTGACTTTCAATTATGGATGGACCTGTCAATCCAGGCACCAATTAAGTTGGAATTTGAGCATGTGACGTAATGTATTCAATGATTTGGGTATCCTTAAAGCAATCAAATGGTATAGCTAAGAACAGAGTGGGGCCAAATTCCATTGATTGCTATTTCAATTAAATGGCATATTTCAACCTCAAATGAAATCAAATAACTTTGGTGGTGGTGTTTTTATATTTATCAACTGCCTGAACCTTATTGTACTTACATTATGTACCAAACTTTGGTCTTATGGATATGTTTGTGCTTGCGGTTATAAAGTTTAACTATCAGGTTTACTCACATGTACCACCTTTATTAACACGTATATGGAATGTAAAAATAAATTATCGAATATCTAGTTAAGCTTTAATTTGTTGTTCAGTGATTTCTAGTATATTGAATAAATCAGATTACATGTAGTTTCCTAAGCCATTTCACGGAATTACGTCAATTCTTTTTCATCCAGTGCAAATTGAAATGGGTTGTGTTTGCTATTAAATGTGAAAAGAACCAACTATGGCGAGTATTTTGTGTCGTTTTAAATTACAAAACATATCAAGGAAACATGTTATATTTAAATAAAAGTACATTAGCAGAAAATGGGTGGCTTTCATCAGTTTGAGAGTCGTTTGTTTCTGAATAGAAAGAACAGTGTATACATGGTACCATTTCTGGTAACAACGTTAACATTTTACAGCAATTATTTGCCGGAACTGCAGGAATGACGCCCTTATCAATACAATTTCTATTTTTATTTTATTGCAGACGCAAAAAAATACAATATTGTCAAATATTTCTTTTTCTACAAAATTGATGGATTTAATGATTATATTCCTTTTTAAAGCTCCATAGATATTGATAAATCAGGTTACATAATAATTTGCACCATGCGTTTGCATAATTGAATTCGAAACATCATAGGAAACAATCGTCTGTATTCCAACAAAAGAAAATACACAAGTTCCGTAAACATAAGCCCTTTTTGCACGCTTTTCAGACGAACTTGGCCTTTCTGAGAGACGTCCTGTGTTCTGGCAAATATTAGTGATGTTATGGCATTTCAGTAAAGCTTAAACGAAACTTCGGTCAGCTTGATCGTAGAACAAATGTGATAAATCCCTTTTCTCTCAGCGGCTGCACATAAATGTCAAAAGGAAGGATTCAGACGGACTTACGTTTCTAGTTATCATGACATACAGCTTGTCGAAACCCGCCCTATCAACTGTTCGTGAAATAGTAGACCAAGGCAAATTCTGCCAGAACAAGCATAAACATTGTAAACTCATTTAGCATGGTTTCATTAGACAATAACGTATCTAAAGTAAGTAAATCATTACAAAAACACGATTTTGCTCACAGACAGGTATGTTTACAGTAGAAAAAACGAACTATGGTGTATGCGAAGTACATTTATGTTGTAAATCGTTTTTACAATCTAAAGAAAAGGAACTCTTTGATTAAAACTCCCATTCTATGTGAATTTTGTTTTAAAAACAGGTTCATAAGATCTGCCAGTAATAGCTTGTCTGTTTTTATAAGATCATTCTCAGATTCCTTAAGGGAACAGTTAGCAAACACAAAACGAAATAAATAATTATTTTTAAATGGAATTGTTTGAGATGTTCTTCTTTATATATTTTTTAGTGTCGTGTTTGTGTTTGTGTTTGTTTTCAATATATGTCTCAGTGCAAAATGGAGATTATTACAGCATTTTAAAGACAGTTCTCTGGAGGAAGAGCATAGACAAAAGTCTGAACAGAACTCGGTTTGCTGGAACCACCGCTTTGACATTAGCTAATTAATTTGTAACACCGGCGCACTGCAGGTTAGCTGGTCAGCTGAAACACCGGCGCGTTGAAGGTTAGCTGGTGAGCTGAAACACCGGCGCACTGTAGGTAAGCTGGTCAGCAGAAACACCGGCGCACTGCAGGTTAGCTGGTCAGCTGAAACACCGGCGCACTGCAGGTAAGCTAGTCAGCAGAAACACCGGCGCACTGCAGGTTAGCTGGTCAGCTGAAAAACCGGCGCACTGCAGGTTAGCTGGTCAGCAGAAACACCGGCGCACTGCAGGTTAGCTGGTCAGCTGAAACACCGGCGCACTGCAGGTTAGCTGGTCAGCTGAAACACCGGCGCACTGCAGGTAAGCTGGTGAGCAGAAACACCGGCGCACTGCAGATTAGCTGGTCAGAAGAAACACCGGCGCACTGCAGGTTAGCTGGTCAGCAGAAACACCGGGGCACTGCAGGTTAGCTGGTCAGCAGAAACACCGGCGCACTGCAGGTTAGCTGGTCAGCTGAAACACCGGCGCACTACACGTTAGCTGGTCAGCTGAAACACGGGCGCACTGCAGATTAGCTGGTCAGCAGAAACACCGGCGCACTGCAGGTAAGCTGGTCATCTGAAATACCGGCGCACTGCAGGTAAGCTGGTCAGCTGAAACACCGGCGCACTGCAGGTTAGCTGGTGAGCTGAAACACCGGCGCACTGCAGGTTAGCCGGTAAGCTGAAACACCGGCGCACTGCAGGTTAGCTGGTCAGCAGAAAAACCGGCGCACTGCAGGTTAGCTGGTCAGCTGAAACACCGGCGCATTGCAGGTAAGCTGGTGAGCTGAAACACCGGCGCACTGCAGGTTAGCTGGTCAGCTGAAACACATGCACACTGCAGGTAAGCCGGTCAGCTGAAAAAGTTCTCACATCAAGTCGAATGGGGCTCGATTCCACTCGGTAATAGGCCGAAAGTAAGAAGAGAAACAAATTACGGTTCTGGTAGCTCTGTTTCTATACTTGTAACATATCTAATCATGTAATAAATCCTCTTTATTCTTAAATTGTCAAAAGGGTCGGGCACTGTTTTCTACTTGAACAAGTCAAAGTTGACATGTGAACGTGACATAACTGACCAATCACGAGAATAAGACTACTCGTATATATACACTTTTAGATGTAACTATTGCATTTTAGCACGATTATTGCAACACGTCGCACAACAAGCGCAATCACGTGCGTCTGGAGGAGAGAAAGTGGTAAAGGTCACGAGGTAAAAAATTTCTTAGAGTATAATAATGCCTGGGGTTTTTTCATGTATTATTTAACGTTGATCTTTTGTACCGTGTTAAATTAGAATATACCAAATTTATTATCCATGTCTGATTATTGTCTGATACTTGCTAGTTTTATAATGTATCTTGCATAATGTGTTGCTTTCCTGACTTTCTTTCAAAATGGCCGCGATACCATTAAGATACATTGCCATATGATGTCATTCGGTCGTCCATAACAACCATGTTATGGTCCATGTGAATCAACCATTTACTGAATATATCGGAAGTTGTGTAATTTGAACTGACCCAAGCGAGTAATTTCAGCATGTCAGAACTAGAATTGTCTGGAACAGGTTGAAGAAGGAGGTTTGCTTCAAAAGTTCTTTAACCTGTTATGATATAAATCGTGCCTTTGTACTTTCGAGCTTATTAATGCTTTTTTCACTTTTAAAGATTTAATGAAGATAAACTTTGTGTAGAAGAACATTTTTGACAAAACGAGATTTCGGTACCCGTAAATACACTGCATCTGTACTTTCTGTCTTACTTGCCTTGAAATAATGGTGATACAATGTTTAAACGTTTTCACACAAAATGTTTTATAATGAATATGAAATACTTTCAAATGACATCAAGACAGGTACATGTTTTATGTCTGTTTTAAATTACAGCTTTGAGTGGTCTGCATTTCGTTGAAGCGGTTTGCTAATATATGAGTTTCCGAAATGCACCCCATATTAGAGAAAGACTTGCACTACAATTATCTTGTATCTCAACGACCAGTTCCGTAAAGATTTTATACAATTTCGGGTTGGTAAATATATATTATCAGATTATTATATTACTATTAAAATCTGTTTTGCAATAAATAATCCATTGTTGAAACCTAACTTATTCTTCCCTATGTCCAAGTAGATATATATACCTTCCTAAAAGAAATGTATAAACATATTACTGCGGAGTTCCCGAACAATCTTCGCTTACACTTCCTAGGAACTATACATAACTGTGTAATCGTGAACAATAATCTAAAGCAATCTGTACTAAACAGATTTCCTCTAGACCCAGTATAGAGTATAGCACAGCAGAAAACATGTCAGAACAATAAAAGCGTACCATCTGTTTCGTTACTTGTAGTACATTGCATCTTTCCAACGTTTAAACTTTTTACCTGTTGAAACGATTTTAACAATTCGTCAAGTCTTTGCTTATAATGCATTCCATTAGTATGAGAGAATTTACTGCTTGTGTATTAAAATACAATTTGTCTTTTCGATATAATTTACGACGTGATGATCTTTACTTGTGAATAAATGTCAAACCTTAACATATGGAGTACTTATATGTGTGAGGCTTAAGTATCTGATATCTTAAATAGACAGAAAAAAAATTAGTTAAATAAAAATGATAGTTAATGTTTCCTCGCGGATATAATTGTAATTTAATTTGCCGTGAACATTATCGAATCATTTAATTGTAACACAAAATGATAACTGTGCTATATAATGTTCTCTCCTTTACTTGTGAACAATAAGTCACATTTAAACAAAACTGAACATTAAATCGCATATATTCAACATTCGCCATTGAACGAGCGAAAGGTGTTTGCTATGTCTGTGTTTGCCGTGTAAATAAGTTGTTGTATTAAAATGCATCTAAAATCGACACAATTTGAATGGAAACTAACAATAATGAAGGCATTTTAAATGTTAAAGGTAAAATACTTATTCTAAGAGTCATTACATAAAGATTCTTTAGTAACTGTTTAATTGCTATAGCTAAACATGCATGTGCTAAAGGCCCAAACTTTGGAATCAAGTTGGGCTCGTTGATGAGAATTTGTGATAGATTTATCTAAAAGGTCCTACTGTGAGGCTACCTGCAATTAAAATAATGTGTAAGTAACAACACAATCGTCTCTTTAGATGCTGTCATCAGAATCCAAAAGTTATATGCCGAAAGCTGGTCTCGATGAAGAAACGACAAAATAAAGATTATTCCATACAAGTTTCTTAACAAACTTGTTAATCCACATACTGAAGAAAATGTTTCGTACACATGTCAGTACAGAGCCTTGGAATTTTCCCATGGCAACGGTCTATTATATGATATTTGTTAAGTCTTAATAATAATAATAGCCATATAGAACACACAGGGTGATTCTATGTGTTTTCTTATGCAATGACGGTTGATCTTATTTACATCCCATCAATAGATTGATGGGCGTGTTTGATGTAAAAAGAAACATTCCGGAAGCTTTATTAAATTAACAAACAAAAGCAAATCTCACTAGATATGTCCTATAAAACGCGTTGTTTCCTTGAATTCCGGCTCGTGGCTGTCTAATGTCACAGGTTGAGGTCTCTCATCAACAGAGTCCGATGGAACACCGATAGGATTAATGGGTCGGAATGTACAGCGTTAAGTCCAATATAGTACACGAGTTACACTAGACCATTGCATCATTTCGTTCAAATTTGCAACGCACTGCACTTTTAATAATTATTCGCTGGATTTTTTTTTGTAAAACAACCCAATCTAAGCACCCTCTACTGTGCTTAACAAAATAATTCTTTACAGAAGTGACGTTTATTTACAATAAATGTTTTTAATTGCACGCATTTCGATTTAATTAAATGCGTCGTAAGTAAGTATATTGAGTTACGCCTAAGGAAATAGAAAATGTCTTGTTCAATGGAAATATACGTTGTTCCAATTCGGTGTTATATTCTTTATTCCGTCCCTAAACAAGATTGCTATAACAAGCCCAATTCTAGTGGTATTGAAACATTCACTTAGGTTACATCTCTATTGATCCCCAGTATAATGTTACCTTTTTACAAGAGAGCCGACACTCTTTGTGTCCAATTATTGTAAGCAAACAAAAACAAAGAAGCGGAAAACGAATGGAACGAGAAACGATATCTGTGTTTAATTAAGAGCTGTAATTCTTACAAGAGACGAAATAAATAATAACGAAATTCTAAGGATGCTGGCATCTTTGGAAAAGTGCGGCTTAAAGCATTAACCAGTTAAACATAATGTATGTTTCTATATGCTGTTATGTTTTAAACTAATAGAGGAAATAAAATTCACTGACCAAAATATTATGTAAAACAAGAAAAACAATATTTTAGAAATATCCAAATATGCATTTTAATAGTTGTCTTCAATGTCCAGTTCGCTGCACGGGACGGCTGGCCAGAAAACAGTGTTACATTTCAATATGTGTTTTACCGGATGAATGAGTTATTTCAGTAATAAAAGTTATTACTCCGGAGCACCAGAACCAGATCGAGTCAACTCCGCACCAGAATGTTTGTCTTCGGTTAGCATGTATACATACAGGAAATAAATCAAATGGCGCAATTTGAAGCAACAAATCTATAGCGATAACGAGACTGTGTTTGTATCGTCATCAGTGGAGACGGTGTCCTTGGCCATTGTGCAGCTAACAGAAGCACAACAATTTACACTAAACCTATTGCAAGGTAATTAGCACCAATAGCGATCTTCGACGGGACGAGATGTGATCTTTTCCACGTTATCTTTAATACAATTTGAATCTACAGATACAAAATCAAACTTATCAGTAACTTTATCAGTATACCAAAGTGCGTTCAAACCTTTATAAACAAACTATGTACATGTATGCCTCTTTATATTTACGTATATTTAGAAAGGGTAGCCTCGAGTTAATCTGTCATATAAACAAAACATTGCGATTTCCCTAATGATGACTTGAATATTTGATTATATTATATCCTTTGCGTTTACATATGCATTATACACATTGTGGTTAATTAAATGTGTTTTGTTTCTTTTTTGTGCTCTGCTTTGAATAAAAAATAGACGTCCATGAGTTAACTGTTTAACTGACTCCGTCATCTATAAAATTAGAAGGAAACCTTTTCAAACAATGCGATTAAATCGATAACTTTTATCCAATGTATCAATTGCCACACATGGTTTTCAAATGACATGTTTCAATTCGTAATGAAACTGTACTAAAATTTGATAATAGGATTCGAGTTTGAAAATATTACATCTTTGATTTTAACAATGAAACCCATATATTTGTGAAGGACGTCTTTACCAAACTCTAATAATACGTAATAGTTTCGACGGTTTTATCAAATTGGTCTGCTTTCTTGAAATAAAACTATCTAGTTACCGAATCATAAGATAATGCACATATTTCATCGGATAAACTGTTGTTTTATTTTTAAAAATATATTCTTTGTTGTCTTCTTCACTCAAAGGACGGATGTTTACAGTTAGTTGTCTTACTGGGGTATATTCCTATTTAAACTGTAAAAACAATCCTCAACTAGGCGAGGTTGGATGTCGGTTTGCCGGTTTAAGAGCCGTAGTCCCTGTTTATGCCTTCTGACCAAGGTACAGGCGGTAACTGCTGATTTTTCTGTTAATTTCGGAATACTTCATTTTTGGTTTCAATGTCATGTATATTTCTTTGTTTCTTTCTAACCAATATATTTATAATCGGATATATCTTTGTTTGATATATATACAATGTCTTTAACTTATATCTTAAACCCTTTGTCTAGTTATAAAGAAATTGGAGTTATGCAAACACTCACCACGTATGTCATCTGCATCTTCATTAATTAAGCTGTGTTCCTAAGTTAAGTATATAGTAATGTGGTCAACATTGTAACGGGCTACTGCAAGTATTTTATTACTTGTGTATATAACTGCTTTTTTATGACTATTTCATTAGTTGTTATGCACCCTTTCCTTTCAACAAGACTGCCGTTTTTTCTCTCTTTAGAGTTTTCTCTGTGTAAAAAGCGAAGATAATTCCTTTAAAATATGCAACTTGTTGGGGCATTGAAATTCTGGGTTTTCAATCAATCGGTTAAAAATGCTGAAATAAAATGTGTGTTATTGTTTTTTTCTTTTAAAAAGTGGTTAACACTACATCATTCACTTCAGTGGAATTGTATAAAAAGCTTTAACTGCGTAAATTGGAATTAGATTTTTTTATAAAGATATCTGTAATCGACATCGTTACATTAATGTGGTAACTGCAAACATAGTCATCTTAAGATGCCGGACCACATCCATTTATTCCTCCTTAGCTACGTAGGACCTGGCTCGTGCAAGTAATGATGTTAGAAAATGTAATTTGTCTTACCAATTATGTCCATTCACGGACCCATTCCTATAAGTAATGCCATACGAATCAATATGACAAAGATCTGCAATTGAGGTCGTCATAACGAAAGAAAATTTTGTTATTTTGCGTTTTGGTACACACAGAGATAGATACAATTGTGTCATACATTTTTTTCTGGAAAAGGATGGGCATCTTTATCGTCGATCATTTGGTGGTTTGTGTCTGTAATGACGCATTTAAGCCTTGTCTCATTTAGAACGAAATCTTAAATAATCTGTCTTAGTGCCTAAGCAGCCTACAACGACAATATCACAATGTTTAGTGACAATTAGCACTTATTAAACTACCTTTGTCACAGTTATAAATTTGCAACCCAAGTGAAAATTTGACATAATTACTGTACATAAGTACATACAGTACATTAAGAGAGTACACAAAATAGTTACTAACTTAAAACGGGCACAAGAACTGGGGTGCTTAAACCGATTCAGAGACTTCTTTATTACGCCTTTTTTCTCAAAGACAAAGAATGTATATTAAAAACCTCATTAATTGAGATACCGAAATATTAAGCAGTGCATAGATGGTCAAACAAAATATAAAAAAAAGCAATTGAATTGTGTACAAGAATTACAAATAATAAATCCATCGACAATAAAACAGTTTTAAATAAATTCTAGAAAGGAAGCCACTTCAAAATTAAGCAATTCTGGAGATAAGTTAGTATTCGGGCACAGTAACGATGTAACATGCCCCACTAAGTAGTAACGACGTTTGGATCAAATTTGTGCAATCCTGCCAACACAAAGAAGTCATTAAAGTTAAGATAAAATAGAAATGACGATGGCAAATAAAAATCAATCCAATCTAGTGAAATGTCATAATTGCTATTCAGATTCAGTTTTTCACAAAAATACCTCCTGCAATTCATGCTGAGGACATTGAAACTGTGAAAATTATCTCACACATCTAGAGTACGATTCATTAAACTGTCTTTGATTAAAAAGATAAATCTGGAGTATGATGAAATAGATAAAGGGACTTTATGACCGTTCCAAGGCGGTAACTAGTGGTATTTTGTGTGTGTTATGCCTCGTCTCTGTGTTTTTGTGACATTTACATTTACATTGTTTGCCTTTGTCTAAAGGTAGATAAAATATAAATATCTGTGGACATTTTGATAGGACATTTTCTTATTTACCTATTATTTTAAACAGTATCTGTCAAATCCTATGTATTGAATCGTGCCCATGCAGTCGTATCGTTATTTAAAAGTAATTTTGAAGTGTTTGACTGTATGTGACCTTCCTGTTGATTTTGATACAAAAGTTTTAGTTCATTACCAGATCGATACAAAAACAAAAAGTGATTAAGATGATAGTAATATAACAGATAAAATAGACTTTAAGGTAAAATATACAGGACAAAATAAAAATGCATAATGCATGAGCTCTTGCGAAATTTCAGATTTTCAAGTTTAAAAACATAATTACTTAAAAATCTGTTTCCGTTGGAAAAAAGGAAAAAAAAAAACAATATAAAAGCCAAGTATTCTTTTCTGGAGACAATTTTATTTTGAGCTTGTCTGCGGTTCGTCTTTAGTTCTGGCAAACCCTGGTCGTTTAATGGTATTTTAGTAAAGACTTATCGTATCTTGTTACCGCTTGAGGAAAGCAAATGTGATGAATCCCTTTTCTTTCAGAGGATGCATATAAATGCCAAACAGAAGTCCCCAGACCGATTTACGTCTCCGGTTATCATGACATACAGCTTGTCGTAAACCCGCCCTTTAATCGGACGTGATAAATTACACCGAGATAAATTGACAAGCTTTATAGAAGAACCGAATACCTTTTTATTCTGTTATGAGAACGTATGTCTGGAGACAAAAACGAATCTTAAAAGGGTATATGCTATAACAAAATGATTTTCCGTAGGAAATTATGAGAACAAATGGAAACACTTAGTATGATGATTTGGACGTGCGTATGGGTAGCAAGCAACCAGGGACATTTGCATAGGAGATTTTTTATTGGTAATCATACACTAGATGAAATGGAACTTTGACGAGTCCGTATACTTAGTCGCGCTTACTTACTGACACTTAATCATTTATTTTACTGTATATTGTAACACCAATTGTCCACAAACAGAGTTAACTAATACGTGTACTATCATGCATGGGAATGTATATTTCAAGTGTTATAAGGCAATCGAAATACGTGCATACTGTAGTTGTTATTAAGAAGTGCATCACTCTACACATTTCGCAATGGAAGCTTTATAACTGCATGCTTTATTAGTTTTAAAATATAACTTACGTTTTGAATTTAATGGACTCAATAAAGACAATTATTTTTTGTTTATGTCAGTCTCTTTGCCGTTTCCTTCTTGCTTTGAATTGTTTTGCGCCGATGACTTCGTTGGCTTGGTAATGATATGGCTTTGACAGACACATGCCAATTTTAACCTCATCAAAGCGTTGAAAAGCTCTGTTTGCTGATAAAGTTTTTACCTTGTTAGCATTTAAAGGTATGACAATAATATTCTTTTAAATATTCTGTACTAACATTATAGAAACTATTATATTAAAGATAGTTTCCATATGAGGGTATGTTATACTCAAATAAAGTTTATAACAACTGCTCATAAGCGTTACCGGACACGACCAAAATTAACTGAGTTTAGAAGTAACTTCCAGTTAGCACTTGGTCGGTAGACCAACTACAGTAAAAGGCTTCACTACAATCGCTTTCATTTAATTCGCCGACACTATAGCACGGACATCCGATTGCAAAACTTGAATAAGTGAGGTCCACATGTAAATATCTCGAGCTAGTACAAAATGCATATTCAGAAGAACACTCGTCCTAATGATATAACCAAATATCTTCTTCCTTCATGTGTATGTTAGGTCAGTGAGTGATATTGTGGATGTTAGGTCAGTGAGTGATATTGTGTATGTTAGGTCACTGAGTGATATTGTGTATGTTAGGTCAGTGAGTGATATTGTGTATGTTAGGTAACTGAGTGATATTGTGTATGTTAGGTAACTGAGTGATATTGTGTATGTTAGGTAACTGAGTGATATTGTGTATGTTAGGTAACTGAGTGATATTGTGGATGTTAGGTCAGTGAGTGATATTGTGGATGTTAGGTAACTGAGTGATATTGTGGATGTTAGGTCACTGAGTGATATTGTGTATGTTAGGTAACTGAGTGATATTGTGGATGTTAGGTCAGTGAGTGATACTGTGGATGTTAGGTAACTGAGTGATATTGTGGATGTTAGGTCAGTGAGTGATATTGTGGATGTTAGGTAACTGAGTGATATTGTGGATGTTAGGTCACTGAGTGATATTGTGGATGTTAGGTAACTGAGTGATATTGTGGATGTTAGGTCACTGAGTGATATTGTGTATGTTAGGTAACTGAGTGATATTGTGTATGTTAGGTAACTGAGTGATATTGTGGATGTTAGGTCAGTGAGTGATATTGTGTATGTTAGGTAACTGAGTGATATTGTGGATGTTAGGTCAGTGAGTGATATTGTGTATGTTAGGTAACTGAGTGATATTGTGGATGTTAGGTAACTGAGTGATATTGTGGATGTTAGGTCAGTGAGTGATATTGTGGATGTTAGGTAACTGAGTGATATTGTGGATGTCAGGTCACTGAGTGATATTGTGGATGTTAGGTCACTGAGTGATATTGTGGATGTTAGGTCACTGAGTGATATTGTGTATGTTAGGTAACTGAGTGATATTGTGTATGTTAGGTCAGTAAGTGATATTGTGGATGTTAGGTCAGTGAGTGATATTGTGGATGTTAGGTCAGTGAGTGATATTGTGGATGTTAGGTCAGTGAGTGATATTGTGGATGTTAGGTCACTGAGTGATATTGTGGATGTTAGGTAACTGAGTGATATTGTGTATGTTAGGTAACTGAGTGATATTGTGGATGTTAGGTAACTGAGTGATATTGTGTATGTTAGGTAACTGAGTGATATTGTGTATGTTAGGTAACTGAGTGATATTGTGGATGTTAGGTCACTGAGTGATATTGTGGATGTTAGGTAACTGAGTGATATTGTGGATGTTAGGTCACTGAGTGATATTGTGTATGTTAGGTAACTGAGTGATATTGTGGATGTTAGGTCACTGAGTGATATTGTGGATGTTAGGTAACTGAGTGATATTGTGGATGTTAGGTCACTGAGTGATATTGTGGATGTTAGGTAACTGAGTGATATTGTGGATGTTAGGTCACTGAGTGATATTGTGGATGTTAGGTAACTGAGTGATATTGTGGATGTTAGGTCACTGAGTGATATTGTGGATGTTAGGTCACTGAGTGATATTGTGGATGTTAGATCACTGAGTGATATTGTGGATGTTAGGTCACTGAGTGATATTGTGGATGTTAGGTCACTGAGTGATATTGTGGATGTTAGGTCAGTGAGTGATATTGTGGATGTTAGGTCAGTGAGTGATATTGTGGATGTTCTACATTCCTTTTAAATCTTCATTACACGGTTTAAACACATGAACACCTATAAAAAGATTGCAATATAAATGTTAATATTTGAATTATGCTCGGATACAATAAATGTGTCTAGGCTCCTTCAGCATACACAGCTGTAGCTTCCTCATAACTCGGGATAGCAAGCGACACAAAAATAACACATTTTATAACCAAACATGTTAAAATCAAAATTACTTACAATGCAATCGAAACTTCAAACCGTTTGGAACTAACACTATGCATCAAACTGTTAAGCATAAAACCATTTTTTTTTTTGTTTTTTTTTTAATGGCAACTGTCGATGTTGTTTTATGCTGCCCTGAATATGACTTAGTTCACACTAACACCAGTAGATTAATTGCCGTTTCTATGGAGATCAAAAAGAATGTACTGGTTGATAAATTAGACAAACAACTGAGGAAATACAAATTAAGTCGCAAATATGTCTTTAATGACATTGAGGACACGGCCCTATTTATCTGGCTTCCGGCGCGTGCCTATCAAAGGGTCGGTAGTGGAGGACTTACAATAAAGCGCGGAAATAGGTCATACGGTGCAGGCTTTTCAAGTGTTAAGTGCACTTCTGAACCGGAAATACACCTGGCACCGTCAACCTTTGCCTAGTTCGTGCATTCTTTTGTGTTTTCTAATATAGATTTAGTCATGTAAGCAAGACACTTCATCTGTAAGTACACGCTGTTATTACTGACCCATTATTTCAGTTTAGAGTTGCAATTTATGTTTAAATTTATCTATTATTTATAATAAAACTCTTCAAGTACGTTTCGTTTAAGATTTAAATAAATGCACAATTTACTACTTCGTTGAATTACTACAACAGAAAATAGAAAATTTCACGTTTGTCATTTTACAGTTGTTTATTCTGCGAAATCTAAATATGTGTAGCTTCAAATCATGCAGATTTTCTCTATTCAGTCAGTAAACAATATTAATATAACGAGCAGGCTTCCAGTTTCATTGACACATTCACTTAAGATGTCTCTCCACTGATTCGTAAAGTGCCACTTCCCCTCATACAAGAGAACTGACAATGTTTGTGTGCGCAATGCGTCTGTGCAATAAAACGGAAATAAAAGGCTGATAGAACGCATCTCTACACATGTTTAAAAGTTATAATTTAGAAATAAAACGTAATGTATTTAAAATTAAGACGGACAGGCGACTAGAAGTTTTAGCATCCTAGGCCTGAAGCACAATCCAGTTTTCACTGTTAAATTCCATAACCAGATAATAGAATAAAAATCAAAAAATATTTTTTCGTTTAACGTTTTTACTGACATTAAACTTGTTGATGATTAAAGAAAGGGGCAATTGAACGTACGAATATACTCAATCATGGAAACAAGTTTTCTTAAAGTAAACTGCTGAACAAATAACTAAATATACAATGTTTCCGTGTTATCTGATTGAAGAGCGCTATATCTTATGAAGATCACTCCGCCTTAGTACCAGGAGCAGAGTACAGTAATGCAGCTCTAGTTTGGTTTGTCAACTGGTTGGTAACATCTCAGGAAAATATATTAAATGTCGCAATTTGCAGTAAATATCAATAGTGATAACTTGTTGGCGTCCATACAATGTCGTCGTCAGTCTAAACGTGCTTAATGGTCTCAAATTACGAACATCTCCCAACCCCAAATGTGAACAATTTTCCGTACATCCCTGTATGTAACTAATAAAACATCATGTTAGATGGTAGGCTTTTTAGCTGTATTGTTCATGCTGTATTGTATTAGCTTCTCACATTGTCGGCTCATGTTTGAAACCCGCTTAGTGTCGGTGACAGTCGTCACTTGTAAGATGTGGTTTGTCTGGCAATCATCATAAGAAATCGGCCTTTAAATGCCAACGTGATTTTACGTCAACATGAATGATGACTTCTTCGAATAAGAAGAATGTCTCGGGCTTCAGTGGACTATTAAGTGCCGAGCCTGAAGTGTTTGTGATTGTATATAACAAACGCATAACAACTGTATTAATATGCGGATACTAAAATATTGTAAACAGAATAAATCACATTTTTCCGTGTAACAAGTTATAGCCAAAAAGTCTTACGACCAACTGAATGAAAAGGATTTACACATAAAAAGGTTTGAACTTGTCACACGATTTCTGTTGTTAAAGAACACGCTACAGAAAATTGCCACAATCCATTTACATGAGACTTGGTCAAATGAAACATTTCGTAAGTGTAACAAAATAGTACGCAACATACATTGCATTTAATTAATGACGGTGCAATCCCAAAACAACAAAAGAATCAATGTTTTTATTCAATGCCTATAATTACTACGTAGAGGCACGTGTTTCTTGGAGACGGCAAATTGTATTGAGGTTGTCTAGATTAATTTTTCGTTCTGACTTGACATTAAAGAACACGCTTGTTCGTTAGGGACAGCGAGTTCGGTAAAAGAGACAACAATAATAAATACTAACAATTTTATTCCCTCAATCTAAGTTATTTCACTTCTGCAATGAAAAATATCATCAAATTATGCCGATTCACCCAATTAATGCCAATAAAACCGACCATAAAAGTGGTATATATACTGGTTTTCTTTCAATGCCTTGTCGTTTTCTTTAGATTAATCTAATTAATTCACTATGTCTGTGGGACAATATTTTTCTATTAATTGAGTTTCGTAACTGACTCCACGTGTTTGATGACTCTCTAGACTATTCATCGGTAACATTTAGCTATCACACGGTCACACGGGAATGGCGGCGGGGAGGGGGTGGGTAAGCATGAGACTATAATACAAACAGAAGTAAACATTTCTCGACAAACGGTCAGATGTATTTGATTACCTTGAACGAAAAATAGGTCAAAGCATAATTGTTTCCATTTAAACGTATGTAATATACAATTACAATGCAGGATAATGCCTTTTTAATTAATTTGTTGTACATGGTTAGCAGTTAGCAGATATCAAAACATTTCCTGACTAGAAATTGGGGAAAATAACACATTGTGTGTTGGCGCCATGTATACAGTATATAATATGTAAGAGACTGTTAGTATATATAATGATTTAAGGTAAGCTTTAACATTTTAAAATGTCAACTTAAGTCAATTTAGGTCCTTTGTTTCTATGCTGGACATAAGTTATGCCAGTAATGATTATATAAAATGCAAGATGATGAATAACATTTTTATCTGGGTTTGTTTCCTGAAGAAGCAGTCCGAACATCTGTATTTAGACATGTCTGCCATCAGGGTTGTCATAAAATGAAAATGTGTATATATTTGTCTTTTGGTAAACATACAACATTAATCACATCTATATAAACGATGTGTCATAAAACCTTCAGACAGAGGGACATATTTATCAGGTTCGTCCAATACTTGAGTTGGAATTTTGCTAAAATCATACTTTCATATGAAAGTAAATGTATACTTTAGTGTGAACATTTCCTTGCAAATGTAGATATGTATTGAAATCATAATTCCGGAGCAGCCGTATCCTAAAAGGAAATTGAAACACTTCAGTAGACCCGGACCATAATAATATACGTTTTATAAATGTTATCCTTTTCGAGGCGTTCTGGAAATGTACATGTATGTGGATTTATGGCATCTAAATGAAGGTTCAATGAATCGTCTTACAGCTTGAAGACAGAACGTATGTAATACAATGTTCTCTTTCTTCCGTTGATGTACATAAATGCCCCTCTGAAACCATCAGACCGATGTACATCTCCAGTTATCATGGCATACAGATTGTCGTAAACCCAACCTTTCAATCGACCGTGAAATATAACCTCCCGATCAACAGATATGCTCTATAAGATTTATCAGAAGCTTACAACACTTTTATGAGCATATTTATACGTAGACATGAACAAATCTTAAGAAGTGGAAAAAAGCTATAACAGAACTTGCGATTGCCCGCAGGAAAAATAAGAACAATAGAAAAACAAAGTATAATTGTATATTTGATGGAGGTCGTGTGGGTCCACAACAGGCAGCTAGGGGCTAATATACCGTAGATTGCTTCTTTGTTACCAATAGCAATCTACCCCCTAGAAAGACTAGATGTAATGCAATGGAAATTATCTAATTCAATCTAAAATAGAAGCACACTGTGATCAAAGTTCCATCCGTATGTGATTTTATTTATAACCAATCCCATTAAATCTGCCAGGCACAGACTGTAGTTAGATTTTAATCATTTTCGAGTGTCTTGTGGCAATACTAGCGACATAATAAAACACATTCTTGCATTATTTTTTCCATGATTTGTTGTTGCTTTGTAAATTATCACTAATTAATTGTATCTTGTCTTTTCATAACAAGGGACATTTAAGCTTACATGGAAAATATATTTAAATAGTAAAAACGGATATTTCTTTCGTTACTTGTCATGTCATGTTTTCAACAGCAACTTGTGTCGATGCTATTTTTAACGTCTGTCCATATTTATGTGACCGGGGTTAAGCGAATTAAAAAAAACAACAATTGAAAACCCAGGTTATAGTGGTGATCCCAATATTTTCAATTAGTTGTTGCAATTGTACGGAATCCTTAATAGAATCCACCTAGAAGGGTCAGCAGTTTATCATAACTAGTTTGCATACATCTGTATTCTATTAAGACACGGTAGGAGGCTGCAATATTGTGTCAGTTTTGTAAAGCATTGCTTTAAAACACCCACTATGATTATGATTATTAAACATACTTTCACGCTCAACTTATCAGGAAACCTTTGTTTGTTTACACCCGCGATATCCGGATAACTGTGTCTGTGTGAATTTTGTGCGCGTATAAAATTCCAAGACTACATTCTACACACACAAGACAACAACAAACAAGGATTACAAAGGAACTGTGACATTTTCGTCATGTGATAGTATTTTACTATTGTCTTTAATGTTTGTTGAACATTAATGCTGGTCAGTTTTCTGTTTATTTTGGAACTTTGCATTAATTAGACCTTTCAACTTTTTTCGACGCTTTTTGGTACTTACTAAACTGAAAGTTAGTGTCCAGTCTGATACTGTGTGGTACTTGTGTAGTGAGAGTGATATAACAGGTTCTACAGGTATCTATTTTTATCCTGTAACCTTCAATAGTCCTATACTTAATATATAAGGGACTGATTAGGGGCAGGGTGGGTCTCTCTCCAACTCTAACCAGCAGATGTTACTTGGTCAGTTGATACTATAATGCTTAGGTGGCCACTCCAGACGGAACAACACAGGACAAAAACAAACATAGACAAAAGATGATGTAATGATTCATTTGATTTCATAACCGAATTAGGTCTTGACAAATAATACATTAGGAAATATGAACACGGGTTAACATTTACAACAACATACTTGAAATAACTGAACCTCGGTCTGCATAACAGAAAACATATAAATATACGGTTATAAAATAACTATTCTTATTTGCAATTGTCTATAACCTCATACTATACACTTATCAGCTTTATATAGTCAACTATAGCGTGTATACAAATTATGATTCTCGTATCCTAGCGTTTTTTAAGAGAAAATACTAAACGTCATTATTGTTACCTAAAAAAACTCACACATACACAGCAAGGATTTCATCTCGAGATAAATAATAGCATCGCAAACTTGGTCGAGACAGCACACGTTATGTCTATACCAATTCATTTTCCGTATCTGTAACAAGATACATATCAAGCCGAACTACAGTTTACAGCATAGTATTGATGTAGATCGTTGTAAAGAGCCATGTGAGTCCTTCTTTATATGATAATAATGGTATATTCTTCATTTTATATGATAAGAAATCATGAGGTTTTATGCACGCTTTGTTTTCCGTTTGATAAAAAGAGAAAAATGCCAAAACAACTTAGCGATGCAAGCGATAACGTGCTCTACAAATTCTATTATTAATTGATTAAGTATTAATGTTTGGATATCAAATAAATAATTGATGACAATTTCACATTTAGTAAACGATAATCGAAAGATTTTGTTTTACATTTTCAGCATTGTTTGATAATTAATTACACAATGAAATTTATTCTGACAGCAGTACTTGTAACAATGTTCATTCCTGCTTACGTTTAACACATTGTTTAATATTTGTAATTGTTTTTTTTTATTATTCGCGAATAAAACAAGTTATGTTACAATATTAGGAACCAGATGATGTATAGTTTAAATGCAGTCATAATCGACACATATACAATGTATTTAAATATAACGAGTAAACTGCGTTTCTTCAATTTGGTTCCGACAGATTTCTAACTTCAACAACTAACAAATACAGAAATAGAGAAACGATGAAAAGTGTATACTTATAGCATTCACCTGTTATTACTCATCTTCGTCTTTACTTTATGCAAAAAGCTAATATCCTACAACGAAAATCTCCTTGTGAAATTTGTTTCAAAGACAAACAAAACTCTAAAGTTACGACCTTTATCTCGTCGCGTCATGTTATCTGATATTGATATGGTACCGGTTGATACTGTTCCGCGCATGGATGATCATTGGAATCAAATGAGATGCATTGGGGAGGTTGTAGTGTGTCACGGTTGTGTCAATCATATCGGACGGTCAATGAATGCTGATTGTCAGGCGATTTGTACAAATTATGTGATCCGATCCAGCTACAGAGCTCTGGTTTATTTTCCAATAATTGCTACATGGTTCCGCTACACACCGTTCTTAGCCAAACAATAGCAGTTCAAAAGCAAGCATGTTCAATATAGTATATCAAATACCACTGACAAGGTATTTTGTTCCACCCTTACCCATTTCACGGTACAAGGAATACTAATTTTAATCATCTATTGATGAATGATAATTCGGCACGAACAAACATAAAATTAATATAAAATGGCCCAAATTAGATAAAGTCATATAATGAAACAACATCTGTTTGTACTAGGAATATGTTTTGGAACAGTAAATCAGAAGAAAATGCTTTTATATATTTACAGGCAGACAGACAGACAGACGGACAAACAGTTTATTTTTCATATTCTATACATGGGCTTTGTAATATGTCGTTCCAATTGCAGCATGGCATCGTTTAATTTTATTCTGAAGAGGCATTCCATTCTGCTTGCAAGGATTGAAGCACAGGCTTGATATGTCACGGGTTTCAGGATTGTTACCTGTATTATATTTGATGGGCATTGGACTTAAGTTCCTCAATTCCATCTTCACATGAACAGGATGCAGCAACCATTTACTCTTCTCTGTTGTTGTTTTTTTTTTTTTATTAAAAAAATAAATTTCATTTACAATGAACTATTTTTGTGTTGATCTTTTAATCGAAATAATACCTCTCTCTTTTTAAACACTATGTGGGCCTAATTTTTGAACGACGTCCCAATTTTCGCCATAACTTGTCTAAGAAAACGTCAGCGCTGGGACATTTCTTTTTATTCGAATAGATCAATCGTCTTTTCATTGATTGCATTTGAGACACCCATCAGAAAGTGCGAGGTTAGAGCTCTTTAAAACCGGTTTAAGCTCCCAGTCGGTCAATATTGCCGACTGACCGTTTCAATGCGGTAACTGTCGGGTTTGCTCCTTTAGTTAAATGACTCATCACGGGTTTGTTCTTGCTTTTCGCTTGGCTTGCATGTGAAATACATCTGTCCCGTGCCTTTTCAAGTGTTGGTATATGTTGCAATGTTCATACGACTTTGTCATATATTCTTATTATTGTTTAAACGACATCAGATAAACCACTGTTCTGTCAGAAATAGTTCAGTCATGATAAATATCAAGAAATGTGACACGTTTATTGACAGTCATACAGCAAACTGTTGCACCTTTTTATTGATGAGAAGTTGTCCAGTAGGAGTTATGTCTACCTCTGTGAGAAGTTCAGCATGCGCCTAATTAACTTCTTAGACTCGAACTCCTTTTTTCAATCTGTCACCTAGAAACATTTGGTTTGTGACAGAGCAATGTGACTCTTGGGAAGTATTGTCACAACAAATAAGAGACATGGAGGTGCATGAGCACACCTGTGTCACTGATCCCCTTCAACATAATGTCTTCTGACAGATGTCAAGTCTCCAGTATAGCCTTCTTACGCCAAGGCAAAGTCAACTCTTTCAGATCATTTTTACTCCGACGGTTCTCATTTTTAAGTTGTTTCTTTTTATTCAAGCATCTTTTAGCGAGTTTGTGTATTCTAAATAATAAGTGTATAATAATTGTTACGGTGCTTTTGTTTGTTTGTGGTTTTTCTTGTTTGTTTATTTGTTTTCACGTTGTTTTTTGTTGTTTTTGTTGCAGTTTTTGTAAATGACAAGTGGCGGCTTACATTGTTAAATCTTTCTTATTTTTGTTATTGTACAGTCTAAAACTGGTAAGTATAATTAATGCAGCTTAGGTAACACTTTTATACTATAGTTCATGTAATTTAAGAAGTAAATATTATGTTTTTCAATTATGTAAACACTACATGTTCTATTTCTGACTATCTAAGAATGCTGTCCTACAATTGTATGAAAGAAGAACTTAACACAAGCCTGTGACAAAATTGCGCGACAGAACATGACTTAAATATCACTTATATAACTAGCAAAATAGCCATAGTCGATGCTTGCTAATCTGGGTAGCTGCTTTCATTGTTTCCTTTCTAACTATTTTTGTGCCCGAATATGAACCGAGATGAAGGAACATACAAGCTCCCGCACATCTGAGATCCAATTGTCGTAAGCGCACCTGCTGAGGGGAATAATCGATGATTCCCTTTCACATAGAATCCCTGGTGATGGCGACAGAGGTCGTCGAAACTGTCAGATGTACCTTATTGTAGTAGTAGTGTTCAAAAAAACTATCCATATTATATCCTGTCTCTATCAATTTAGATTTTTACTTGATCTTTGTCTGCGGTGCCTCATTTTAACACACCAGCATTTATTATATATAAATATATATATATATATATATATATATATATATATATATATATATATATATATATATATATATATATATATATATATATATATATATATTTGTGTGTGTGTGAGTGTGTGTGTGTGCGAGCGTGCGTGCGTACGCGTGTGTGTATGCGTGCCTGCGTGCGTGCGTGCGTGTGTATGCGTACCTGCGTGCGTGTGTATGTGCGTGCGTGCGTGTGCATGCGTGCGTGTGTGAGTGCGCGTGTGTGTGTGTGTGCGTGCGTGCGTGTGTGTGCGTGCGCGCGCGCGTGCGTGCGCGGGTGTGTGTGAGTACGTGCGTGCGTGCGCGTGTGTTTGTGAGAGTGTGTGTGTAAGTGCGTGTGTGTGTGCGTGCGTGTGTGTGTTTGTGCGTGCGTGCGAGTGTGTGTGCGTGCGCGCGCGTGTGTGTGTGTGCGCGCGCGTGCGTGCGTGTGTGCGTGCGTGCGCGCGCGCTCTTGTGCGTGTATGTGCGTGTTTGTGTGCGTGCATGCATGCATGCTAATCGTTTGCAATAACGTCTACTTTAGCATCTAAATGAGCTAAGCTGACTTGACTAAGCCTCAAGACACATTGCAGCTGAGCGCGGTGTTTTATTTTCTTTTAAAACGCTACCCATGAATAATATGACGTTTTTCAATAACATCTTCCTGTTTTAATTAGTACAAATGAAGGACTATTTAACTGTATTAAGAATCGTGTTTAGTCTGTAGTGTGATACAAGTTAATGAAAGAACTTACAGTCATCCTTGCCAGCTTTTATTTTATAGGTTTGTTAATACAGCCGTGTAGAATGCAAACAGTGTGTCATTTTTCTTAATCCTATATCCATTTACCGCGATGTTATGGAAGACGTACATAGAGAGAGCATATAGACACTTTATTCCAACTGCAATCAAAGTTTGGAAACCAGAAATTCGACACAAAAAAACTAAAAACGTTAATAGCGAGGCAGTATTCAGCTGTATATACCTAAGTGGGTGAGCATCTTGAGGTGTCTTTAATGACATTTCTATGTTTTATAAGCCCACCTTTCAATCTCTGTTATTCTCTTTGTTTCTGAATTTTGCTTAATTTGTGTATAATGGTATGACATACTACGATAGTTGATTATTCAAGTGTATATTAGGAAAATATGAAAATATATATGCGTAATATCTTATACAGCTTTACACATTTGTATTTTTACTTGAAATGAGCGATGTGTCTGTATTTATTGATTAGTGTGTCATAAACATTCACAGTGCTTTTATGTGAATCATTTCCATCCGGTGAGTTATTTAGTCTTTATTGAATCACACTAAATCGATCATGCATTGGATCGCATTTAGGACTACGTATTTATTGCATTTATTTTGATCAATCGGTACTCATTTGTGGGGAAACAATATTGCCTTGAACATTGTAAGTGATTCAATCTTGTCGCGTCATCTCAGGCCTAACCAATGGCCTTTGAATGCATTTCTAAAACGAATTTTACTTTTCTAATGGCATCTCAGGTCAATTGTTAACAACGGTGAAGTGGAAAATACCGGTTACTCCGTAAATATCAGGTGAATCATTTACCATTTAAAGGTCATCTTACATTATAGGGAAGGGTAAACAACTTCTTTCATTTAGGTTTACTGGAAAGCATGACTTAAAAATACATGTTCATTACCTGGTTATCAATTTTAGACAATATTAAATTATCAGTATATTTCTATGAGTTTTGTGTACACGGACAAAGTTTAACATGTACCCTACCTACAACATGTAAATGATATTTATACACCCAGATATAATGTCAATAGTGTGCAATGTGTGTGAAATTAACAATTCTATCCGATTAAAGTAGATGAATAGGAAAAACAGGAAAGTTGTGTATTGTTAACCCCTAAGATAAATTACAGGTTCGAATTTTACGTAGCACGTCCTACTTTCACATTAAAGTGTTAAACTTAAATCATCTTTTCACGACATACACATCTACCAGTATAGAATTGCTCTTCCTTTTCTAAATCATGAATCGATTCCTACATGTCTCAATTTTTCATCATACAACTGACAAAGTCGTAATTTCAAATTCTAATTTGCAAACAATATTCATCTAATTTAAATTCCAAAACAAAGAGAAAACACGACATGGTCATGTTTTCTCAAGAATCATTTCACAATGCGCCCGTTTGCACAAATTCATAACGGCGCCGGGGATTACGGCGTGTTTTCTATGATGGACTAAAGTATTTGAGCTATAATTGCCCAATATGGTGCCAATTATTTAAACTTCATAAAGTATTTTTTCACAAACACTCAATTACATGTAACGAGTGTTTGGAACATCGAAAACATGGCTACGCTTGAACGCTGGTGGTTCTTACGAAGATTTCAAGAATCATCATCTGACTTTTATAACATAGAAACAGACTTGAGCAGCATATAGCTTATAAATAGCACATGCCTTACAGTGCAATACATTAAACATCAATTACAACCTGTGAAGTCAATGACGAAGTGGTAGAGTCGACATATTGTAACTCCCTGGACTGCTTAACCCTTTTCCAACGAGTGGGTTCGAGTCCTGTTTAGGGCGAAAGACTTACTGTGAGACGGTATTCTAGCTGACCTGCGGTGTTCCGGCCGCTATACACTATTATGTCTGTTCCTCCACCACAATAACGGGACCTCACTTTAATGACTAATAATGACAATAACTAGTATACCCAAGGACAGGTGCATTGCAAGATGTGCTGGCCTTGTATGCTTTTATATTCATCTTATTTTTATAAAAATAAAAAGTAGCCTACATCTAATAACAATGTACACATATGTTTAGAAAAGCCATATTCATTTGCAAAACATTTGGCGTGTTTAAAATAAATAACTTTATACCGTGACGTTTTAAAGCGATTTTTGTAATTTTAATACAGCAAAAATACTAACTATCGCTAGAAAGCTAATTGGTTCTGTCTCATAAATGTACAATAAAATACATGTGGCATTAACTACAAAATAAAGGTAACAACAAATCTCATAACATAGTTACTAGCTATTAACATAAATGACATTTTACAAGAGAACAATTAAAATACTGCACTCTTACTATGATTTCCAATGTGAATTAAGGCAGACACGCTATCAGTGCCGAAACATTAACACTCATCTTAATTTTATATGTCTCTTAACGTAACCGCCACTCTAACCTATACGCCCTCAGGTATACATTAACAAAAGTATATCATAATAAGGTAGAAACCTATTAGGACTATGCTGAGACCCCCAAAAGATAAAGCGACACAATGTGTGAATATATTAAAGATAGAGTTACCAGAAGTCTTCCGGCAAAAACCAACACAGTGCCGCCTACTGATATAATCCATCCACAGAGTCAAAATATCATTAACTGGAACTAATAGGGGCGGGTTACGAGATATGATTTATCTTTCACTTTAAACATGATTCTATAATGTTTCTTTTTTATATTTCAAACGTACGTTTGAACAACCCACGCTTAATGTGATGACAAGTAAGGAAGCTGGTGTAAGCATGCGGTTAAATTCTTCTTTATTATGTAGGATCGCATAGAGTTCTACAAATACAATTTCGATAAACTATTTGTTATTTTTCAATTATGAAGAGCTTAGCTTTTGACCGAGTATAAGAGGAAAACGTCGTACTGCATATTTCGAATATATTTATTTTAACGTTATTTAAATGCGATTGCTTTATTTTTAATTTGTTATTAATATTTGGTTCTAAAAAAGACATTAAACGCAAACATGTTTTGTTAAGAAAGTGTGATATTATATTTTAATTACATAAAGTGTTAAATACATGTTTAGAACCCTTATGCTAATGTCAATTAAACTGCCATACAACACTCATATTTATGTTTACCTCCAAAACAATGAAATGTTGAAAAGAACTAAAGAAATATTTTCATTGCTGGGTGGAATATATATAAAGTGTTCGTGTAAAAGTAATCAGTTACCAAACACTTCATGAATGATCCCAAATATTACAGAAAACTACAGAAATTGTGTGAAAGCTCGGACAGTTACTTAAACCGGTTTTTGCATTTGGTTTTTTAAGTCGCTGACTGTATGCAATGAGTACGATAGACATTCAACTTCTACATAATTTGATGATAGCAAAACAATAAAATGAAATTTTAATTAAATGCCTAGATTTGGTGACTGAGTGACTTGAATCGAATTTTAAGTTGTCCGCCTTGTTCTTATAATCACCGCTAAACTATTTATTTCAAAATATTCACATTTACTGCACCAAAATTACATGTTAACATTATTTATAATACGAGCATGACATAATAAATTCATTTGTTCTCGTAGATGCATACAAAAAAGCAACAATTCAACAATTATTCTCGCACAATATTCATTTTCGAAAATAAAAAATAAGAAATAATCGAGGCGAAATGAGTTGTGTTAAATATTTATTGCTTTTTGGAAAGATACTGTCTCTTATAAATAATTAATAGAATATTGGTCGTTCATTGTTCAAAAATACTAAATGCCATTCGATGGGCAAATAACTTGATGATCTGATGCGTGGAGGCTGGTCAGTAATACTATGAGGCTAATTATCTCATACATTTAGATTTTAGAAGTCTTTTAATGGATGTATTATGTTGTGTATGTTAAAATGACGATAAAGCAAACACATGGATAAGTAGAAATTATATTCAATTTTAACAGTTTTTTACACATTGAACTTGCTTGTGCATGTATATTTCTTGTGTAAACTATGTCAGTTTCATGCCCCTGAAATAAATTGACATTTTGGTACTGCAGCTCGTTGGTCAGAGGCCAAGAAATAACCTATCAAGTAAACCCTTACTTACCAAAGTATATCTAAAAATGTGTTCTTCCGGAAGAATCACATCACATGTAGATAGAAATTTTATTAATTATATCTTAAGACAATCTCAATCAAAAGCAAATTATACCGTCCACGCATTGTTGATAAATCTCAGTTTTGATTTAGAAATATCATCTAGGCCAAAGATGGTGTGTCCATTTTAAAGCAGGTGAGATTTGTTTTGCATTTGTATGATAGTTACAATGTTCTAGCATTCGACCAGATACCTTTCACATATAACAAACACATGTGTTTTTACCCGTTTACTGACTAAGTTAGTCCATGTTTTAGCGGGTTTGATACATTCAACTTGAAAAAATTGCTTCTTCAACAGCTATTTATATATGTCACATGTCTTCTGCTTCATATGTATTTTCACGCCCGTGAAGAAAAAGAACAACCCATACCCCAAGAAATAAATTTACAGATGACAAACCTTCAATAAGGATGGAGCTGTTATCTTAGGTGACAATACAGAACTTTCCAAGTTACAACATGAACAATCCACGCAAAAACTTCTTGATGTGTAGTTATTCATCTGAGCTCACTGAAGACTTCCATAACACTGTTTTGTTGGCGAATGATGTGTTACAGTTTATCAGAGGCGAAAACCCAACACAAAGCCGCGATATAATCTATATTATTATACAATGTACTGAGTCTAGACATGTTGCATTTCTGTCAGTCGACTACACTAACATTCCCATTTTCTCCCCTCACAATCAATAACCTCTGGGTCATAGGCTTTTATTTCTGTATCGAATTAAATCACGTGATTTGTGACAAAATTTACATTATATTATGACTTCTTATCCAAATCATAGAAATTTTAAGTCTCTTTGGAGTTATTAGCTTTTCAAATGAAAGAAAAAATATCGAACGATTTCCAGATCTCTGTATCGAAGCCAGAACGCATGAATTAGGTGTATTTCGCCTTGTAGCATTTCAAGGTGATCATACCCGGTTCAGGTGCAAAGTGAAAACGGTATTGTTGAGTAACAGAAACAAGTTTTCGGTGTTGCCAGACCTGTCTGACTGCGGTGTTGCCAGACCTGTCTGACTGCGCTGTTGCCAGACGTGTCTGACTGCGGTGTTGCCAGATCTGTCTGACTGCGGTGTTGCCAGATCGGTCTGACTTCGGTGTTGATAAACCGTTCTGACTGCGGTGTTGCTAGACCTGTCTGACTACGGTGTTGCCAGACCTGTCTGACTGCGGTGTTTCCAGACTGTTCTGACTACGGTGTTGCTAGATCTGTCTGACTGCGGTGTTGCCTGACCGTTCTGACTACGGTGTTGCCAGACCTGTCTGACTGCGGTGTTGCCAGACCTGTCTGACTACGGTGTTGTCAGGCCTGTCTGACTACGGTGTTGCTAGACCTGTCTGACTACGGTGTTGTCAGGCCTGTCTGACTACGGTGTTGCCAGACCTGTCTGACTACGGTGTTGTCAGGCCTGTCTGACTGCGGTGTTGTCAGGCCTTTCTGACTGCGGTGTTGCCAGATCTCTCTGACTACGGTGTTGTCAGGCCTGTCTGACTGCGGTGTTGCTAGATCTGTCTGACTACGGTGTTGTCAGGCCTGTCTGACTGCGGTGTTTCTAGACTGCGGTGTTGCCTGACTAAGTAGCGTTCACTAACGGAAACAAATTCCCCAGTGTCTCATTTTAATATTGATTTAAAGTAATTAAACAAACAAACAATATTTCTCATTTCGGTATTAGACAGACCACAAAATTTAAATGTGGCAAGCGGATTGAAGACCACAGCCAGAAAGCACAATAAAATGCATTTTTATCAATTGCGGCACAGGATGGGTTTAACCCTTCAGTATTGTGTTAGCTGTTTTACACAGAACATAACTTCCATCTTTCTATGTCGTCTGCGAGTTATAGAATAAAAGGAAAAGCCCGTGTCGTTCAATAAATAAACTTAATCAGTTTATTGTAAAGAAGAGACAGGATTCTGGCCGTGACCGAAGATCAGTCATTTGTAGAGCTATGTTAAGCTTGAAGAAGGTTCGTTCTTTATTTGGGATTAACAAACTTTTGTCTCAAAAACAAATACTTAACTTAGATTCAAATCTTTTCTTAAATATTATATTTACCAACAGCAGTAACGTTTAGTGTAAAAATGACAGAACACTAAAGCTCGGTGTTATCACAGACATTTGGTATAAGCCACTTCATCCACCACTCTCAGTTAAGCCCTTGTCCATGCCATCATGGAATCAATGGAACCGCATCATTAACTAGCAAGTACTTCATCCGGGACTCAGCAATTATTGTGAGATGGAATGATTTAAGTTTTTTAGAACTATTCAACCAACTATATGCAAAGAAATTGTGCAAACAGTGTGTTAAATGATCGCATGTAGCGGCATATACGAGCATATTTCCCCGGGTTATTGTTGAAGATAACTTAAGATAGTAAAACTATGTTCATTATGTAACCAGTATGTCACCTATCTATCACTATACATACAACTGTAGTGCATTTGACGATGGCTGATGGAATCTCTTTTGCGATGTTGTTTGTTTTTACATGAAACTGGATTATACCTTATATAATATGTCACAAGAAAGATTATAAACAACTTTGCCTCTGTGAGCTTTGTGAGTCAAATTCGAAACTTCAAACTTATTTCATAATAATTCTCTAAGCTGTCCTATCCGTGTGTGTATCGCTGAAACACAAAACAATGAAATCTAGAGACAAAAGTGGCATTTCTGAGACATGTACAGGATTGACGGATTTAGAGTTTGTTTTCTAAATAAAACAAATTGGTAAAACAAAACAGTTTGTATTGATGATCCGTATTTGAATTTAAAATCAACCTCAGTTATTAACAATTATTATGTTGCATTTTATAAAAGAACCAATACGCTTCTCTTTTTATGCAAATATTTTAAGTAAATATGACAAATTCCAAGATTCACATGCAAGCCAAATGTAAAAGTAAGAACAAATATGACATTATAAATTAAACAAAAACAGCAAAACCAACAGTTGCCGCATTAGAACACATTACTTGAGACACTTCGCATAAAATAATGTAGATACCAATCTGACAACAGTCAGCCTATATACATGTACACAACTTGCCTTCACCTGGTCTACTTCTGCCTAGCAGACCTAAATTAACTTTACTTTTACCCCTTTCTTACCGACAACGAATAAAGACATTTTCTTTGATATGGCATACTTTACAAACGTAGTGAATATTATTTATTACATTATCAACTTTATTCAGTTTTTCAGCAAACTTGTTGTGGTTCGACAGAGACCTAGTCTGGACCTCCCTCCTCTACTACTTAGATGAACATCGCCAATGTGACCATAACTGTGTCTGTGCAATGTAACAAAACCAAAACAAAACAAACTTTATTAGATTCGAAGTATATTTCGACTTTAGTTCATGACCTCAGTTAAAAAGGTCTCTATGCTGAGCTTCATAAAAAGACATACCTTTATTTCGTTACCAATAATAATAATAATAATAATAATAATAATAATAATAATAATAATAATAATAATAATAATAATAGTAATAATAATAATAATAATATATAACAAAGCTGAATCATTATCATTATCAGCTAAATATTGGACGTTTCCTTCTACAAGGCATAGGAACACACTTGCAAAATGTTTCAGGTTTGTTAACATGCAACTGGGTGAACTAAAAACTAAATAATAAGCATGTAACGGTTAGCTAATGGTGACTTATTTGATCAAGAATCGGTGATCATATAATGTTCGACGCTATAAACATCTAAATTCTAATGACGAAGTGTTAATAACTATGGTTACCATTATTTCTTCATTAAATTTTAATTCCAATGTCTTAATTACATTTAATATGCATTGTTTTATTGTAGCTTGTTGAGACAGTGTAAAAATACATGGAAAACTACGAGGAAGCGCAATTTAATTCATCGTTAACGCCTCCGTTCATTTCAGAGAAATATTACTTTAATCCCAAAATACACTAATACTTTCTACATCAGGGCGAAGGAAACACATTTTTGGGGTTACTTTCTCGCATATTTTCCTTTTTTATTTCAGTTAATAGTTTACATTTCTATGAATTCCCACGCTCTCTTGTTTTGTTAGCATTCTGTTTGTTTCACGGCACATTTTATTTATTCAGTTCACAAAATATCCGTTACACATGATACAACTAAAATCAGTTATTTTTTAATATCTAAACATTGTTGCTAATGATAACAACTGAAGCTTTCTCCGTGTTCATACTCCTTCGACAGTAAGTTTGACGTACAAATGATCCTTTCGATTTAATATCTCTTCCAAACATCTGTTATAATATCTTAATCTTTAAAATTTAAAATTAAAATTAAAATCATGCGATCTTTTCTTTCTATATTTTTATATAAACTTGTCATAAAAGACAACGAGGTTCCCACTATCGGAAACATATATTCCTTATGTGCACGCGGAATAAGCATTATTAAAAAAAATCTTTTTATGTCAACTAATCTGTCTTGTGACATTGACAATCTGAGGAAACAGAAAAAACAGTTTCATAAAACTGTAAAATCTTTTATTATCATTATTCCTATATGATTCACTTTGTCCATCACAATATGTCCAAACCGTAGATCTGTATAACAATGCTTTTCAAAAACTAAAGGACGGTTACACTTTATCCCTGTTTATGTTGGTAAGAAGGCGTGTGCATATCGTTTATAAGCTCGCTGCAAAGCTGTCAAAATTCTTATTTTAAGATTGGATGGATTGGACGTATATTTTTCAGAATATAAATTCATCAATCACTTAGTATATCATATCTAGGCAATAATAAATAGGCTAGTATAACCAGTCATGGCCTTGTCACATCTGTTACGCTGTGGGATTTTTTTCGAAAAAGGAAGTACGAACAACAGAAATTTGGAAAAGTGATGGTTCGAAAAAATATACATATATACTTTAAAGTCTTATAAACATTTTCGGCAAAAAGTCTTTTTCAGAACATTTAACAAATGCCAATGTAGACAAAAAAGCCAAAAGGTTATATTTTTGGCGTCATTTAAATATTTTGGTCATCATAATGCAAAATGATTTTTAACGTATATTTTAGATTCAGCAATGACATTGATTATTGTCTGATTAGATGTGGAAAATATTTTTTTCTTTTCCAAATATTTTTTTTCTTTTCCAAATATTTTTTTCTTTTCCAAATGAAACTGTTAACAGTGGAGGAATATATGAACAGAAGCTGCAGATATCTGTTTAAAAGTATGTTTTGCATGTTTATCAAGTTTAAGTTCAAAATGTTGGATTATTTAGAGGTCTTTCTTGTACAAATAGTAAACATAGACTTAAACTAGTTTATATGCTGTAGAAAACGCAGAAGAAGATTGCAGGTTTGAACATTTATTGTTTTTAAAAGAACACACTTTTTCAATAATTTGATATTTTATTTGCTGCTGTGGTGGGCTTGCAATATGTGTTCTTCACAAATTGCACAAGGCAAATTGGAAGCGAGATAATGTTTATAACATTCAATTTATGTGATGAGAACAATAAGCTAGCAATGTTAACACGGAAACAAGACAACATTAACAATAATTTACACACATTAATTTACACTAATCTCTATTCATACTGGCATAAAATTCCCTTGATGTTCTAATCTACAAGAGTTCTCCCTATTATATCTGATATCAATTCGAAAGTTCACAAGACGTTCTATCTCCATGTGGATGTCTTGAATCGCTGTCAGTGTCTAACCTGAGCCACAGATGGAAATAAAGGACAGGCCTGGCTACTAGAGACATTATATTTGTCACAGAACTAGTGAAGATTGCATATTGGTCACAAGACTACTGGAGACAGCATAATGGTCACAGGACTACTAGAGACAGCATATTGGTCACAGAACTACTGGAGAAGCATAATGGTCACAGGACTACTGGAGACAGCATAATGGTCACAGGACTACTGGAGACAGCATAATGGTCACAGGACTACTGGAGGCAGCATAATGGTCACAGGACTACTGGAGACAGCATAATGGTCACAGGACTTCTGGAGACAACATAATGGTCACTGGACTAATGGACACAACATATGGTCACAGGACTACTGGAGAAGCATAATGATCACAGGACTACTGGAGACAACATAATGGTCACAGGACTACTGGAGACAGCATATTGGTCACAGAACTACTGGAGAAGCATAATGCTCACAGGCTTACTACAGACAGCATATTGGTCACAGGACTACTGGAGACAGCATATTGGTCACAGGACTACTGGAGACAGCATTATGCTCACAGGTTTACTACAGACAGCATGTTGGTCACAGAACTACTGGAGACAGCATATTGGTCACAGGACTACTGGAGACAGCATGTTGGTCACATAACTACTGGAGACAGCATATTGGTCACAGGACTACTGGAGAAGCATATTGGTCACAGAACTACTGGAGACAGCATATTGGTCACAGGACTACTGGAGACAGCATATTGGTCACAGAACTACTGGAGAAGCATATTGGTCACAGGACTACTGGAACCAGCATATTGGTCACAGGACTACTGGAGACAGCATAATGGTCACATGACTACTAGAGACAGCATATTGGTCACTGGACTACTGGAGACAGCATGTTGGTCACATAACTACTGGAGACAGCATATTGGTCACATAACTACTGGAGACAGCATATTGGTCACAGGACTACTGGAGACAGCATATTGGTCACTGGACTACTGGAGACAGCATATTTGTCACAGAACTACTGGAACCAGCATATTGGTCACAGGACTACTGGAACCAGCATATTGGTCACAGGACTACTGGAGACAGCATAATGGTCACAGAACTACTGCCAATTTTACTTATAAGTAATGAAAATGAAGTTAAGTCTAAATATGTTAGAGGTCACTTTGAATCTGCTTACAAATTACCGACCTTGTTGCACATGCGGACATATTTCCGACCTCATCTTAAAGAAATCAAATTTCTGTTAGTTCTGTCGTAGTATAATTACGTCTAATGTAACACTATACTGCCGAGCAATTACATACATGTATGTAAGATACAGTGTAGTGACATATGCAACAGTCCTGCTTTTTACATTTAGGTCTACACTTGAACGTGCAGAAATGGCTAAAGAAAATATCCACGGATCATGTATTCTATCTATACCAGGGCATAAAACAATTCCGTGATATACCAAAGTAAATTACACCGCTCTTTACATATTTAGAGCATAGAACCATTATTTATGTTTTACTCAGTGTCGGGAAACATTTTAGTTCTTTTTATTCTGATTACTCTTACAGTTGACCAAATAAAAATAGAGCACGTGATTGGCTTTTGATATAATGTACAACAATCATTAAGCACAAAATAAATAAACTTCAACTAGTAAGCTATTAATACATTAACCAAATGCTCATGTCAATCATGACCTCTTAGTATTACATTTGTAACGTTAACATTGTGTAATCTAATAGCATTAAGATAGTTTGAAAAAATAATGTAAAATGCTACGTTGGCATTGAATATCACGAGCATTTTAAAACAACATATTCAGTCTTAAGAGTATTGCACATTTTCATGTGATCGCTTATACTTCAAATTAAACCAGTATATTTTCCTCACATATTTACAAGAATATTAAGTATTGTATTCTTTGACCCAGAACGTTCAATTAATTCCTTAAGATTTTTAGGACTGTTTTGAAATGACATTGACTTTATATCAGATGCAAATGCGACTTTTTATCATGTTAAAAATGCCACTATACAAAAGCAAAACAGTGTACAATGCAGCTGTACTAAACTACATTAAATCATTGCTAATATTAGAAATGAGACATCATTTCGGCATTACAAAAGGATTGTATACGTTTGTATAAAGCGTTATATGCACGGATTGCTATTCCATATAGGGGAGGGATAATTACTTTTATGTTGTTCAACAGTTTGTAAATATTTTCAAGTTCAAATTTGATGAAACCAGCTGAGCAAACATGTTATTAATGCTCAAGATACTTACAGCTACGTGCAGAGGAACTGAACAGAAAACCTGGGAAATTGCTAGTTTTCATCAACTCTGCATAATTGATATTAACGATTTCTATCAGCCCCCTTCTCAGTTTAATTAGAACCAATGGTAGACTATTTAAATGAATTAAGACTTTAATACACGTGCGATGAGTGGTAAGACTCAATTAATTGAGTATTGACATTACATACAGGTTACTGTTTTATTAACTTTATGTATTTCGATTGAGCCAGTTAATGCTTCCTTTTATTCGATGCTGCAGTGTCCATATATAATGGTATGTTATGCTGCAGTTTCCATAATGGGATGTTATCTCATAGGCATAAATAGAATCACAATATGTTGTACAAAAAAGAAATAAAGTAAAAGCTATAAATAATGTACTTACAGCGTATATGGCCGTTTTTTTTACAGGAGAGGTTAGAGAAGAATGTTTGCGGGGCAAAGTTACGAGGTTTACTGACGTAAATGAAGACATTGTTTAACAGCAGGTAACATTGATGGCCCATGCCGATAGTAAGTGAATATAAACTTCCATGTTACTAAAACAACTTTAATCTTACATTGTTAATCACATAAGTTAAATTACGAGTATTAAATTAAAAGTCTTGTATTCTGCTTAATGATTAAAATGCTTAATATATTGGTCTTTATTTAGAGGTAGGCCTTCATTACATTTACATTCATATACATTTGTAAACACATTTCCATAAAAGAACATTTTATTTGTGGCATATATTGTTGAAAGTTTAAGCAATAGTAACGCTGTCAATGATCGTCGACCCGGTCAGACCAGGATCGACAATCCGGGAGATATCTAAGGACACCGTGGCTATACCGTGGCTACACACTGCCGCACGGTGAGATACCGGCAACCAGACCTGACGAACCTTGATAACCCGGCAAGCTCCCAGTTGATTTTAAGATGTTTTAAAACTACTGGGGCCTACCGTTGGACAAAACTTGGTCCGGAATAATCCATGGCGGTTCGCAGTGCACCCTACCGGCTTAAGGCAAGTCATCGTGAGCCCATCGTGGCGGTCCGGGGCTTCACCGTGAAAGTATACGAATGTATATAATAGTCTTTCAAAAAAACATTCTGCAGACCATGGAACTGACCAAAGTTACTAGCGACAAAATCGACTACAGCTTCGGCATACGATACTCCAGTTGCAAAAGAATAAAGCAGATACCTGCAAAGGGTCATTATAAAAGGTCAGCAGCAGCTTGTACATCAATGCCGACTGAGACGACAGATGTGGGTCAAACCATGGATCCAGCGACAGATCGAATTTGGACATTGCTCAAATTGTATGGAAGAGTTACGGCTTGAAGATCCAAGATACTTCAGGAATTCCCTTCGAATGGACTCTGTCATGTTCCGGGATCTAATGTAGAGGCTGGTAGATAAATTTCGAGGATATGTTTAGTTTCAAAACGGGATGTTGCCCTGATGGTCCGGTATATACGGCAGCGTTACCGGTACAAACCCTGGTACTACCGTATAAACCATGGCCATGCCTTGTTAAATCTTGGCAGGCCTTAGTAACACCGAAATGTATCGGAAAAGAAACGGCGTTATCCGGAACACACCGTGCCTCCACTTTGGACAATCGGGGCTCTAACGGGGCGTGACCTGGACCGATTGTGTCGCCACCGGGGTAATCGTGATAGACCGTAGAGTTCTGTTTTGACGCTCGGGAATGCATTGTTAGTTCACAGTTAATGTGTGACTGCAAATATTATTTCGAACAAAAATATACCGGTTCGTCCATATTTACCACGATTCACCGGCTGCCTCGATCCGGGACGAGCCTTGACATTATGAATAGAGCTTTTATTATCAAAATGTTGCTATGTTGATGAGAGGTACTTGTATGAAATGATTTACTTATTTCTCGTTGAATCACAATATGGTTTTACAATCAACCATTTTATACGCTTGACTGAAATTAATTGTATTTAGAACTTCTTAAAATAAGAAAGCTGCAATAAAGCATTGAATCACATTAAGCACTTCGTATTTATTGCCTTTATTTTGATAAATGGGAACTGTGTTGAAATAATATTGCAACAAATAAAGTGAGAAATGCCAATCTTATAGATTTCAAGTCTAATGAAAACGTTTATAAAATTAATAATTTCCTAAAAGCATCCTAAGGCAATTGCTTATAATGCCTTTGAAATTCTAGAATTCTTTTAAAACACGCTTCGACATGTACATTTCTTAATTCACAATGAAAAAATCCATCTGCATCAGTAGCTCACGGCATAAAAATAGAACAAAAAAGAACAATGCAAAAGCCTTCCTAACGTTTTTTTCCCATAAATTTGCTGCGTTGTAAGTGTATACTCCGCCTTCCTAGGGCAGAGTTATAAGATAGTGTGCGTCGGGTCTTTCTTATGTATTATGTATATGCATTATTTTAGCGGTAGGTCCATTGAGTGTAACATTTAGGGTATGAACACATTTTGTAACATTGTTTACTATTATATGGAACTTCTAAAAGAGCAAACATGTAAATAATAACATGAATCATAAACCGCAGTGACGATTGGTTTCCTTAAAACGACTAGATATCGGCGTATTTTGGGAGACTTAAATATTTCATGAAAATTCAAAGCACATGTCTGCACCATAATGCGGCAGGAATATGGTCCTAAATGATTCAAACATTCCGTCGTACAGCTGGCTTTGTTATAATTTCTAATTTGACATTTGAAAACATCATTCAACAAATTTGAATTGCAAAACGATGAGAAAACAATGCATTTTATTTAAATTATTTTAAAATGTGTTCGTTTAAGTGATTTCATAACGGCGCCAATGACTGGCGTTTTTCTTCTTCATGGCTACAGACAATTACACACACGAAACAAATGTACTAAAATTAAGACCTTGATATTTTAGTGCTTTAAAAGGACAATGCTTGCAGAGATCAATATTTTCAGCCTAACCATTTTACAATCCACAGATTCATACTAACTTTACATAATGCAACACAGTAAAGTGAACTACCCGAATATTTAAAAAGTAAAGAAACACTTAATAAAAATCAATTTTGTATAACAAAAAGAGCGAAGGAATCAAAAGCGATTTTCTAGTGACGTATATAAACATGTATACATAACTCATGTACAAAATTAACTTTCCTGTTCCCGACCGATACAACCACACAGAGTAAGTCGATTACATGTATATATGTGTGTTCCAAAGCTAGTATTCACAGACCGTTTCCGGCAAACCGTTTAATGTTATATGGTATTTCACTAATTACAATGTTTTCCTCCCAATTCGTCGGAACTTGAATACAGAAGAGTTTTGTACTACAGCTCTATATGTACAGTGTCGATTGGAACTTATTGCCGTCGATAAACTTCAGAGAAATCATTTGAAGTGGGTCTATTTGTTAGGAAACAAAACCAGTGTTTCTTGGAAATATTGACAATAAGTAGCATGTCGCTATTGCACTCGCTGTTTTGTGTTAACATTGACATGCCTTAATTTGTTTTAAATTAACGATAAAAAATGACATTATCTTCTGAATGCTTCAGTATATATTGACGATTAAACTGACACAAGACCAAGATGTAAACTTGCAAGTCTATTAAAACAGCGACAAAAGTACATAGAGACTAGAATTTTCACAAGTATAAAAACAGTCATTGCCTTGGAACGGCCTGTCAGCAAAAAAAAAAAAAAAAAAAAAAAAAAAAAAACATTGATGCGAGTGAGAGAGCTCTTAACGTTTACTTTCCATTTTAATAAGAAAAGCCGAAGCAATGACGTTCAGTAAGAGCTTTTTATGACATAACAGAAAAGAAAAGTTACGTATATTTGGTAAAAAGGAACAGTATCACTTTTCTTCGAAAAGTTACAACATTTAAAATCGTCCATACACAATTCATCAGCACACTGCTGATAAAGTCACAAGTACTTGGGAGGATGTTCCAGGTATATCTTTTAAACATGTATTATGTGTGTGAAATTGTGGTCTGTGGGAAGTTTAATTGCGTTTGACAAATCCGCCAAAAAAGAAGAGAGTTGATCCTTACTTAAGTATACATTCAGCATACAATCAGAACAACCTCATTTAGTGTAGTTTTTGCTGGATATGACATCATCGTCTCTTATGTATAGACGATGAATCCAGAGCGGAATTCGAACCTAGGCCGCCGTATTGAGATGCCAATACCGTAAGCACATAGCTCGATACCCTAAAGTTAGGTATTGGTTTTGTTCATTGAAGCCCGGACAGCTACGCCAATGAATGGTTAAGATATACCTGATCACAAGCAACTGGACACTTAAAATAACGTCAGTAAATAGTTGTTATGAAAGTCAAATTAAAAAGCACTCTTAATGATATCAAGGCTCATACGGTATACATGCATAAAACAAAGAGACACTGATATTCGTAAAATGAAATCAGTTTAAAATACATTTATTAAATCAAAGCTATTACTATTATTTGTCATTTGGCCGAAAATATATAATCTACTTATGATGTATAGAAAAGTAATTTAATCAAATGATGAGGTAGACAAAGAGTCATTTAAGTACAACGCAACAGTAAAGCTCTATTTAAGACCCGTTTGACTTCCGTTTATCGGTTTGGACATTTCTAATTATAATATTTTATCTGAGATTCTGTTGTATTTGCATAGGATGTTGTGACAAGCCATCACGTGACCCTTTTATTTGTTCGCCAATGTGCAATGTACATTGCGATTTCCTAAAAAAAGAAACTATAAAAAACTATAAAAGGAAAATGGGAAAGTCAAACATGAATTAAAGTTCTGGTTGACGTTAAGCCGAATGCTATTTAAACATATTTTATCTGCGTTTAAATAGAAATTTGACGCAAGAAAATAAAAAAGAATATATGACAATGTCCTATGAGCGTTGCAGCATATACCAAACTCCGAAAAGGCACAGAACTAAGGTATTTTACATGCAAGCTAAACGAAAAGTAAGAACAAATTTGTGATGAGTCATTTTACGAAAAGAGCAAACCCGACAGTTACCGCCTTGGAACGGTCAGTAGGCAATATGGACCGACCGGGGTGCTTAAACCGGTTTTACAGAGCTCTAACCTCGCACTTCCTGACGAGTTTCACAAATGCAAGCAATGAAAAGAAAAACGATCTATTTGAGTACAAAATGCCCATGCGCTGATATTTTCTATAAGTTATGACGAAAGTTCACGCTTTTAATAATTGTACACCTAAACAGTTCCAATATTTGTTCTAAGTAATTTATACTTTGGTAAAATGTTACTTGTAGATGATGGTCCTTTATGCATGTGGCATTGTATTTTTCATAATGTCTGTACATAGCTTTTCAGCTTTAATAAAGCCACAAAATGTAAACCATATTAATTAAGTACACATTATACCAGACAGATGAGCACTTTATGTAATAAAAGCTTGTGTCACTGGTTAAATTTTACATTTCGTATAAGAATTATTAAGCTGACGTTTGTATTTGCACTAATACAAGTGTTTGATCGATGTGTATTGATGTTGCGTTTGTTCTGTGTAGTACTAAAATATATCGCATTTTAACCGTGTTGAAACATTACCATATTACCAAGTGGGAGAACCTTAATTAATTTCTGTCATATTTCTTTCATTTTATGTAAAAGTTCATACATATAACACACAAACATTATAAGAACAAATATCCCACATGTCTAACCGAAATATTTACAGTTTCCTACAAGCATTGGCTGAACAGTGTGGACGTGATAACGACTGACATGGTAATTCAGATAACATCCTAACAACTTTTTTATATTCGATCGTTCATCCGAATTCAAAAGTAGTCACACTACGCATGCTGTATTACAGCGATTTATCGCTTGCACTTCATAATACAGCGTTCTCTTATAATCTAGACTACTGTACAATTTTTTTCAGTCTAGATATTATTAGTCTACATTCACGTGGTCGTCTTTCTAAATAATTTTAAAAAAACATAGGTTGTAAAATATTTGTGTTTTGTTTTATTATTGAGCTACATGGCAGCGACCAATAAGGATCATTATAGCGAGGTTCGGTTGTTATAAGTGGAGGAAGACCCCAGACAAATGTCTGGGTAGAACCACCGCCGCACCGCAGGTCAGCTGAAAACCTTCAAAAATTAAAAACTTCGCCCGGAACGGGACTTGAACGTTGTTGGAGGCTAGAGGAGGTGAGAGGAGTTACACACCGACGTCTCTACCACTACACCACAGTCGCCCCTTATATATTTCTTTTTTAATCGACGTTTATTTAGCGCATTTATATTTGCGCGGAAATTAAACTCATGTTTAATAACTTTTATTATGTATTAATGAAATGGGGGTTTTATAGAAAGTTTTTGGACGTGTAACATGAAGATATTGTTTTAAAGCTGGAACTCAATATAATCCTAAAGTGTATTTCTTACCTTAAGACAGAAAAAGGTAAATTCACTTAAACTTTCTTCAGATTCAACGCGAAATAGTGTTATTTAGTATTGAAGAGATAGTAAATATTGATGAACATTGCTTTTATTCTCGGAACAATTACACACGTGGCTTACACAATATAAACTGTTTATAAAATGTTTTAAGGTTTTGCTGACTTGATCCTGTCCGATGTCCAATCAGACCCGCCGTAAGGGTTTTGCTTTGCAAAGGACTATTTAAACGGGCATCTTCTTTGTGTCTTAGGAATGTGGGTTTTGGTTGTTTTAATGTGTTAAGAAATACCAATCTGTCGGATGCTCATGGCAGTTTTAACCGTAATATGAATATTCACTGGGTGATTGCTGCATGCGGCGATGGTTCCTTTATGTTGATGCCACATTAAACATCCAACGAGAGAAAATTGAAATATAATTCATGTGCGTTCTCTGTTGAAGAATGCCCTGAACCCTTCACATAACGTCTCAGGCAGATCACAATGATCTCTTGTCATTTAGTTAGGAGAGTATAATTATACACTAAACTTAATCAAGGAAGCAAACCCAGCACCATTGAAGGACTTATATATGTATTTTCTTTTATTTCAAACCCTCGACCATCACGGTTCAGCTAACGATGTAAAATCAAGTCGTAACAGTCTACAAAATGAGAGAACCTAAAAGATCATACACCTTTCTGTCCCAATCATTGAGATAAAGAATATCGGTCCTTGAAACCATTATCGAACACAGTTCTAAACTAATTCCAGCTCTGTCTAACCGATAATGAATAGGGGCATTTCTGTGATAGGGCGCACTTTACAAACACAGTCAATATCCTTTATTGCATTCTCTACTTTATTCAGATCGAAGTAACTAACGATTTCTGATGGCGGCAAGTTTACGACCTGTGTTAAAAGCAATCGGCATTCCAGATACAGTCTAGATGCATCTTCATCCAAGACATACCATTTGTCTGTAAATTAGCCTTTATCAAGAAATACCAGCTTTATTTGAACATCTTTGTTAGACACGGTTTAGAGAAGAAAAAACATGCACAAAAGTTATCTAGTGAAATTCCACGACCAAAATTGAGTCCTTTAAAGTTTAGGTCAATTAGCTGAAAACAATAGAATCGAAAAATCTTTAAGGCTAATTAATTAGGATGGCACGATTATCTATACAGACTGCTTTGATCCAATATTTGTGAGCGAACAATGCTCGACGCAGTGCACATCGGTATTGTATTGGCGATGTGCACAGTGTGATGACTCTTGGGTTAACGCCATTTTGAAATGTTTAATTAAAATACGTTTACATAAAACAATTGCACATTCCTTGTTTAATGGCGTCTGCTGGGACTGTGCTAAAAGAAATGTAAATTACTTTAGTGATGGTATGATTCCAGTCTTCATGTCTCGGTTAAAGTGAGAAGGAAACACGTGGTTTTGAAATATCTTTCATCATTGTAAATATTGGCAATTTGGTTAAGCTAAAATTTTACACCTTCTTTCTATGTTTGTATGCAGTATTATGTGAGGTACATTATATAATTTTATGATTTCAAAATATTTGCCTTTGAATGGTACGAAAATATTAAAACACTATCCAGGCGTTTGCCATTATTAGATCATTGCAATTAAAATCAAGTGATTATTATTTATTATGCAATACATGGTATCCGTTTGTTAAAATGATTTTCTAATCAACAAAATTGACAAAGATTTCTGAAAAGCGGAGATTTGGAAGAAATATTTTTCATTACTTATCAATTAAAACACCGTCTTAAAACGTCGAACACATAATTAAATATCTACACAGCGACATCATAGCTATTTGCAAATATTTACTTTAATCTAGTTATATCAGAAACAAGGGCACTTTCAGGTACAATAACAAGTAGACGTAGAAGCAGTAGTAGTAGTAGCAGTAGTAGTAGTTGTTGTTGTAGTAGTAGTAGTAGTAGTAGTAGTAGTAGTAGTAGTAGTAGTAGTAGTAGTAGTAGTAGTAGTAGTAGTAGTAGTAGCAGTAGCAATAGAAGTAATACTAGTAGTAGTCGCAGTAGTAGTAGTAGTAGTAGTAGTAGTAGTAGTAGTAGTAGCACCAGCAGCAGTAGAAGTAGTACTAGTAGTAGTAGCAGTAGTTGTAGTAGTAGTAGTGGTAGTAGAAGAAGGAATAGATGAAGAAGAAGAATAGAAGAAGAAGAGATAAGATGGAAAAAGGAAGAAGAAACGCTTGAATACATATATTAATATAATAATATTTATATCGACACATCTAAATAAAATACGTCGAACGAGAAATCGATCTAATACAATAGACATTTTAAAAGCTTACCGGCGACAGCAAGTTTTTTAGGAGAGTTTATATTGGTAAGACAGCATGTGAATCTCGTTTCAATGCTTGCTGCTTGTCAAAAAATGTTGGAAATTTTCTTATTTTAAAATTGAGTGGAAAAGCTGAAGATATTTTGAGAATCGAAATACATCTATCATATTATATCACTTTATATCTAGAACGGTGTATATTGTCTAGAGGATAATACAATAGTCAAGAATAGCGGATCATAGCCTTGTCAGATAAGTTACGCTGTTGTTTCTAGAAAACAGAAACTATTTTAAAACACCGTCCAGCAGTTTAATCTCAAATTTCAAAGTGTCAATGATTTACCTAAGTCAATAATATGCAGTTGATTAACTTTCTTATATATACAGAGAAGATTCTATGATGTAAATGTGTATTTGAACAGTTTAATGTAAGGGTGGTAAGCTCGACCAGTTAAATATCAAACAAAACAACACAATCCTCTGTTATATCTTGTAGTGTTCTTGGTTATAGTTTCGTTTTTGAGCATACTACTCATTTATTTCTTAAAGACAATAATAAGAACAACAACAACATAGTAAGCTATAAACAATGCTGAACACAGATTGACAAATAGGTAAATCAATGTTATGAGACTAAACTTGCGTGCTATTATCATTTAGTTTACGTAAGTTCCGTTCACATTTCAGTCGTAATTACGTACATGTAGTTATTTTCATGCCCCTTATGTCTCTCTTAAAGATCCGCAACTTAAAAGCCTCGGTCAAGTGACCTTACCTTTAGGACTGCGAGATCACTGGGAAAACTTAAAGGTCACAGGATACTCTGTCCCAAGGCATTGATCTGCTATGTCAATATGACTTATCCTGATACACTTAAAGTTTCGCTTTTATCGAAGAATCAGTACCTACCATTTTGGAAACGGTAAATACGAGGTACAATAACCACTACACATAACATATTTTGGTGAGGTTATATATAGTTCGGGAAAAACCGAGATGATTAAAAGAATAAACAACAATATAAAGATGCTGGTCGTGGTGGAAGTGGTATGGTGTCGGTAATGAGTCAAATGTTGATAACAGAAGCCGTAAGGACACTCCATAAAACAGTTTATTTAATCCCCAATAGCTATGAAATCTTTGTCTATGAAAAGACGGTTGTCGTTTTAAGTTATATCAGGTAGACTGTGTGCTCGTCCCAGAGGCGAACGCCTCTCTTCCTAGCTCTGAAAGCATCAAGGTTGCCTGGGAATCAAGTCAACTCGGCATCTGGTGAATTCGGCACCTGCGTAAATAGTCAACTCGGCACCTGGTGAACTCGGCACCTGGTAAATTCGGCATTACGAATCTGGTGAATTCGGCACCTCGTTTTTTTTAAAGATATAAACCATTATGCAAATAATATATAAAAATAAAAAAGATAAAAAATAGAAATAAAAAATTCACATGTCATATTGTCTAATGCGTGTATAAAAGCAGTTAAAACAACTAACTACAAAAAGTATACATGATTAATATAATAATTAAATATAAAATTAACGAAGAAATAAGGTAGATTATTAAACACATTAATTTATTCCTTATATTATAGATCTGCATTGTATTTATAATAAATTTACCTATACTCAACATCAAAGGTACTGTACTTAATCATGTGTTATTCAGTGTGTACCTTGTTTAAATTGCTAAAATAACAAGATGACAGCGGTGTATTCCTAGTATACATGGAAGGGGTACCAGGTGCTATTAGACAATGTATTCCCCGTACACATAGAAGGGGTGAGGTACTAATTATGAGGAGGTTAATGAAGAGACCCTGTCACCACATGGGCTTCCCTGTGTCACTTGTTCTTGCGCCAGCCAAGATGAATCTGGAATGGATAACTAAAAACCAAATGTGCAAATGTTCATAAAATTTTCATAGAAAGATAAATTCTTACAAAAATTATATCAACTAATTCAATTCAAAAATAAATGTTAAGCCAGTAGCCAATGAATTATTTTGTATCTGTTGATAAATGTGGTCGTAATAAGTTACTTTGAAAATTCACCTTTCTTCACAAACAGACATTTCCAAAATAACAGTATAGGTCATACATTGTGTAACAATAAATATTGCCAAATTGTCTAGAAGCAAAGAGATAATAATATACAAATGCCGAGTTAACTAGATGCCGAATTCACCAGGTGCCGAGTTTACCAGGTGCCGAGTTTACCGGATGCCGAATTCACTATTCTCGGTGCCGAGTTCACCAAGTGCCGAGTTTACCAGGTGCCGGGTTGACCAGCATTCGTTGCCTGTAGGCATGTAATTTATATTGACGGTAAACACCCCTTAATTAAATCACAAAGCGCTCCTGAGTGAAAATCAACCACGATCCTTCACCAGAAGTTGCTCACACTTCTGTAGACATGCAGAGAAGAAAAACTATTTTCCAAGCTCTGGATATAAATATAAAAAATAAATTTGTACTAGAAAAAACACTGAAATGTTAGCGTGAAAAAAATGAGAGGATAATTTCCACACAAACACGGCCAAACAAACATATAACTCCATAGTCGGGGAGTCGGTAAACGGACTAAGTATATTGATCCAACGGTTTACACAGCTCTCTTGGATTTTTTTTTTGTGAGAGACGAAAAGTGTAAATTAAATATCCCAAAGGAATGTGACACTTCAAGTAATGACCAGCAAGGTGAGTAAATAATTGAACACAGAATATTATTTTCCAAATAAAAGAAAAACAACAAAAAACAGTAAGTCGTTAAAAGTGGTAGTGGCCTATCTCACTTTCTACCGCTCAAGCAAGTATAAAGGTATTTCCACGACTGGTTGGCCCGGTGTCAGGCTAATGTGACTGGGTGTGGTATCATACCAGGTGTTCACGGCATGCTATACACAGTGAAGGCAGCATTATATCTGCCTTATGTGGACACTGTCTCCAGATAACTGTAATACTGTTGGTAGGACGATAAACCAAACAAAAACTGTAAGTTCAATGAAATATCTGAAAAATCTACACTAGATAAAAACATTGGCAATAAAATATCTTAAAGGTCAAGAAACAGCTCGGTTTTAAATTTTAAAAAATCCTAGCGATTACATATCATTAGAGCTAGATGTATCATTAGAGCTAGATAATGACATTTTCTAATCCAACAGCAATGATAACAGCGAAACATAGATGTAAACGTTTGGCACAAGAATTGATAAATTATCAAGTTTTAGAAGAACAAACAAAAATGACAAAAGGAAAATGGCTTTTAAAATTACTAACTTTATTATGCTATTTGTAAAATATGAGATACGTTAGGCAGCCTTTTTCGACAATGTATCCTCAACACCATCAGGTTCGTTGCGGAACCTAGTGCACCTATGAAGATGATAAGTCTGTCCATTTTATGCCGACACAGAATATTTTCGTCATCTATGCTTAAAAAATCTATCACAACCCAAAGCAAGTTTTTTTTATGTAAATAGATGCAAAACGTCTTTTTGCCAGGAACTCACAAATACTTTGATCTTGATCTAAAATCTTCCGTTGAGATCTGGCTTATATTAATTGTTTAGTTTCTATTTTATTTATTATCTTGATTCGCTCTTTTTCTAAATGTTTGAATACATATCCTCCATCGGTCTGTTCAGTGCATATCCTCGATTTAGTAAATGAATTACGTAAATCCCCGGTCACTGCCGGTGTGATAACACCCGGTAGTAATAGCTGATGCTATCACACGAGCAAAGTAAGCAGCAAGAACCTTTGTACTAACAGTATTGATTCAGGCCTGAGACAGAATGAGCCCAGTGTTCAATCAGATGATAAAGGGAACGCCAACAATGGGTGTTATCAGTAATTCTTCCCATTTATTGTCCTTATAATATCGAGATTATTCTTAAAGTGCATACTTATTTGATATCTCAAATCCCTAAAATGTATTGGTTAAAGTTCTAACCTATGAATAACGCATTACACATGAAAAAGTCCTATTAAAGTTAAATTCATCAAATACTGGGGTCAATTTAAAACATTATGGACACAGCTAGCTCTTCAAGTAGTCTTCTACAGTGGTATATAGACGCTAACAAAATGTATCAAAGGCGGGTTTTTTAATGGTTGACATTATTTTGTTTGTGAGAGTTATTTCTATCAAGGACCAAAACACACTTTTAGAAACAATCCAGTAACGTAAAAAAGCTTGTCCATGCTACTCTGAGGGAAACACTTCACGGTGAAAAGTAAGGATACCACTACAATAACGTGATGATACGTCACATTTCTCCCGAGACTTATTTGGTAAACGCCGTGACAAGTGGTAGCTAGATAATCGGCGAGTCCGCGGCCACAAGTTGATTGTGTTTTTCTATTATCACCACAACAAGAAAGCAGCAGTTTTCAAAGTCATGCTTAAAGGAAGTGGTAAATATTTAACGACAAGTTGAGATTGAAAATACCTTCTAGGAGAGATATGTTGTTGCATGATTAACAATACTTCCAAGTCGGTATCTATTATGTATCGCCTTAGGGTTTATGTCACTTAAACATTTTATGTATGCATTTGTCTAGTAATAGTTTACATATAGATGTATGTGGTTATTCCCAGACGACATTTTATAATTTACAAAATAAATAAATTTTACAAATAAAGATTATTTTTAATACCGTCATGAAATGAATAGTGTTTGGAATTAAACCCCCAAAAAAGCAAAACTTACATTTTGGGTACGTTTGGGATTGATGTCGATATTGATATTAAACATTGTGAACGTCATGTTTAAGATAGCAGCAGCGAGCAAAACATTTTAAAATGGTTTGCGTTTATTTGTAAAAATAAGACATAAACATACGTTTACAAGCCAATGTGCAGACGATGGTTGTTACGAGTAAGCGCGTGTAGCAAGTTGTACTGTTCCGAAGGCAAGCTTTAACTTTTTAGATGTGATAGCGTATGTTGCTCATAGTCATCGAATTCTTTTTACGGTAAACACTTGAAGCGTCTGCAGGCTAAATTTGTCGCCTTTCGGAAATACGGGACTACTTTGTTGCATCCTGTTTTAAGAGAACCTAATGAAAGAGACGATACATCCTCTAGATGTTACATGTATATAACAAACCTTGTCAACATGTTTGCAATCACTTGGGAATCCGGACATAGATTCCCAGTCTAATATCAAACACCGACAAAACATTTACGATCCAATATAAAAGCAATCAAATCTCGTGTTTGCCTTTATATGTTCTTAATTCGACTCTCTGTCCAGTGCGCATCAGTCTAATGTATCACAAGATTGGTAGATCTATTACATATATTAGTGAAATACAACCTAGTAGACTACGTCGTTATGATCCACGAGACCGTTCTTATACGTCTATAAGATCCAGGAAAATCTAAAGTAACCTGTCGACAGCGTTAATATATGTTGCAGACTTGCTATCATGTATTTCTGTTTGATTTTGAAACGAAACAAAAAAAACGTCAGAAGGTCTTTACCAACCAATGCTGAAAGCATGATCAGACAATCACATTTCCAGCTACATCGACACCATTGTTTTACTTGTATCGGATTGTTGTTAGCTATATAACGAACCGTGGAACAGACCGCCAGCTTAATTAGAACACGTATTTGGCTTTATTTAAATTGTGTAATTCTGACGCGTATAAGCACACATTTGTGCAAATGCAATTTACTTGAAAGCTCTTGCTAGGTGCTGGCTTATCTAGATGTTTATTTTTTTTTTCATACAATTGATCTGTCATAGTGTATGCGTATCGTATCCCTTGTCTCGATACGTTATGTTTGTGTTCCTATATGATTTTATGTCTATTATGTGCGGGTCCATACGCCTCCATACGGTTCAATTAATCTTTGGACTTAGATCCGTCAACTGACGGGATAATACAAGGCAGATAAAATGTGTTTCTATTTAACATACAGAGCTTAACATCTTAAGGTACGGTAAATAAATTGTCAAGATAATAGTTCAAAACCACCAAGAATAACTATAGTGTAAAAGGTTGTTAGTACATAAAATTCATACATAAAGTGTTTGATGGTTATAGTGTATTTTAATTGTTTCAGTGATATTTCGTCTGTACAATTATTGCAAAAGTATTTTTATAAGTATTTAACAAGTTTTAAGTAGAGTTTTCTGTCTAAACGTCAGTCTTAAAATTTGATTCAAAACCCAACGAGCCCGATTTTTATATCTAACAAGATACGTATATTCTGTCTACCTGTAGTCTTAGCAATTCAATAATCTACACATATACATACCTACCATGCAAACAAGTATTGCCTGCAATCAAACTGAAATGTAGATTATGTCACCAATATTTAATGGTATATATAATATTCTTTGACTTAAAAGCTTTTTTGCTTACCTTAGCTTTTGTGTGCGTTGCCTTGCTGACCTCACATGTAAAAACCTTTACAAACCTTCGACTACATATGCACACAATGTGCCGCACTAAGGGGACACAAGTAAAGACTTGGGGAAATAGTTTGACATTATTGGTGTTTTAATACACACAAAAAGCAACTTTATTTAATTACGTCTAACTTTTGAAACATGGAATTAAATATACATTAGTTAACAAGGAAATCAAATTACTTCCTTGTCTGAATGTATTCTCTATTGTTTAATTGTCCAGGTAGTGACAGATGATAAAAAACGATAAACCCAACAAACAAACAGATGTTAAAGTCTGTTTACTAATTTAATTTATTAATTGCTCATGTTTAATTAGCCAATGAATAAGAAGATTACGTCATCATGATGAAGATTGTTTAAATATAGGGCAACAATTTAAGGCCAGAATAAAGTCCACTGTGTTTTTTTTATCTTTTTCAATGAGCTGTAAATGTCATAAAAGATAATGAGAAGAATTTCTTTGTTTAAATGATTTTACTCGTGACATCATATCATATGCCTAAAGGAACCATCAAGGTCAGTTGTCGAAAAAGGTACAGGGAGAATACTGCTAAAGTAGCAACATGTAATGGCCAGACCTCTCCTGGGACCTCTTTGAGATACGCTATGTCAAGTGTAAGTAAGATAATGAGTAAGCCCGCGGCCACAATAAGACGTTGATATTCCATTAGCTCCATAACAACATTTTGCCGGCACTTAATCAAAGCCATGGTTTGATTGTAGATTACACTAGTTACGCAACGTTTTTCACGAGGATTTCTATGATAGATCGATTAAGGTTTTGAAAACAATAGAAAACGAATAAAGAACACCACCGGAACAAACAAATATTGCGTTACCATACTAAGAGTGTTTTCATTCAGTTTTGATCATTATTGTATTGATAGTGTTTGTGCAACCTGTGCATACAATAAGAACAGAAGCAAACGCCGTGAACATTCTTAATGTCATCGAAAATAAGGCCAGAAACTTCTTGGAACAGACTTTGTTATTTTGAATTAGCTTACATTCGTCGTGTTAGAAACCACTGAATGTCTGTACCCCTTAGCCTCTGTTGATCGTAGACAAATACTGAAGACGTTTAAAGAAATTACAGCACACACTCGCATGTCTGTCAAACCCGCAGCTCTCCATTATAATTGTATTCGACAACTTTTTCTTACCATGTTTAACGTGTTGTTTCAAAGCTGATAAATATTGTAGCAATTTCTTCGAAATCGAAACACAAATTACTGGCATTATTTCACGTGCAGTTAAATTTACGACCTTTGCTTAAATCAATCGGAACTTCTTGTTTCCTCAAGATGTTTTGATTAGACACTTCGTCTAGTGTGCATCACTTCAATACACACAAGGGAACTAGAGGAAGTACTTAAAGTATCCTATATCTTAATGTAGAATTAATGCAAAAGTTTGTCTAGGACAACATACAAATATGACCAGATATATATATATACGTATATATATAGCTAAAATCAACAAAAATTGTCTGAGTCTCTTATGTAGGTGTCTGGTCGTGTGTATGTTTCTGTCGTATTGCTGTTTAATGCTGTTGCTGTTTCTGTCGAGTGCGTGTCCACAATTTTCTTTTTATATCCAGTAAAGTCAGGGGCTTGGTCTCTGTCATCATTTGTGACAGCATAAGTCGGAACAGCTGATGGTATCATACGTTCAAAGTGAACGTAGCATTTGTACCTATGGCATTGATTCTAGAACGAGAATGAACTAAACTTCGTGTTCAATCTGATAGCAAAAACACGAACAATAAGCTCCTCTTAGTGTTTTATTCTACGGGTGTCTTTCATGGTGTGTCTAGTTAATTAACTAATATTTATAGCGGCTCGATCATCAACTTTCATGTGATGTACAAAACTACATGGTCCAAACTTCAGAATTATTAAAAAACTTGCGCCACAATTAAACCAAGCCAGTCATTGAACCATTTATTTACGTCAATTAAATGGCAATATATTCTTATATAAAATATAGTAATCACATGCAACATTTTAATCAATAAATGCATAATTGTATTCTTTTTTTCAAAATACTGCAAATTTGTTCAACTGTGTCATAGCTGCTTAGAATAACAGACAAGCTAAAATTACACGATTAGACAATATGGATTCCATATTGCCTTCATTCTCGGTTATATGCTAAAAATATTTTGTGAGCCATCGTAAATGAGCTGGAATATAAGCATTTCGACGATGATAAATAATAAACATAGCTGCAGTTGCTTGGACTTTTTTATGTTACACTCATCTAAAATTTCTTGCGTTTTTCTCTATACTTCTCTTATTAGATACTATCTATTCAGTTGGTGACCGCTAATTGTTATGTATGTCGATATGTATATACTGTCTTTATAATCGTTATGTATGTAACGTCTAGTCACATAGTTCAATTACTTTTAAATATAAATTGTATGTTTATACAATGGTCTATTACCAGACCAAGTTTTAAAATATGTTTTATTCGTTAGACATTATCCTATTTTCTCTTGGGCCTTTTAAATTGAGATTTTAATACTACAATACGATATCCATCGCAAGTGCACGTAGTTGATCTTCTCCGTGCTGAACTTTAGCAATTAAACATATACCAGAATCTCGCTGAACATAAGATGCTGTGTCTTTGCAAGAGTGTAAATTTCTCAATGATTAAAGGTTATGATCATTAGCGAGTAAAATTAAACTTATTGTAAAATATATTGGTACTCAAGGTTTAATTATTTCATAATTTAGGGTCTAGCAGAATACTTGGTTTTGTTTTATTGAAATGATTCGTACCATTTCATGTGGACATAATTAAACCAGATTGCATTGCGTTCCACTTTTCTAAATCACGATGCAGCTTCCGGCTGGCACTGAAATGAAGTTCATTTTTTCTCAAAATAAACTGTAATTTATATCGCTTCCTTGGGGTAGTCATTTTCTTTAAGGACCTAGAGTATGTGTACTTCGCTCTGAGATATCTGTTAAATGTAATCGCATTCACAATGTCTCGACAATCCATGGCCGGTTGTCAGGAGGACCAGTGGAACGCCACAAATATAGCAGTATGATGATACGGTCCGCCGGGACATGTTTGGAACATGCCATGTCACGAGTAAAATAGATAATGATACCGCTTTTGACCACAATGAGACCCTGTGTTATTCAAAACAATATCTACATGTAGTTGGCTTTTGAGAAGAGTAATGCCTTGATTGCAAAAGTGAAATTAGAGGTCTTGAACGAACCAAAACCAACTGGGATTTTACCCATTTGTGAAGAAGGGCGTGTTACTTGCTAAGTACGTGCTCGATATAATCTCAAATTCTGATAGCGTACGGCATTTCATAGAGTGGCGTCTCTTTACATACCTACTTATGCGTCAAAGAACAACGTTTCAAGCGGATTCACTCAGCAAGACTGTAGAGATACCTTATTTTTACAAACAGCAACGCAATATATGTGTCTGTGTCGTACGGACGCTGTACGACTTACCATTTCTGTCTTATGCACTTAACTATAGCACATTTGCTTTTATTTTTTTGTAAAGTATGAATAGTTGTTAACCAGCTATCTTACAAATCATTAGTTGTGTATACATTAGCTGGTATGTAACATTACTTTTCCTTTAGATCAATACAGCAGTATAAAATACCAGAATTTCTACGTTTGCATGTATGCAATATAAGATAATGCCAAATGAGCGGGTCTGGTATATTGGTTTGTATGGCCCGTTTGAAAGAAAATATCATAAATACATAAACCTTATACATATGAGCGGTGTAGCATGTATTAATATAATACTTTCCACAGGAATCCTGACATGATATGCTAGTACTAAAAGTCAGCATTCTGGGACCACCATTGTCATGCAGAGGGAGGGGCCAAGTCCAAGAATCTGGATTTTGACGCTGCGACCACCATTGTCATGCAGAGGGAGGGTTCAAGTCCATTTTAAAATCCATTTTAAAGATATACTTGATCTTTATTCAATTTTGAATATGTTTTGCTGAGTCGAGGACGTCGTGAACAAAAAGTAATACTGTTACTCGAAACTAAAATTTTAAAATTAAAACATAAACGAAAACGATTAGTCTAAAATGTGAAAATATGCTGTACATGAAGTATACATCATCAACAGGAATACGTCATCGATGGAACGATCACCGACGAGACTATGCGTATGCAGGCCACGTTTATGTATATCACGTACTGGGGTGATGATGACCTGATGCTGATTCCACAGCCGCTGAGATAGAGGTCATTACATTACATTACATTAGCAACCTATAAATCGAAATTGCTATAGCAATGCAATTGTTAGTGTCATATGCGTAATCTGACAATGCTCTTACTCATGTTTCCGTAAAGAATGCCTAAATGAGTATAAAATGACGAAATAATCGCATATAATTGCATATAATCTAGCCAATTAACAATTAACAAGCCTCCATAAAATGTAAGCACAGTTTCTCCCGAGCTAAATTATTTATTTCACATTCCATTTTAGGTTATGTAGTTATATTTTGGGGGAGAGATTTATGATACGTCTATTACTTTACACAATAACTTAAACGAATCTTTTATCCACTAAGAAGTCTAAAGCGATTTTACAGCTGGACCACGCCTTTATCAAGGAGAATCTGTTTCTGATTGAGGATAGAAGGACATTGCCACTTCATCATGGCCACATCATCAGGGCCACTTCATCATGGCCACATCATCATGGCCACATCATCATGGCCACTTCATCATGGCCACATCATCATGGCCACATCATCATGGCCACATCATCAAGGCCACTTCATCATGGCCACATCATCATGGCCACATCATCATGGCCACATCATCATGGCCACTTCATCATGGCCACATCATCATGGCCACATCATCATGTTCACTTCATCATGGCCACATCATCATGGCCACTTCATCATGTTCACTTCATCATGGCCACATCATCATGGCCACATCATCATGGCCACTTCATCATGGCCACATCATCATGGCCACATCATCATGGCCACATCATCATGTTCACTTCATCATGGCCACATTATCATGGCCATTCATCATGTTCACTTCATCATGGCCACTTCATCATGACCACATCATCATGGCCACATCATCATGTTCACTTCATCATGGCCACATCATCATGGCCACATCATCATGGCCACTTCATCATGGCCACATCATCATGGCCACATCATCATGTTCACTTCATCATGGCCACATCATCATGGCCACATCATCATGGCCACTTCATCATGGCCACATCATCATGGTCACTTCATCATGGCCACATCTTCCACCTAAACATCTTATGTTCAGCGAGATTCTGGTATATCGATATAACGTTCAGGGTTAATTCAAACGAATTGGTATGTAGTAAACGGTTTGTTGTGTTAATGTTTAAAACAATTCCAGCGGCACAATTAAGGCCGTTAAGACCCAAGGAAGAGGAAGTTTTACTGTGATTTATCCTTCTTATATAAGATACAAATCTTCTCACAAGAACATTTTCACAATAATTAATACTGGAAAAGTAATCGGAACCCGCGTTTGTTAATAAAATATCATCGTGCAATTTAAAATTAATTTGAAATAGTTGCCTTACCAGCCCACTGTTTTTTATCTTAGACACGTATCCTGCGACTACGACCAAAATCTAAACATCTAAATGAGATAGATATACGATTAAATCTTTACACCAAATTGTGACGATTCTGGATCTACAATGGTTGTGTATAGTAATTTTAACTTTTGTCGGCGTGTTTGTGTTAACCAGCTGTTCCTCAACTTTGTCAAAAGTCACCGAATACTGGAGGTTTCTGTGTCAGTTACCATGATTCGACAAGACCCTCTATACCTTCCTCTTGATACACGGTGCTTCACCGCGCCAGGCTCTGCAGCCACGTAAGGTGATTAGCTACCATAAAAGATCTAGCAGCCAGAATGAACTAATGATCACTGCGACTTAATACTTGCTAGGCTAGGTTGAGTTCGTATAATATTCTTTATTTATGACATCGCTGCTTCGTAAAACATCCATATTAAAACACAACGGCGCAGGCTCGGCATGTTTTTTCAATTATCTGTTCTTTTGTGATGAAAAACAGCCCAACTAAGAATGTTTATTGATGAATATTGAGCATCTTATCTCAGGAAGGGAAATGATTCTGTCGATCAATGAAGCGTCTGTCGGGTCAACATATTGTGAGTAACGACTGACTCGCTTAACCTTCTTACCTTCCATCTCTATCGCTGGCAAAGTGTCTTGTGATTCTGCATAATGCTCTCCTATTATTTGTGATTACCTGTCGCTGGAAATGAGACAAAGTTGCAGACCGCTTTTATCCCGATCGTTTTGGTTAATGGATATATTCTTTCTTCAAATAAAAATATGAATTATCTTAGGTATTATTTTATGTCTCTTTAATAAACACTCAAAATATAAATAAGAAAGCCCATGCTAATATTTTTTAAGCCAGTAACATCCGGAGAATAGCTCTAAAGCCTTAAACAGATCCCTTAATGGATAACATTTTAAAAGTCAAATATATGCTGCCCTCATTATTTTTCTAGTTCAAATATGTTATACTTATGCAGCTTAACGTATACCAAAGCAATTCCAAGTAAAAAAAAAATGGATAACTTAAATAGATACTTAAGTGGATTTTTGCAGAATAAGCGTAGCAACTACAAGGATAAAATCTCCTTTTGTAACGAGGTTGTGTAAATCTGTAAATAACCTCTAACCAAATACTGTACTCATAAAATGTTTTAAAAAGGTCATTTCAATGACCAGAATTGAAATACAGTGTAAATCAATTAAACTATCTATATTACTAGCAGAATACTCCGTTTCGCTTAAAAGTATTGACATTTAAACTTCACGAAAGGATTAAATTTTACAACTTAACACATTCATCAACTTATTATTCGTAGAAAAAGTGGCATCTTTTTGTACGGATCAATGTCGCAATGTGTTTAGGGACGATAGGTTTACTGTAGCAATCACTAGTCTCAAATATAGCCTTTAATTTATTGTGATTTTAGCAATAGGCTGCCATGCGCGAATGTCTTAACCGTATTTTATATGTGTCAATTTTCACTCAGAGTGTGTTGACTGAAGGTTTGCTACCACAGATATATCTATCACACATATACTGTAACTCTCCGCTGAGACTGTCAACACTGGAAGCGAAAACAATAATATAGTGTCTTCGGGAAAAGTTGAAGGCTTTTTTTTTCGTAAATGTCAGTAAGAATTTATATTCTTTTTTTTCTGTTTTGTCACTTTCAACGACAAAATCTATAAGAAGAATGGAAGGTTTACGATACAATTGGATGGCGCACAAATGACATTACAGTTGGTATACAAGGTAACTTTCGGAGACAGGCTGAAAACATACGACAAATGAACGTTCCCTGTGCTCTTCAAACAACACCCTTTAAAGGAACAGTTTAAACTATATGTAAACAAGATCTATTTCGATTCGCATTTAAACAAAAAGTAAACTTTCATTTCCAATCATTTTACTTCCTAATTGGTTTAAATTTGCCAATGCATAGCAATTGTACAAGCTTTTTTTTTTAAAAAAGAACGAAAGGTTGTCCGTATTTATATACATGAAAATATTAGACCTTATCGATTTACCCATTTTAATTAAAATGTCATTAAAATAATTATTCTTGCAAGTTTTCTTTTGTTTACCATAAGTTTAATGCTTCAATATATCAATATAGTTACGTTTGATAATATTTCAAAGTGTTTACAACAAGCGGTTGAAGTGAAGATAAAACTTAACATTTTATCACAATTGTCAGACAGGACATACATATGTTACATAAAATAAACATTTGATGCATTAATGCAACTTTTTTTAATCGCAGAGGTATTTCAGTTTATTTGTTACCAATTGTCTTTATCATCAATAACCGGAGTGGTTGCTAACAGCAGAACACAGTGTCGCAATGTTGTTTGTACATAGTTAATGTAACTGTCGGCCTAGTAGACACATATCAACTTATTGATACTTTCGTTCCTGCTGACGCCGTATAAACATTTCAAAAAGACTATGCTGGTTTTACGGCAGATAATTATCCTTGTATATGTATATTTGTGTATGTTTAAGGTTGGCCCGAGTCTGAAGTTGGACATATCTACAAGAGCTTGCTTCAATATGTATAATGCTATGATTACAAGTTAAAATATAAGCTAAAATATTTCTATCTTGAAAATGTATGGTTAAAAAGCATTTTTTCTGTTACTGATATCGATATTTGTTATATGAATATTCTTCAAGCACTCCTCAGATACTTTGCATCTTCACGTGACCTTAAATTAGAATTGTTAATGCGGGATATATCGCTAGAGGCATAATTATGCATTTGTCAATATTTGTTTTCGAAAAGAAAACAGATTGTACGTCATGTCTTTTTTATAGCGGAAACTTGTTATAACATTTTAAATAGATTAACTGGACTGAATCAAGATATAAACTATTTATGCGTTCACTGCCTTACCTTAGAATCAGTGATTAAATTATTTACTTACAAGCACGTAAATCAGCATAATGCAGACGTTAAAAGTTGGCCAAATGCACCAAATTACAGCAACAGTTTATATAAGATAGAGATATCAAACTCTGAAGAAGCCAATGCCGTCGAAGAGATATTATCTAAAAGATGATTGAGTACATACCTTATTTAGCATTTACATGCCATTTGTTGAAGGACTTTGAGTAATTTATTGCGAGTTAAAAAGTCATATTGCCAAAATACTGGTGATGGCTAGAGACATATATATGTCTGTAGTAAATGTAGAAATTCGGTTAACTGCAGTTTAAGTATTTCTGTCTATAGAGGAAGAGACCATCCCCCAGTATTTAAACTTAAATCTCTTGCACATGTACTATTTTTTTAAATCATGGATTTAGCCTAGAATATATAGATTGCGATTTTAAGGTTAAATACTTTTTAATATGCCAGAAATAATGGCGGTCAAGCTATGCATAAAAATCAGCAGCATATGTGTTCAACTAGAAGCTTTTGTGGCAACATTTTCTTCATAATGACAAATTTCACTTTACCCAATGTCTTATTAAAAATTTCATACTGATAAATCAGTCTCATAAATGGCGATATTTGCTGTAATAATACGGTTTTCGCATGTTCGAATGCTTCATCTCTATACAACTATGGAAAATTGTAAGCAGATTAAAAACAGTAAATGCTAGCTTTAAATTTGATTACCCCTCTCAGGGAGAATTCCAGGAACGTGATTCTGTTTCTCCTGGATAAATTATGAAACGTTAGAGGTAAATAAGAATGCGATGTATCACTTGAAGGAATAGTGTTGTAAGAAGGATTTTTTATGAAATTGTGATGATGTTGATTGTGTATGTATTTCTGAGACGGCGGCTTAAATCTATCAAGAAAAACTCAGTGTTGGATTGAAGTCAAACGGACCAACGATAAATTTGGAAATGAATCATATAGCAATTATCAAGAGGCAATTACTGGTTAGAAAATGGGATTTGTAAAAACCTAAAAGAGCGCCTTCCTTGCATATTTATCATCGTAAGAAATCTTCCCTGCAAATTTACAAACAGTAGAAAATAGAAAACCATTAACCAGCAGCCAAGAAAACAAATTGGTAAAATGTAAAAAACACTGTAAGAAACGCGTCTCTTATACATGATGTTCATGCTCATGGTTGTCATGCTCATAGTTGTCATGCTCATGGTTTTCATGCTCATGGTTATCATACTCATGGTTATCTAGCTCATGGTAATCTTGCTCATGGTAATCTTACTCATGGTTATCATACTCATGGTTATCATGCTCACGGTTATCTTGCTTATAGTTATCATGCTGATGGTTATCATGCTCATGTTTATCATGCTTATGGTTATCATGCTTATGGTTATCATGCTCGTGGTTATAATGATGATGGTTATCATGCTCATGGTTATCTTGCTCATGGTTGTCATGCTCATGGTTATCATGCTCATGGTTATCATGCTCATGGTTGTCATGCTCATGGTTATCATGCTCATGGTTATCATGCTCATGTTTTTCATGTTCATGGTTATCTTGCTCATGGTTTTCATGTTAGTTATCTTGCTCATGGTTGTCATGTTCATGGTTATCTTGTTCATGGCTATCATGCTGATGGTTATCATGCTGATGGTTATTATGCTGATGGTTATCTTGCTCATGGTTATCTTGCTCATGGTTATCTTGCTCATGGTTATCATGTTCATGGTTACCTTGCTTATGGTTATCATGCTCATGGTTATCATGCTTATGGTTATCATGCTCATGGTTATCATGCTCATGGTATCATGCTCATGGTTATCATGCTCATGGTTATCTTGCTCATGGTTATCGTGCTCATGGTTATCTTGCTTATGGTCACTTGCTTATGGTTATCATGCTCATTGTTATCTTGCCTCATGGTTTTCTTGCCTCATGGTTATCTTGCCTCATGGTTGTCATGCTCATGGTTATCATGCTCATGGTTTTCATGTTTATGGTTATCATGCTCATGGTTTTCATGTTCATGGTTATCATGCTCATGGTTATCATGCTCGTGGTTATCTTGCTCATGGTTATAATGCTCATCGTTTTCATGTTCATGGCTATCATGCTCATGGTTATCATGCTCGAGGTTATCATGCTCGAGGTTATCATACTCGAGGTTATCATGGTCATGGTTATCATGCTCCTGGTTACCATGCTCATGGTTAGCATGCTCATGGTTATCTTGCTCATGGTTATCTTGCTCATGGTTATCATACAAACCGACGAGCTGTCTTTTAGATGTAAAACTTTACGGTTTTAAGCAGTTTGAATCGGTTAATGTACAGTTATTGTAGACAGTTTGTTTGCGATCCATACGATAATAAATATTCAAAATGAATTGATCTGGTGACATGGATAAAGTCAATAAGAAGTAAAACAAAAGGTTGCGTGTTCGATTCCTTGCCGACACAAACCAAAACCTGAAAATCAAGATCGAGGATTTGTACCATGGTTTGCATCGGACAGATTTATTGCATGGACGGTTCTGAACTACATAAACCGCTTAATACTATCATTGACACAGGCAGTAAAATGTTCGTCTGCTGTATGCAATAATCTTGTTGGTGATGTTGTTTTTATCAGCTCTTGAGCTTAAAACGACAAGTTAAAAATAATAATATTTAGAAGAGTTACACATTCTAAATTCCATTAGATGTTATGTGACTGAATAATGATGAATAGTTTACATAGTTCCATAGAACAGTCCCGGGATTGAAACTTGGATAGCTTTCTGGTACCACATGATGAATAAAATCTCCTTAATTCGCTTCATAATGTCAAATGATCCATCAGATATCAGCCGTCAATTGTCAGAAGGTGCAGACATGATTATTGTTCAATATTTGAGCTAGACAATGTCTAAGGTCACATCATGGCGAATGAAAATGTGTGTTCTGTTGGTATTCGACAAGTAGAATGTGCCTGCAGCTCCATCAATATTTCCAACGTCAACCTTTTATGGTTAATAGATAAGCAGGTTAGAAGATAACTTTACCCACTCCTCGATGCTACAATAAAATGTGTTGTTCTTGTATTCTGTATTGTGTCATGAAGAATCTTAACGGCATTAACAGAACTACTACTTGTCATTTATTTACGAAACAAGAAAATTAAACATGAAATAGAACCTCTAACGAAACGAAAGATATGTTTCCATAAAAGTTTACACGATGATCCATACATCAACCGTATTCGCTGGTTCTAAATTAAAACACAAAATTTAATAGTTTCATTCTTGCCATATTTTCTTTGCTCATTGTTAGGATTGGGAAAGATAACCCCATTGCCATTTAAATGCTTTCGTGTCCAGCTGATATTAAGTGCCTAGAGTTCATTATGAAGATGTTTCGCACCGATTTTATCTTGTACAAAAATATTTTTATCACGTTATCACGTTTCTCCATTCAATAAATCCATGACGTATTTTGTAGTAAGCTTTTTGCTTGATGACGTCTGCGACATCATTATAATGTAGATCGTCTCATACGACTATTTCGATTAAGAATTGTTAAATTTTGTAAAATAGTATATTGCTGATTAAAATCGTGTAATTAAAAGATTTATAAAACTTGTTCAGGAAATTTGAAGTTAGCTCGCAAAAGGCTCGCTTACCATCACTTTTCCAGAAGCCGTTTTAAAAATTGTTTGCATAAAATGAAAACTCGTGACAGATCTTTTATTTATAAAAAATGTGTTTGAACAAAAATATTGACGTTGAATATGTGATTTTATATTTATAGTATAGGTTGTGTATATTGCTTTTACAGTAAAATGAAATGAACAAGAACTTACATAAGGTGGATAAATGCCTGAATACTTGTTGGTATGGCCATAACAAGAATCATGCCACCAAACTAACCTGAAACTAAAGCAGCTAAAATATTTAACTTGCGGTTAGTGTCTCATCGGACAAATAAAATATTGTACTCTATTTCACGAGTAATTGCTCACTTGTGACTGTCGTGTCGAAAGAGCACCTCATTTCATCCATCTAAGGTCATGGGTAAGCCAGTTTGTTTGTTTGTTTATTGGGTTTGTCGTCCTACCAGCAGTATTTCAGTTATCTGGAAACGGTGTCCACTTGAAGCAGATATAGTGCTGCCTTCACTGTGTGTAGTATGCCGTGAACACCTGGCATGATACCACACCTAGTCACATTATTCTGACACCGGTCCAACCTGTCGTGGAACTACCCTTATATTTGCTTGAGCGTTAGCAAGAGAGCTATGCCACTACCATTTGTAACCCGGGGCCTCCCGTACCTGTTGCCGACGCTCTACAGATTGCACTACCAGGTCCGGTGGGTAAGGCAGTAATGAGTATAGAATTAGCTGAAGTCGTGGGATAATGAATCATGGATTCATGACAACTAGTGGATGACCCGCCGGTACACAACATACAAGAATATTGCAAGGCCCTATGAGTATTGCAGCTTATGTTAAATTTTAGATTAAATTTATTCACACAGGTATTCACTAGCCAGTTAAATGTAAAAGTTACACAAACTGTAAAGAGGAAGTAAATAAAAAAAGAAAGACTAACGGTTAGTCGGCATAAAGGCCGATTGGGGTCTTTAACGGGTTTCACAGAGCTATAACCTCGCACTACCTGAGTAGTTTCTATGGTGAGAATCTCTGAGAGAGAGAGAGAGAGAGAGAGAATAGAGAGAGAGAGGAGAGAGAGAGAGAGAAGAGAGA